>MU217908.1:127216-147536 GCA_018584345.1 Thuja plicata | reverse complement strand
TGCTGGTACATAATATGGTAATAGATGAGGTGGGTGAATACACCCATATACCCTGATGACTGTGTAATTTTCTTCCATAAAGAAGTCACCCCAATTATGCTTTCCAGGCCAGCTATCTGTATAATCATAGGGCCTAAGCAGTTGTATAACCTTTAATGGGATTCTTGTTCTGCTGGTTCCCAAACTTTGCACTATTGGATACACAATCCAATTTTGAAATGCACAATAGTCACACTCCCTAAAAGTGTAATTCCAAACTCTCACCCAAAATTGGATAGGATTTCGTCCTGACGGATAGAATCTCTGAGGAGTTAAATTATTAACATCCATGATGACAAAATTGAAATGTAATAGGAGATGCATAAGGATTGAGTAATGTAAAAATTTAGGCTCCTTCTCCTTTGGGTCCTTCATTCTCTTCTGGGTTGCAATGAAACCCTCATACATTTCATCTATGATGTGTTGAATATAATCATAACTGGTGTTAGAGTGGACCTCTTGTAGGTCCAACACCATCATCAGAATCCCTGCATTAATCTTCTCTGTATCACCATCTATTCCCAACACTCTACACAGGGCGTATGCAACATACTTGATATAAAAGTGTAGATCCTTGTCATAATATGGGCTGTCCCCGGACATAGGATCTAAATAATTTCTCACTTCTTTTAGCATATGTTTTAACAACTGGCTCCTAGCAATCCCAGGCTTCAAAGTATACCTCTATTTTTGCTTTGTCATGTCAATTTTGGTAGACATGGTGTTGTATAAGCCGAAGGCTTGCATGAATGAATTTCTATTCAATATTAATAGGGTAGTGCCATCATCTCTCCTGATGGCCTTAGACAAGACATCATAGTGATTGGCTAGGTCTAAAAACAAGTCTACATCCTGGAAGACATCAGGAACAAGTAACCTAGCTAAACCACAGGTCCAAGGGTTTGATACTGGGATGGGCTTATCAGAATTCTTATAAAAATAATTGAAGAGAGAAAAACCTGTTGTCCCTAGAGTCACAGCATCTCGAATATCTTTATATTCATCTATGAGGACATTAGCATTAACCTTCTTGTTTTGTGTCGAACCAGGAAGGAGACGGAGGAATTCATCTGAGTAGTTCACTTTTCCCTTTTTCTCTTCCTCACTTCCTCCACTTGTGGAAGCAACACTCATAGCTCTGCTCATGTTTTCAGTGTTTGAATCCTTCTCTTTGTCACCGGTATTGAAACGAATCTATTGCAGAAACTCACAGACTGTCTTGCGCACAATTCTGGAAACAATGAACTCCTAGAATCACAGAAAACACTGTAAACCTTTGAATTTACTCTATTTTGGAAACTGAACTTCTTAAACTTAGAAACTCTGAAAGCAAGGTGAATGTAAATGAGCAAGCAATCATCTCCTTATAGTAACCATTCAAGGTACATATCTCATGATTCTCAGAACATCAATTCTATCTTAAATTCCACATACTGTGAACATAATTGAAAACCTAGCCGTAGTTTCCTGAGTGTGACAGGAAAATCAAATTTGTAAAACTGACTCCTCGGCTAAACCTTATAAAATTTGAATGTGCTAAAATGTTACCTCGGGATTGGCCCTCTTTCATACATCTCAGCTACCCTTTTTCTGTACAGTAATCAAAATTTGGAGATCTGATTAGACGCCAAATATTCATACTGACATATTTAAGACTGGCGCCTTTTCATGAAAATCAGCATTAAGAGACAATGCGACTGCATTCATTTTCTCTGTTGCTGATCCCAATCCTTAACCCATGGTTTATCTGGAGACATAGCGACTGTGCAACTTCCTTACCTTTACTAACCATAGGCAATATTTGGTGATCACGCGACACAAAGCAAATCTAAGTCGCAAGTGGTTATTACTAACCCACATCCTTTTCTCAGACTATGCGACTAACAGTTAGTGTTATCTCTCGCAGTTATTTCTTATTCACCCAATGTTAACTTTCTCCTTCCAGACTACGCGACAACCCTTAGTCGCCTGATCACCAAATGCAAATACTGAATGCTAAAAGACTTTATCTCGCAACTACCCGGCATACCCTTAGCCACTGAGTCGCGAGGACTTTTCTCTTTAGGGTCTTTTATCCTGAGACTTGGCGACCACCGTAAGATCCTTTCATAGTTTCATCTGACGGTTGTCGCTTAATCGAAAAAATGACTTATCATACCTTTAAAACATTCTGAGACCCTGCGACTAGAAATTTCCCTTAAGTAGTCTCGTAGCCATTGAATACACTTATATCTTAAAGCGATCATTATGGAATCCACTTACCTTCTGACAGATGTCTCATTCTGATTTGAAACCTGGGTTATTTGGTGACAACTCGACTGTGCTTCATTACAAACCGTAAAAGGTTAGTCTCCAAGTCTCAGCAGTTTGAGCTTAACCGGCCTCTTTTCTGGAGACTGTGCGACTGAAGGGTTTGCTTTGTACCTTTTATTATACTCATTCAGCGATTATGCGACAAAAGGTAATCGCAGTGTCTCGTGATACTTAACTGCAGAAAAATTCTCGCGATCACCCGACTGACCTATGGGCCCACTGACATATTACTACTCCGTTCATATGATTTAGCAATTACGTGACATAGAGTGAATCGTGAAGTCTGGGAAAGATCAGGGAATATTCAGTTTTTAAATGAGACAACGCGACACAGGCAAATCGCAAAGTCGGGGATAAAAAGGAATATGCTGATTTAAGTTATGCGACTAAGCAATTGCAGTAGAGCTCATGACTTAAGTGGAACAAAAAGTAACTAAGAAATATAAAATGAACAACACCTTAGGGTTTTCTTCAAATTTGAATGTTGAACTAGAGCTAGGGTTTTAAGACTTTGAATATTTTCACAGGTTTTAGGCTGAAAGACATAAAAATTTGAAAACCTGGAGAGGGAAAACCATAGAACCGAGGGAGAGAAAGAAAAACCCAGAAATACAACCAACAAGGCAATCTACGACTGCTTGCCCAAATCAGGAATGTATATGTGCCTGGGGATAGGCATTAGTCTTTGTAGGGGGCAGAATGATGAGGTATTTTTATGCCCTATTTTAGAGACCATAGGATAAGTTTCTGCTAGTTCCTGTTTATGTTTTTCCATTACACTTGCTGAAAAAATTATGCTCTTTTATGTTATTATGTGGCATGCAGCCACTAAGACATCTACTATGGTTTAATTCTTTTAAAATATGCAAAACATGGAAATTAGTGCTATATAACTGATACTGAGTTTATGATTATGTTCTTATGAGTAGTTAGTTGTTTTAACATGAATAGATGTATGTGTGTTTGGTGGAGAATTTCCTTGGATGTCTTGAATATGACATTTAAGGTGTAGAGTATAATTATCAAGAGAAGAATTGATCAGGTAAATGCGCCATATGCTAGATACCCTGACCTGTTCCTGTAGCACTATTGGTGAAGTAAATGCAACTCAAAGTGGCAGTTCCGGTAGGACCAAGGTGGTAGCTCCTGGGTGAGGACTGAGTCACAGAGTTATGAATTCCCTTGAATAAATCCAGGAAGAAGTGGGAAGCTAGATCTGTTCTTCCTCTGTCGTGATAGATCTTTCCTTCTTTATGGATGTCTTTTATTTTTCTACTTTCTAGTTTCTAGCTTTCCAAATAAATGACTCTGCATTTTGTATAGCGTGAGAAGTTAGGTTATTATATGTATTTCTTTAAATAAGTCTCACTCTTGCATAAGAAGGAATGCATTATCACTTATCAGAATATAGTTTCATAATGTTATTTTACAGTTTACATGAATCTCTGTAATTTTCTTTTCAATCAATAGCAAATGAAGTGTTGAGATCTAGTTTAGTATAATTGAGTTTGGATACTCACCCAAGAGGGCCCACTTGGTGATGAATCCACATTAGTTAGAATCATTTCATATAGTTTGTTTTCCTGCATCTTGTTATCGCAATTCTGGTGTTACACAGTTCCTGCAGCCAAATTCGCAGGATAGTTTATTGCTTCCTGCATCCAAAGTGAAAAAACTGTTGAAACATCATAGTTGTGTTTTCAAGCCTTCACATTCCTTCAACATCTTTACTTCTGCATTTTATTTCCAATATTCATTTCCTGCAGCCATAGAATAGTTTCCTTTTCAAGCAATTTATTTCCTGCAACCATAGCGTGGTCTGAGTAAAATCCTTGGTGCATATATCTTGTTGACCTGTTTCAAGTACTATGTCCCTGGATTGATAAATTAAATGAGTTTATGAGGAGTATAGTTGCTCAGCAGGATGTCCAATCCTTGATTCTTGGTGAAAGCCTAGTTTTTTATTCCTTTAATAGAACCGATCATGTTTGACCTATTTTCCAGATAGCTGGCATAAGTGCTTTGGCCAAAGTCATTTTTCCATTCAGTTGATACTTGGTGAATGCACATTATTTTTACTCATTTACATATCATTGTGTAGATGCTACATTGTCATAGGTGAAAGGTTAGATATGACATAGTGCTCCACAAGATTCTATCCCACCTGTCGGTTATAATTTGATAGGAACCTCATGCAGGTTCAGGCATTCAACCTTTCATGTTGAGCACTAGGGAAGCTAATACTTTGTGGTTGGAAAAAAATGTGTGTGGACCCCATTCTCATCCTTGAGCATAGAAGATGGAGAGTAGTTCATAACTAAAGGAGGTGAAATGGTTATAGTATCACCTTATCATTTACTTGATGTATCAACCTGTTGGTCATAAGTGTTATATATTCATCATTTGAATTGATGTATGCAACCTGTTGGTTGATTTTAATGTATTTTCATGATGTAATATTTATCTTGTGAGGAAATTTTTATAAAAAAATATTCTTGGTGTATTTATTGTACATTTTGATAATGGAAACTATAAGTTATTTTTGAAATTTCTGACTTATGTGGATTTGCACCTTGACAACAACACCTTTGACATTGGTATCGCTTAAAGAGATGTGGAACTAGTTCTTGCATAAAAATAAAAAATTGACTTTTAAATTGGACCAACAAGTTTCTATCCATAGCTAATAGAATCCAAGTTGCCAACACAATTCTTTTAGTTAGTCATGTTTCCATCCCTTCTTGTCAGCTTCCTTCTAAAACTTGCTATAATTAGTTGACTTAGTGTATATGTAACTTCATTTGGGATAAATGGGGAAATAAATCAGGTCTTCCTACTACTTTTTGGTCACATTGCATCCAACAAAATTATAAAGGAGGACTGCATATAATAGACCCCTGTACTAAATGCATTTGCTTCACTACAAAATGGATTGCAAGAGCACTAGATGATGATGCACCTTGGAAGTATCTTGTACAACACCACATTCAAACTGCTACCCTTGAATATTTTTGGGATTAGAACAACTAGAAATATAACATTCTTCTTGCCCCATATTTTAAGGCTCATGGATCTCCCACCTTCAACTCCATTTGAAGAGCTTCAAAAACTACTTCATAAAAAATCAACTAGGCGTGATTAAATCTTAAGCCATGGTTTGGGTTTTTCTTCTTCTTCCATTTGGTGGAATTTTTGGTCCAACATGACAACAATCCTCTTGCTACCTTTAAAAATCTCAAAGGTGGTCATCTCTTTAAAAAAGGCATTCAATTTTTTCGAGACTTATAGAACCCTTTGACTTTTAGCTAGAAAAAATGACATCACCTTAAATCTCAATTTAGTCTTTCCTCAGCTTAGAGGTCCCCAATCCAAAAAATAGATAAAGTTTTGTTAAACCTGAGTTGACTTGTCTCCTATCCACACCATGTCATGATAGCTTCCTCAAAGACAACAAGTGGCCCAACAATATTTTTTCCAAATTTTTCCTTTTGGGTCTATGTAAAAACAACTCCTCCTATCTATTCCCTTATCCTACTGATTAAACCTCAAATGGCATTGCAATTATTATAGATTGGGATGGAAAAAATTAAGTTCTTTAATATGAAAATCTAAGCTAATGCTCAAGCTAAATTGGTGGCTTGTAAAATTCTCCATGTTAAAGTCCCTATTGGTGATCAACTCACATCTATTTCACCCTCTCCATCCTACCCCTTCAGCAACAAAAGAATCTACCAAGCATGCATTCTAGTTTTTCCATCATGCTCAACATCTTGAGAACCTTCTCTTCTCCACCTTCCTTTCATTGTTTCTTCAAACTTGGTCTTTTAGAATTTCTCTTCTCGGTCTCTTCTCATATCATAAAATTATTACTCAGAACTTAAGACATACCACCCTTAAACATATTTGGTGATTCTAATGTATGATTGCCTTCTCTCACACTTCTTGTTCTCTTCAATATGAACCCATGATAATATGTGCAAACTTCTCTTTAGATGCTCTTATTCTTTAATTTTCTTTAGAGGCTAATTCCATTCTCAAGAAGGCTTTAGATGATTTGTAGGTTCAATTCATAACTTCTAAGGCAAATTCTAAAATACAAATCTTCTAGATTGGCTACAAGATTGAGTAGCACAGATATCATCGTAATGTGTTTTGACTGATTGCTTTGGATAACAGTTTCTTTTTTCCAGATGTTACAAATGATGCGATTTCTATTAGTTTGGGAGAAACTTTTAATAGGTCTATGAATTGATTGTTTGATTTTTTTTCCCTTGTTACGTCAAAGGTGTTTATTATCTAAAAGATACGAGTTGTTTATTTCATTTAAAAACCTAAAATCCTATAGAAGGGGTGCAAGCCATTCGTATTAATCACATCTGTTAATATTTTTTCTAGTTATCATTTGTCAGATTTGTGTGCCACTATTGTTAAGGAAGGCTTTTGTCTCCCATCATTTTTATTTTCCCATTTTTGGTTTTTTTTTGCTTCTATAAACTTTGACATCTTTCCACACCAGCATCCACATCTTTTCTAGGGTGGGTCACACAAATTCTAAACTTGAAGGAATAATTTTATAGTTGCATGAGATCTGAAAGGTTCTCTGCTCCATTATCTCCCCATATTGTAAAGGAAATGCAGTCTTGATGCTTTCAACAAATGGAAGGAAATAAGATCACAAATGGCTCTAACAACTTATCTAGAGAATCCACAACCAATGAAATAGAATTCCTCCAATGTTAACCTCATTCTTTGGCCTAATTTTACTACTTTTCTAAATTATACGATGGCTTTTAAGTTTAGCCATTCTGTAATTAAAATTAAGATTAGGGTTTTTCTCTTTTTCTGTAGGGCAGTTTGATAATCAATGACTGGAGGTAGGAAAATCATTTGTTGCTTGTAATTAAAAGCTCTATTGTTAGACGAGAGAATTAAAATGTGAGCAAGATCCATGACATCAAATCTTTTGAGACATTTCATAAAAATCACTGGCAACATAGGCCTAAAATCTGAAGTTCACATCTGACAGCATGCTTCAACTGTGTGCAATATTTTAATGATCATGAAATATATATATATATATATATATATATATATATATATATAACAAAATTAAAATTTTAAAACGAGGTTGTATAGTTGTCTTTAAAAATTATATAATCATTTTATACTGTTAACAATAAAGTATTATACTAAAGACATGAAAGCATCTTATCAATGTCCATGCATACAACTTCTTTCTGACATAGCAATACTCTACCGGTTGAAGAACTAGAAGATGCAAGTTATATAAAAACTTTACTAACATACATGATACTATAAACTTCTAATAACATGCAAGTTAGAGGAAAAACTTATTAATATACATAATACTATAAACTTCCAATAAAATGCAAGTTATGTCCCTCTACCTATCACTATTTGTCCATCTTACCCCCCCTCCCCCCCCTCTCTCTCCCTATTACAAACATTATGAAAATATTACATGAGCCTATTAGTATTGGAGTTTGATTATCCTCTAGATTCAGAGGTCTTCAGATTGGTCATGTTTGGATTCGTTTGAGGGGTTGCCTAGTTGATTCGATGCTACATAGACAACCAATTGACCACATGTGTTATATTAATGTATATATAAAAAGTTAGACCAAATTCTTCCTAATTGACCTTCCACACTTCTTCAGCCTACCCATTACACACCAAGATACCGATTGCTAGTATATAATAAATTATTTGTTATTTTTTGTTTCCTAAATTACTCACAATAATGTTTATATGTAACCTTTACTCTATATGTTAATTTCTTAATCCAATTTAAAAAACTATGGCCTCAATAAAATATAATTAAATCAAAACTAGGGGAAAGGGACCAGTAGTGTCTATAGGACCAATACACGTTCACTTTTTTGTTATAGGGACCCCCCAATACCAAATAATATTGCAGACCAATAAATGTATATAATTAACCCAAAACATATTTATTCAACCCCCAATACATGTTCATAAATGAACAAGTAGTAGATAGAGAGAGAAAAAAATTGAACTACTATAGTGTTGGAAATGAGTTGAGTAACTGAGAGGGGAGGGGTGAATCAGTTACCACAAAAAAAAATCCAAGTCCCTTAGATGTCTTAATCAAACTTATCACTGTTACTTGGTTAACACAAATATTTTGTTGTTACTTGGTTAACAAAACAATCTTAAGATATTAAATGTGATTAACCTTTAGTGAATAAGTGCAAAAACATAAAGCATAAAGAAAATAACATGTACACAAATGACACCAAGATTTACTGTGGAAACCCAATTTGGGAAAACCACCAATTGCAACTAGTTACTGTTTTTCACTTTATGAAGTGATACCTGTTAGGAGCCAACCCTGTTAAAGGTTACAAAACACACTGTAAGGTGTGACCCTGTTAGAGGATTTAATCACCCTGTTAGGAGTGACCTTGTTAGAGGTTTTCAGACACTTCAATGTAGAAATGCCACCTTGTGAGAGGATTTATGAAAATAGTGTTAAGTCTACTTTGTCAAGATATTTAGATCACTGCTAAAATTGTTAGAGAGTAACAATGAGTTTGACCTGATTGAAGAAGCAACTGCCTTTGCTGATTCAGATCTCTATTCTGGCTTTAACTATATCCTCACTGATCAAATATTCTTTTGCAGCTCGGTCTGGATATTTTGTCCTTAATTAGAATTCCCTCTTGCTTTGCATTCATTCTTCATATCAAAGAACTCTACTTCTCCTTCACATTCAATCCAAAATTGACCTTGTATATATATGATAGGTCTTGTCAAGTTGGCTTGAATACCCTTCCAAATAAATAATAAAACTTAGTTTTTTCGGTTGCAATTAACCAATTAAACATAAAGTGTAAACTGATGTTAGTTGGATGATACTAAATGCATAACTCGGTTGACACTGTAATCCTTCGATGCCCGACTGATACTCGGCTGAAACCAAACTTACTGTAATGCCCGAGTGAACCCGGTTAGTATTGAACTTCCTTCATTAACCGACAGAGCTCAGTTAATATAGAAAATCATTACATTTGTGTAACATCAATGACAATATACAATTGAATAATTGTCTTCAACAATCTCCCTCTTTGGTATTGATGGAAACACATGTCATTATACAAAGAATTCTAGAGCAACAGAAACAAGAGTAATATTCTTAATGTCCTTAGCTTCATTCTGATTATCATTATTAATGTCCTTAGCTTCATTCTAATTTTCATCCAGAAAACTTCCTTTGTCTTCACAATCACTATTTTTGATAAAATTTCTCTCTCTAACATCAATAATATCTTCCTCAGTAATTTCTTTGGCATGACATCAATAATCTCTCCTCTTTGACAACCAATGCCAAAGACTCTATCCTATGAATTTGTAATGTACCTGTTGTATTGATTCATATGCAATAAGCTCTGACAATCTGCATCAAATTGTTAGATCTTCACTATAGCTCGGTTGATGCATCACTAAACTATACTTTAGTGAGCCTCAGTTAGGGGAATCACCCCTAGCTTTCCTCTAAGATACAAGAATGCATCCTTAGGTAAAGGTTTTGTGAATATGTCTACAATTTGTTCTTTAGTATTCACATATTCCAACCTTACTTCCTTGTCCTGAACCAATTCTCTCAAGAAATGATACTTTATTGCAATATGCTTAGTCTTAGTATGCATCACAGGGTTCTTTGAAATGTTAATAACACTAGTTTTGTCACAGTAGATGATAATTGGTTCTTTGAAATGTTAATAGCACTAGTGTTGTCACAGTAGATGATAATTGGTTCTTTGATTTCTTCCTTCATACCTGACAATAGTTGTTTGAACCATATGATATTTGAACAATTCACTACTACAACAACATACTTTGCCTCTACTATAGACAGAAATGCAATTTTGTTTCTTGTTGGTTCAAGAGACTAACCTCTTTCTAAGAAAGAACACTCTACCACTGGTGCTCTTTCTGTCATCAACACTTCCTGCCCAATCAAAATCAGTAAAAGTATTCAAATCAAAGTTTCGTCCTTTCTTATACCATAATCCATAGTCTTCATTGCCCTTAAGATATCTCAGAATCCTTTTGATAGCTGTCAAATGATTCTCTCTAGGATTAGCTAAAAACCTTGCAATAATACCAACTGCTAATGCAATATCAGGCCTAGTACAAACAACATATTGAAGTTTACCAATCATGGATCTATAGGTAGTCTGATTTACCTCCTCTGAGTCATCATCCTTAGACATCTTATGTCTAGTAGACATAGGTGTCTGAACTAATCTGGAATCTTCCATTCCAAATTTCTTCACCATCTCTTTGATGTATTTAGATTGAGTAATGCAGATACCATCCTTCATCTGATTAACTAGTAAACCAACAAAGAATTTGATTTCTCCAAACATAGACATCTCAAATTCCTTACTCATAGCTTGAGAGAATGCTTTGCATAAATCATCATGTCTAGTGAATAGTATATAATCAACAAATATCTCTGTTAATAGTATCTTATTCTGAGGTCCTTCTTTGATGTACAAGCTACTATTGTCATTAGTTCTCTAAAATCCAATACTTATCAGATAGCCATGCAATCTTTCATACCAAGCTCTAGGAGCTTGCTTCAATCCATACAAAGCTTTGTGCAACTTACACACAATATTCCTTTTGTTAGGATCAACAAAACCTTCAGGTTGCTCAATATAGACTTCCTCTTCCATAATTCCATTCAAGAATGCAGATTTTACATCCATTTGGTACCTTGAATCCTTTATGTGCTGCATATGCCAGAAGAGTTCTGACTCCTTCAAGTCTTGCAACAAGAGCAAAAGTTTCTCCATATTCAATACCCTCTTCTTGAGCATATCCTTTACATACTAATCTTTCCTTGTTTCTAGAAACATCACCTTTTTCATTCAACTTGTTTCTAAAAAACCCACTTAGTACCAATTACATTCTTGTCTTTTGGTCTAGGCACAAGAGTCCAGGTTTTGTTCTTTTTTATCTGCTCAATCTCTTCATTCATGGCTTCTATCCAACTTTCATCATTCCGAGCATCTTTAATGGATCTAGGTTCAATTTCAGTAAGCAAACATGTACCTTTAAGTTTGTTCCTTGTCATTATTCCTTATGTCTGGTCTCCAATTATTTGCTTAGGTGCATGATGCCTTCTAACATATTTGGCAAGTACAGGTTCCTTCCTTCTTCATTCTGGACTTGCATTACTAGGTTTGCCATGCTCAAACATTTTGTTCTTCTCTTCTGACTGAGACTTGGTTGCCTCTATCAGAGACTTGGTTACCTCTGTCTGTGACTTGGTTTCCTTTGTCTGAGACTCGGTTTCCTCTGTCTGTGACTCGGTTACCTTTGTTACCAGCTCGGGTTGCACAGGTTGTAACAAAGTTTGTGCTGATGAATTCAGTGGTTGATAGGGTTTTTTTCCAATCACCATTTATTGTGTCTTAGACATAGTATCAGGTTCATAATACATAGAGTTCCTATAGTCCTCAGGCTCTTTACTGCTCTGTTCTTTACTTCTCTATGCAAACTCATCAATCTTTACATGTACACTTTCTATGACTTTATGAGTAGCAAGATTCAAATATTTATATGCTTTGATTTTACAGGAGTAGCCTAGGAATATACCTTCATCACCATTTACATCAAATTCTCCATTTCTTGCTTCCTTCAAGATGTAACATTTACTTCCAAATACTTTGAAATAATGAACATTGGTTTTATAACCATACCATAATTCAAAGGGTGTCTGATTAGTACCTTTCTTCAGTTTAACATTGTTCAAGGTGTGAACTGCAGTGTTGATAGCTTCCTTCGAGTATTTGGTTGCAACATTCTTTTCAATCATCAAGGCTCTTGCACAATCCATAATGGATCTGTTTCTTCTTTCTGCTATTCCATTTTGTTGTGGTGTACTAGGGGCAGATACTTGTCTCTTGATTTCTCTTTCATTGCAAAATTCATTGAAATCATTAGAAATGAATTCACCTCCTCTATCATATCTTAGGCACTTTGGTTTCTTTCTTGTTTCCTTCTCAACTCTGGCAAGGTACCACTTGAACTTCTGAAAAGCGTCTGATTTTTCTTTGAGAAACATAACAGTCATCATTATGGAATGATCATCAACAAATAAAATGAAATACTTCTCTCCACTGTAACTTTTTGTTCCAATTGGTCCACATAGATCAGTATGAAGCAACTCCAAGACTTCTTCATTATTGTAATTCTTGCTCTTGAAACTAGTTTTTCCCATCTTCCCAATTTGACATTGTTTGCATATTTCCAATTCAGGTTTCTTCAAAATAGGAATACCTCTTACTCTTTTGTTCTTGCTTATGTTGACGAGGTTATCAAAATTCACATGACACAACCTTTTATGCCATAACCAACTTTCTTCTACTTGTACAATAAAACATGAACTTTCATTGAGATCAAGATAGAATAGATTACCTTTTGTTTTCTTTCCAGTTCCAACTAGGTTTCCTTTACCATCTAGGAGCTTGGCCTTACCATTCATGAATTCTAACTTGAAACCAATGTTATTTAGCTATGCCATACTTAGTAGATTACACCTTAGTCCTTCAACCCAATAAGCATTATCACATTTGATTCCTTCAGTTAGAGCAATACAACCTTTACCTTTCACATAGCAAGGTTCATTATTCCCAAATTTGACACTCCCATCATCATAGTGCTCAAGATGTTCAAATTTTGTTTTATCACCATTCATGTGGTGAGAACAACCACTATCAATTATCCAAGTGTCATTAACATGTGAGAAAAGTGTAGTATTTTCATTTTCTTCATTGTATGACTCATCCTTAATAGCAATGTAAACCATTTCATCTTCATCTTCATCACTATCACAATCTTTTGCAACATAACAAGATTTCTTACCTTTGTCCTCGTAGCTTTTGTAATTTTTGAAATCTTTCTTGCCTTTGTACTTGTTGAAATTTTTCTCATCTTTGTCTTCTTTGTTTGGACACTTAGCAGCAATGTGACCAACCTCATCACATGAAAAGAAAATCAAAGGTATTCTTCCTTTGTACTTTCATTTTCCTTTGGCAGATCTCTTTGCAAGTAGTGCTTCAATGATTTCTAGATCTTCGTCATCATATTCATCATCACTGTCATTGTCAATCTATTTTCCTCTTGAGTTTCTATCCATCTTACCAAGACTTAATTTGGCTTTGAATTCAAACTCAAAATTGATAGGATTAGGAGAATAATTGTCAAAATTGTCCAACTCAAAAGTTTTAAGCCTTCCAACCAATGCATCTAGAGTTATATCATTACTGCACCTCATCTCTTGAATAGCTGAAACTCTAATTGCATAGATAGGAAGTAAAGTTCTCAATACCTTACTAACCATTGTTTTGTCTTCAATCGCTCCACCAGTAGCTCTGATGGTACTAACACTTTTCTTGATCCTGTCACTATATTTTGTAATGTCTTCTCCTTCTTTCATTTTGATCTGATCAAACTAACCTCTGAGACTCTCTTCTTTGGCTCTCTTTACAATGTGATCTCCTCCATGGATATCATGCAGTTTCTTCCACATATCATAGGCAGTAGGGTAGTCCTTTACTTCATCAAATTCTGAATAGTTGAGTGAAGAAGCTATATCAATCATCATTAAGTTATGATTCTTCATGTCCATCATCTGATCCACAGACATAGGCCCAGGTGGCTCCACATACCTGTGGTCCAAGAATTGCAAACCAGTATCTCCAATAGTAGATAGATGTAGCTTCATCAACTCTTGCCATGCATCAAAGTTGTCTTTGTTAAGCTTGGGATCTCCTTTCTGTAAGACATCTTTGATATTTAGCTTAGGCCTTGAAACCTTCCCTGAAAGCACCAAAAGCTCTGATACCAATTGTTGGAAATGAGTTGAGTAATTGAGAGGGGAGGGGTGAATCAGTTACCACAAAAAAAAATCCAAGTCCCTTGTATTTATTAATCAAACTTATCATTGTTACTCGGTTAACAAAGATATTTTGTTGTTACCCGGTTAAAAAAGTAATCTTAAGATATTAAATGTGATTAACCTTTAATGATTAAGTGCAAAAACATAAATCATAAAGCAAATAACATGTACACAGATGACAACAAGATTTACCATGGAAACCCAATTTGGGAAAAAAACCAATTGCAACTAGTTACTATTTTTCACTTTTATGAAGTAAGCCCTGTTAGGATCCAACCCTGTTAAAGATTACAAAACACACTATAAGGTGTGACCCTATTAGAGGATTTAATCACCCTGTTAGGAGTGGCCTTGTTAGAGGTCTTTAGACACTTCAATGTAGAAATGCCACCTTGTAAGAGGATTTATAAAAGAATGTTAAGTCTACTCTGTCAAGAGATTTTGCTCATTGCTACAATTGTTAGAGAGTAACAATGAGTTTGACCTAATTGAAGAAGAAACTGTCTTTGTTGATTCTGATCTATGTTCTGGCTTTAACTGGATCCTCACTGATCAAATATTCTTTTGCAGCTCAGTCTAGATATTCTATCCTTAATCAAAATTCCCTCTTACTTTGCCTTCATTCTTCAAATCAAAGAACTCTACTTCTCCTCCAGATTCAATACAAACTTGACCTTGTATATATATGATAGGTCTTGTCAAGTCGGCTTGAATACCCTTCCAAATAAACAATAAAACTTAGTTTTGTCGGGTGCAATTAACCAATTAAACATAAAGTGTAAACTATTGTTAGTCGACTGATACTAAATGCATAACTCGATTGACACTGTAATCCTTTGATGCCCGACCGATACTCGGTTGAAACCAAACTTATTGTAATGCCCGAGTGAACTCGGTTAGTAATGAACTTCCTTCATTAACCAATAGAGCTCGGTTAATATAGAAAATCATTACATTTGTGTAACATTAATGAAAATATACAATTGAATAATTGTCTTCAATATATAGGTCCTTATGTAATTGACATACAATCTTCCTTTCACAAATAAAGTGAATAAATCATTTAATAAAAATTTATATTGTTTACAATAACCACTTTATGCAAGTGGACCAAAAGTACAAAATTAGTCAAATTACAAATACAAGAGAGCACTTATTGGTCCCTCATATGACAATTTTAAAAATAAAACTGAACTTTATGGGTTCTCATTTGCACTTTCTCCCAAACAGGTTTGTACTACTTGATTCATTTAATCTATCTGCAAATAATACCTGCATTTTCAATAACTGGTGTAAGACTCCCATATAGACACAAAAACAAAGAATAAAAAGCAAATAAAAATAATTGTAAGGCTAAATCCACACATGAGAATTAAATTGGATATGAAAGCATAAAATAACCGATTGGTTGCAAGCAATAAGAATTCTTTAATTCAAAATCTACACATACGAGAATTGAATTCAATATGCAGGTATGAAATGACTATTTGGTTGCAATCAATAAGAGCTCAACTTGTAGTGCAAGAATGAATTGATAGAATGTTTCCCACCAGAATTCAAATTTGAAATTTAACAACCACAAATGAATGCATTCAACTTACACATTCGAATGAATTTATAAAGGGATTTTGCAAGTTCATTTTTATTACTACAAATAGGAAGTCTAAACATTCTTTGCAGACCACAGAGGTGAAGCAAGAATTGTCTTTTCATTACTGCAAAGTCTAAATATTCTCTGCAGAGATCATATTTGAAGGAAGGTTTATCTGCACAATCCTAATCAAAGAGATTTTCTTCGGGTTGGTACACTATGCTTAACCTTTGTCATTTTATTTCATAAATTAATATTTTGTAAACTTACTGTTTTCTATGCTCTAAATACATCAATTGCATCCTCATTATTTTATAACCTTATATGTCATGCACCTATGACTTAGAGCACCAATACACATTGTAACCTTCTACTAATGACATCTTCTACATTTACTAATTATATCTGAGTCACCCCTCCATCACATGCTTTAATTCTATTTTGTGTCATCATCTCTGATCTCTTTTGTATTTGTATACATATACAAAATTATGAGAATACCTCAATAATCATGCACACATATACATATATGAATTAACATATACCTTTTTCATTTAAATGTTTACTATGCCTTGTATTTCAATAAAATGTAAATATCATGTTGAGGGTCTATTTTTCTGTTGTATGATTATCTGTGTGACTAAAGGGTTACAATAAAATGATGAAATCTGCTTCTGCGTTAGTCCATCATGCTTTATGTGGTTTATTTTGTCATCATTGCTACAAATGCCAACCATTATATTAAAATGTTTACTATTTTATATATGTCATAGAGGGTTTAATTTTTGTGGTGAATGATTATCTGTATCCATATATGGTTTTATTAAAATGATGAACTCTGCTTCTATATTCCTGCATTTTGCCTTCTTTTCTCCACATTTTCTCATAAGTGGTCGATCTTATTAAAATGATTACCCCTTTCATATAGGTTGTATAGGGTTTAATTTCTCTGGTAAATGATAATGGTTTCCATATAGGGTAACATTAAAATGATAAAATCTTCTTTTGTGTTACTCCATCATGCTTTATGTGGTTTGTTTTGTGTGAACAATTATATATATATATATATATATATATATAATTTTGCATATTGTGTACACAACTAATTTAACAGACCCCCAATATGGAATATAAAAAATGCCTAGTTTAAAGTGTTTAAGTTGTTAGGCCAGTTCACATGTTCTTTTTTGACGTTAGGAAACTGGGGGCACAAACATCCCATTTCACCACATGTGGTTCACCGTCTGCCACATATATGCTAAGACTGGTGCCCTAAAAACATTATTTTTTCACCCATTTTCATCATTTTTCATTCCTCCCGCCATAATTTTTGGTATGAACTGCTCTACTACCATTCTATCTCGTGTCATCATTTCTACTTTCTTATATGTATACACATAAACAATTATATATAGAGCTAAATTTCTGGTTTTTGATTGTGTGTGTTTTTAAGCATTAAAAAAAACACACACACAATCAAAAACCAGAAATTCAGCTCTAAATTCAATGGATTGTGGAAATCTGATCGATTTAATTATATATAGGTTAACATAATCATGTACACACACACACACACACACGAAGTATCAGATACCTATTGCATAATTTTGTCTCAGTACATAATTATCTATACTTGTACATGATCATATATATATGTATACATGATCATGTATATATATACATGATCATGTATATGTATATATGATCATGTATACATATACATAATTATGTAAATGTGTGTATATATATGGCCAGTAATAGAATTAAACAATGATTGTCTCAATGCCTTCAAAAGTCATCCATTTTATTAAAATGTTTATTATTTCATATATGTTGTGGAGGGTTGAATTTTTCCGGTAAATGATTTTCCCTATTCATATAAGGTTTCATTAAAATGATGAACTCTACTACATTCATATGGTGCAATCTGGTACTTCTTATATGTATATGTATAAATAATCAGGTTGAATTTTTTGTATGAAGTTTATACATTCATAGGTTCTAAATACATCCACAGCATCCCAAATCTTTTTATGAGTATGTTTACCTACATAATCATGCATACATATTCAGACTCCAAGTATTAGATACATATACATGACCATGTATATACATGTTTGATCATGTATACATACACATAATTATTTAGATATATGTATATGGATGCAATCTGGACGATGATGGAATTAAACCATGATTGTCTCAATGCCTTCCATCTCATTCAAATTTTTAATATGGGCTGATTCAAATGCTACAATTTTGTAGCCATGTGTGCACAATTACATATCTGATTTATTTGGTTCTACAACCTTATTTCCTCCAAGGGTTGCAACCTTCAGGTAACGTTGCACACATCAAGCATGCTTCCTTTCTTGTATATACAATAATGGAATTTAATAATGATTATTGACTGTCAAATTACTAATCCCATGTAGGTACAAATTCATGGCATGAGGTAGAGGTAGAGGTGAAGGAAGGGGTAAGGGTACACTGAATTCAACATCGGGAGGTAGGTAGACTCGTAGAGGTAGAGGTAGATGTACAGTCAGAGTCACTAGTGGAATACACTTCACAAATGTAGTGGATAAGACATCCAGAGAAGAAATTCATGTTTGTGATTGTGGGGGAGAAACAAACAGTGGATGACCCAATCAACCTAATGTGGAGGTAGAGCCCAGTGTTCAAAATGTTCAACATGTTAGTCAGTCAAAGTTGTATGTGAAGTGGTCAAAACTGCAAATGGCAGAAGCAATTTCCTGTGTTGAAGAGAAGGGGATGTCAATCAGAGGTGTAACAATCAAGTGTGGTGTCCCCAATACAAGTTTGAGATCATGCTTGACTGCGATTTCAACAACGAACCAAAGGGGACCATGTGTCATTTTATTTGAAGAGGAAGAGGTTTTACTTATCCATTGGTGCAAGGAAATGGCTGAAATTGGCCACCGTTTGCAGATCATCCAACTAAAATCAACCATTGCCAATATTTGTGGAGATAGGCCCAACCTGTTAAACAATGGTGTGCGGGGGAAATCATGGTGGTCTGATTTTTGTAAAAGGCACCTTGATTTGACTATGAGAACAACTGAAGGAGTGGATAGTGACTGAACAATAATGCTGCGACCTTCTGTTGTGTCCTCATTCTATGAAAACTTGGCTAACATTTACAACTTGCACCACTGTGGATCAAGAAGAATTTGAAATTACGACAAGACAGGTGTTCAAGCTAGCAGGAACTGTGGAATGAGAGTGATTGCTAGATTGGGGTAGAGATGTGTACCACACTTGATATCAAAAAGTAGAGAGTGGATCACAGTTTTGGATTGTGTTAATAGTGCAGATGGGCAGATTATTCTTGGGTTTTACTTGTTCAAAGCCAAGAGGTACATCATAAATTATATAGAAAACTGTGAGGTAGGTGCATGCATGACATTTCAAGAGCATGAGTGGATGACAAAAGAATTGTTCCTTAATTGGTTACAACATTTTGCAGCATCCATATCTGGAGGGGTTTCATCCACTAATAGGGCCTTGCTTATCTTTGATGGCCACGACAACCATGTCACCTTCAAGACAATTGAAGAAGCAAAGCACTTGGGAATTGACTTGCTCACACTGCTTGCTCATACCCAACCATAAGTTGCAGCCATTGGACGTCAGTGTTTTCTCTCCTTTCAAGAATTACTTCAAACAAAAAAGAAGTACATGGATGTCAAATAACCCCCACATTGAAATTGGTCGAGAAGAGTTGGCAACGCTTGCAAGTAAGGAATTCAATGAAGCATTGACACCATGGAACATTATGAGTGAGTTTTGCAGGACTGGCATTTGGCCACTAAATTTTTTTGTACTAGACAACAATATGAGGCCAAGTGAGGCATTTGACGTTGAAGAACAAGAGCAAACTGCTGGAACAGAGGATGATACAGTTACATTGGAGAGTAATCTAGAACACATTGCGACTTACAGAGAATAATAGGTAACAGAGAACATTCGTAGATAATAGATAACAGAGAATATGAGAGCATTACAAAACAATTCCAATTAAGTCGCAATGTGTTCTAGATTACTCTCCAATACAGAATAATCTAGAACAATAGAGAATAATAATTGTTCTCTACCTATTATTCTGTAATTGTTCTAATCTAATAGTTGTCCGATTTAATGTATTATTGCAAGTATAGAGCACAAATTCAACTTTCTATATTAGAACTAAGAACATCAAAGCAAGTTGAAAACAAGAATCTACAATTAGGTAAGTAGAGAATCAAATCTATAGGCACAAATCAAGCTTGCAATATTAAGAAATTATTATCTAATATTAAGTAATTGTGCAAATATTGTTCTAATATTCATTTGAACTTTTTTCATTTACACACACACACACACACACACACACACAGATATATATATATATATATATA
>MU217908.1:100457-122710 GCA_018584345.1 Thuja plicata | reverse complement strand
TATATATATATATATATATATATATATATTTGGAGTATGAATATGTATGCATAATTATGTAGGTAAACATACTCGAAAAAAGATTGGTGATGCGATGGATGTATTTAGAACCTATGAATGTATAAACTTCATACAAAACATTCAACCGAATTATTTATATATATACATATAAGAAGTACTAGATTGCACCATCTGAATGTAGAAGAGTTCATCATTTTAATGGAAACCTATATGGATAGGGAAAATCATTTACCATAAAAATTTAACCCTCTACGACATATACAAAATAATAAACATTTTAATAAAATGGATGACATTTGAAGACATTGAGACAATCATTGTTTAATTCCATCACAGTCCATATATATATATATATATATACACACACACACACACACACATGTAGATAATTATGTAGATGTATACATGATCATGTATATGTATAGACAATTATGTACTGAGACAAAATTATGAAATGGGTATCTGATACTTCGTATATGTATATGTATATGTATGCATGATTATGTAAACCTATGCATAATTGTGTATGTATACATAGGTATTGAAAGAAAGCAAAAATGATGACACAAGATAGAATGGTTGTAGAGCGGTGCAGGCCAAAAACTATGGCGGGAGGAATGAAAATGGGTGATAAGCTAATGTTTTTAGGGCACCAATCTTAGCATTTACATGGCGGACGGTGAACCAGATGTGGTGAAAGGGGATGTTTGTGCCCCCACTTAACACTTTAAATTAGGCATTTTTTATATTTGATATTGGAGGCCTGTTAAAGTTGTGTACACAATACACACACACACACACACACACACACACACACACACACATATACATATACATAATTATGCACAATGATACATAATTATTCACACATATACATATACAGAGTTTCAAATTGCGCCATTCTAATGTAACCCTTCATGGATAGGGGAAATTATTTTAATAAGATCAACCATTTAAGAGAAAATGTAGAGAAAATAAGTCAAAAATGCAGGAATGGAGAAGCAGAGTTCATCATTTTAATGAAACCCTATATGGATATGGATAATCATTCACCACATAAATTAAACCCTCTATGAAATATATAAAATAGTAAATATTTTAATATAAAGGTCGACATTCGAAGCAATGATGACGAAATAAACCACATAAAGCATGATGGAGTAATGCAGAAGCAAATTTCATCATTTTAATGCAACCCTATATGGATACGATTATCACTTACTAGATAAAATAAACCCTATACGACCAATATGAAAGGGGTAATCAATTTAATAAGATCAACCACTTATTAGAAAATGTGGAGAAAAGAAGGCAAAATGCAAGAATGAAGAAGTAGAGTTCATCATTTTAATGGAATCCTATATGGATACGAATAATCATTCACAACAAAACTCAAACCCTCTATGACATATATAAAATGGTAAACATTATAATATAATGGTCGACATTGGAAGCAATGATGTCAAAACAAACCACATAAAGCATGATGGACTAACGCAGAAGCAGATTTCATCATTTTAATGTAACCCTATGCAAAATGCAGGAATGCAGAAGCAAAGTTCATCATTTTAATGAAACCATATATGGATACGGATAATCATTCACCACAAGAATTAAACCCTCTATGCCATTTATAAAATAATAAACATTTTATATAATGGTTGGCATTTGAAGCAATGATGACAAATCAAACCACATAAAGAATGATGGACTAATGTAGAAGCATATTTATTCATTTTAATGTAACCCTATGCAAAATGCAAGAATGCATAAGCAGAGTTCATCATTTTAATGAAACCATATATGGATACAGATAATCATTCACCACAAGAATTAAACCCTTTATGACATTTACAAAATAGTAAACATTTTAATATATTGGTTGCTATTTGAAGCAATAATGACAAAATAAGTCACATAAAGCATGATGGACTAACACAGAAGCAGATTTCATCATTGTAATGTAACCCTTTAGTCACACAGATAATCAATCAACAAAAAAAAGAGACCCTCATCGAGATATTAATATTTTAATGAAACACAAGGCATTGAGACAATCATTTTGTAAACCTGTAGCTGTGCATACAAGAAAGGAAGCATGTTTGAAGCCGAAGACGTTACCTACACAGTCGACGACGATGGTTGCAGAGCAGTGCGGACCAAATTGTGGCAGGAGGAATGAAAAATGATGAAAAAGGGTGAAAAATGAATGTTTTTAGGGCACTAGTCCTAACATATACATGGCCGACGATGAACCACATGTAGTGAACAAGAATGTTTGTGCCCCCACTTTCCTAACCTAAAAAAAGAACACGTGAACCGAGCGAACAACTTAAACACTTTAAATTAGGCATTTTTTATATTTCATATTGGGGGTTTGAAAACTTTTATTGACCACTTTATGAACTACTATTGGGGATAAATGCATCTACTATCGGTCGACACTTTTTTTATCCACTTTTAGATGTACGTGCACATAACAGTAATGGCTTCTATGAAATGGACCGATGTTGGTGAGAAGCCCAAACCTTAACTATAAGCAGTTAAATCGCATACGAAAACAACTTAAAAAAATTCGACGAAATTTGACATTGTTTGATACGTCAATTGAATCCCATAAAACCTCACATACGAGAAGATTTAAATTTTCTTTTCCCAACTCTACACCGTCTGCACCGGCTCTTCTCCCTCTGTCTTATTCGTGCGACCGGAAGAAGACGGTAACTTCCACGTTGTAGCCACCCGTCCTCTCGGCCTTATTTTATCAAATATACGAACGTAAATCTTTATTTTGTTGCTTGTGTACGGTCTTACAATTCCTTCGATTTCTTCGATAATAGTTGGAGGAAATCGTCGAGATTTGGTTTAAGATCTGTTTTGAACAGTGTTTACACCCATCATGTTTATTTGAAGTCTTATTTTATTTTTAATATAAACTGTGGACAATTGGTTCGGGTTCAGTTCAGGATCATTATTTTTTTTTTTTTGCTCCGCTCGAATAGTTGCTGAAGACTTCCACCATGAATCCTGAATAGTAAGTACCGTAGAACCCGAAATTAACTGAAAATTCTGATTTCTTTGTTTAGTTTACTGGATAGAATGGGCATTTCATGGGCGTATATAGTTGGATTTCAGAGCATTTGCTGTAGTATGGTTTTTACCCAAATTAAATAAATTGCGTAAGTGAATTTTATTGGATCTAACCATATATTCTACATAGTTTGTGTATATATTCTATTGGTGTTCAGGCTTCCGTTTCTTTTGTCGGATTGAAGGGCATTGTTTTAAGTAAGGCTTGCCGCAATAGATTTATATGTAAAATTAAAGTTTCTAAACCCCTGCGGTCTGTGATGAAAACTTTAAATCGTAAGATTCATTTGGGGAATGATTTTTATGTGTCTCATCTGATCAGTTTAAGCAAGTTTAATAGACAATCGTTGATCGATTAGTAGGCATTTCGCGCGATCAGTTGTTATAATTTTTCTTTTCCAGACGGATTTCGAAGCGTCTCTTATGACCAAGATTTTTGATTTTTAATTTCTGGGCCGACATTGAAGCATGTTGCTTGACCAGTAGTTGCAATTTGCATTTCTAGACTGAGTTTTAATCCTGTCCTATGACCAGGTCTTGCAATTTTACATTTTAAAACCAAACTTTAAGTATTGAATTTGAACCAGCTGTTGGAATTTTTTCGGTGTAAACTGAGTTTTAAGCATGTCATTTGATCAGCAGTTACAAATTGTCATTTGTTATCCAATATGTAAACATCACGTAACCAGCTGCTGCTATTTTTAGGTCTAAACCGAGTGACAAATGCTATACGACCTACAGCGTTAATTTTTATTTGTATACGAATTTTTAAGAATCTCATATGATCAGCTGCTACACACTGTAAGCACAGCTTCTTTGTTATGTTTTGAGCATCTTTGTCCCGGGTCGAAAATGACAGAGTGCACTTAAGTGGTTTGGGTCTAGTACGGTGTGTAGTTGAAATCTGTTGCAGTTTTCTTAAGTTTTACTTTTCATGGAGTGACAATTGTTTTGCAAAAGAGTGTGCTCTAGGTTTCAAATATTCTTGTGGGGCTTTGAACTGGCAATTCACTGAATTTATAAGTACATTTTGTTTGGTATCCATTATTTTTCTTCACATTTCAAGGTTGCTTTTTTCTTGATCGACAAACTCCCTTTATCCATCACATTGAGAGAGTATTGAGCTCTATTTTACAAGTAGCATCTAAATCACCACATTATACCACATGGACATGAACTTGCCTAGTTTGAACCTGAGCATTCATAGCGGGAGGTGTACTGACTTACTTCTATCCTATGGTTTGACAACCCCGGGAAGCTCTATATCCCCATGTAATAGTAAGTTGATTTGTCAATTATGTATTCTTGTTCTGATTATATCAATTGGAAAGGGCCCGAACCCAACATAGCAAAATTAACATCAAGTCAAAAGACAGTTCGAAAGGAATTCACAAGAAGTGAATTCAACCAGCATAACCACAAAACAGAACAGCAAAAGAACCAGCAACAAACAACCAGAGTCCAGAACCAAATAACACAGGAAATTAAACAGACGGGAGATTAGTCTCCTTCCAATCCTCATTCAATCATTCAATTGAGTGGGATATACTTGTAGTCACTTGATTTGTAGTGGTCCAACTTACATAAAAGATGTTATATAACTACTTGCAATATACCTTGCGAAGATGTTGGTCTTGGTACAAGTACATGGTTCAGTTCTTAAAGTTATAAAATAAAAATAGGGAAACTCATAATTGCCAGTGCAAAAATATTTTTTTGATGAATAGGTGTGTCAAATTCTATTAAATAGTAATCAAAGTACACATTCAGAAGATTATAACAACATAAAATAAAGCCGCTTAAGCAGTGAGAGCAACTCTAGTCGGAGAAGGCATAGCATCATGGTCATCTAGCTTACCCCTACATCAACGGGCTCTGGGGTGATGTCCGGGACAGACCACCCCGCATCTTCTTTATCTTTATTCTTCCAATAAAAAATATTAAAATCAGTGTTACAGGACTTTGCGAGTCCCGAGCCGAGTCCGGGCTCTAGAGTTTTTCTAGCTCTGGACTTGGACTCGGCCAAGTCCAGCAGAGTCTTGCTTAGACTCGTCGAGTCCAAGGACTCTCCGGACTCTACCGCGGCCAGCAAGACAAAAAGGCAAATTAAAAAACAAAATAAATTTATTTTACTTACTTTTTTGGGTTTATATTAGTGGAAGGGGACTCTCAGATTATAATCAATGGTTTGTAAAGAGAGTTCTACCCCAACTGGCAGCTCTAATCTTATTTAGAAGTACTTATCTGGATTAAAAAGTTTGACTCTATGGTGATTCAACATTGTTATCATGAGTACAAATAACGTTCCAGGTTTATCACCCAGCCATGGAAAAGATCTCTCTATTTTTGCATGTCTAGAATGAAGTGTAATATTGGACTGGGGAGGATTAGCTAATCTTATTCATATTGATATAGATTGGCCATCATGTATTGGGAGTAATGCTTAAAAATTATTTACATATGTGTATGAGGAGTGTTTATATCATAATGCTTGTGGTTGCCATACAACTTCAGTGTAATTTTTCACATGAATCTTGTCCAAAAGTTTCAATGGTTCTTAGCTTGTCATGATGAATGATAATGAATGTAGGGCAATGCGTGTTCTGAAGTTTGCAAGATTGATGTTTCTCATTGGCTCTATGTAGTGGCATAAATTGTTTATTTCATCTACTTGTAGTCTTGGTTGGAGTTAGCAAGGTTTGGTTGATTTTAAATTTTTTATTGATGGCAAACAATGGTATAGGTTTATGTCATGATCCCTTTAGTGAAGGGGAGGTTTCAGATCACTACTTGTAGAATAACTCTAATTGCTTGAATGTGCTAATATTAAGACTGGTTAAATCTATTATAGGAAAAGAGCACATTGTAGACATGGGTGTATTTCAATTCCATGCCTTGATTTCAGAGGACTTCAAAGCTAAATTGGGGGTGACAATCATCAATGAGGTGAAACAATGTATGGCTGAGCTGTCAGTTCACAATGAGGATGAAGTAATAGAGAATGCCAATAGTGAGATGCAGGGATTGTTGTATGGGTGAGATGACTTGGAGGATGTTGCTGTTAAAGCTCTATGAAAATAAGCTTAGGTTTTCAATTATTGGGTATTTGATGTTAATTGACTAAATGATGCATGAAAAAACTTTAAATCCTTAAAAATCTTTGAATTTCTTGGGTTTTTCGATTTGTCGAGTCCTTGTCAAGTTTGGACGCTGAGCTTGAGTCCGAGCCTAAAACCAACTTGCCGAGTCCAAGGTGAGTCCGAGTCTTGTAACTATGATTAAAATACATCATTATTTGCAAAAATGAAAATACTCGTAAATTTATAATTTAGTAATTTATCAATTGTAAATACACAATGAATATTACAATAAATTTAATGATTTTTACATTGTTTTTCATTGAGAGCATCAAAGTCAGTAGCCGCTTCAATTTCAATTGAACCACAATCAACTCTAGCACCACTCCTACTAGCCATGCTATGTGTAGAAGCTGCCTCATCTATAGAGACCTCAACAAGTTGTAGAATCATAGCATTTAAGTTGGCACACTCAAGAGTTAGATTCCAATTCTTCATCACCCTCTCATTTTAATTAGGTCATTGACGTGACAAGAGATGCAAGTTGGAGGACACAAAGACCAAATCTTCTTTTTTTTTGCACCCAATGGGTTGTTTTTAACCAGGTAGTTGGAGTATGTACTCCGATTCCACTAAATTGAAAAAGAACTTGCAACTTGTTGAATTTGCAATTAACATTTACAATTATGAAACATAAACTATAAAATATAAATTTATAACATATAGCAGTGAATGAAAAGTGAAAAAATTAAAAAATAAAAGGATGATTATTGATGCATATTTGAGAGAACTTTTATTGCAACAGGTTGCAAGTAAATAGAGCCTTGGCCATGTATATACCACCATTCACGAACATCCTTTTTGTACTTGTCATAAAGAGTGCAAACATCATGACTTTAGAAGATGCAAAGTGGCCAAACTCACTCAAGACAATACTTTGTATTGTTAAAATTAAGAACCAGAATAAATATAAACAACGATAACTCAACAAAATTATCCTGGGAAAAACCCTCCTCACCGAGGGAAACAACCCAGCCCACAAAAGATGAAGTCTTTTATTTAAATCTCAACACAATTGCAATCACTTCACACTAATGATTGATAATACTGATCAATCAATAAATAGTCCTACTGCTAAGAAGCAGAATACATAGCAAAATCTACGTACTCATAGATACAAATCAATCTTTTACAAAATTACCATAAACTTATGTAAGAAGTATTCAGATAGTACACAATACATAAGCAACTAGACAACACCCGATAGACAAGCACCCACACAACTCTCGATAGGCAAGCATCCACACAACTCTCGATTCATTACTTTGAATACACTATGATGCGAATAACAAAAAGTAAGATATCATAACTCTTGAATGACAAAGAGTCCATCGAAGATAGATGAGGCGACACCGCCAAAGAAGAGACGTAAACAATAAAAATGAAGAGGCTCTGGTGAGATGCGATGGTCTTCATATTTGAACGGAAGTCATAACATAGGACGCAAGGAAGAATCTACACATCGATGCCAAGAATGATGACATGGAAGAATCACCGTCAACAACCAAAGAAGCCGCGCAGGAGAGATACAGTGAAGAACAAACAACAAGAAGGAGAAGGTGCCCGATGCCATGAAGCAAGAAACATACGCGCAATCCCCACATGACAAAAATTGAGAACAAAACAGGAGCAACACGGAACAGAGACATCCGAGAAACTTGAAGAAGATAATTAAAGGATGAAATAACTCTTTCGCAGTTATATACTTCAACACTCCCTCATAGCAAGAGAGAGTTCTTCAATTAGTCGCCCCATGACTACTGTGGCTAACTGCAACCAAAAGAGTGTCAACAAGATCTCATTATAGATTTTCTCAAAACAAAAAATTGTTATCTCAGCATAACAAAATTCACCACAGCTACTCCCAGAGGGTGAAAAACAACACAACAAGTCATAGAGTTACACAAACGACTTTCACCATGGCTACTCCCAGAGGGTGGATCCACCATAGCTACTCCCAGAGGGTGGAAACCAGGGATTTCACCTCGAACTTCTCTCACAGAGAAAAACTCATTAACAAGGGATTGCACCTCGAACTTCTCTTGCAGAGAAAAACTCCTTAACAAGGGATTGCACCTCGAACTTCTCTCACACAGAAGAACTCATTAAAATATATACCAAGAATCACTGAAGCTGAGATTCTTTCTCAGCAAGAGCAACATTCTCAACATTACCAAGCTTTTCTCTGAAATAACAAAACTTCACCCTTGGGAGTGGCTTGGTAAGAATATCTGTAGTTTGCTCCTCTGTAGAGATGTACTTAAGTTCAACTGCTTTCCTTTGAACCATGTCTCTCAAGTAATGATACTTAATTTCCACATGTTTTGATCTGTCATGAAAGACAAGATTTACTGAAAGCTTCACACAACTTTGATTATCACAAAATATCACTGTAGGATCCAAAGGCTGTCCAAACAACCCTGCAATCAATTTTCGAAGCCACACAACTTCTTTTCCAGCCACACACGCTGCAACATATTCTGCTTCAGCTATACTTCGAGCAACACAAGACTGTTTCCTGTTGCACCAAGAAACTACAGCTGAACCCAGGCTGAAACAACATCCTGAAATAGTCTTTCTATCAGGTACACAACCTGCCCAATTTGAATCAGAGAAGCCTTGTAAATTCAGCTCTACACATGAAGAGTATTTTAGACCAATACCCACGGTGCCACGAACATATCTCTATATATGTTTTGCTGCCACAAGATGAAGTTGCCTTGGTTCACACATGAACTGACTTAAGGTATTCTCTGCAGAACAAATATCAGGCCTTGTATTCACCAAATACATTAATGAGCCAATTAACTGCCTGTATAAAGATGGATCAACTAAATCTGAAAGTACTGCGTCCTCATGTAACTTTTTCAGATTTGCTTCCATAGGAGTAACCATTGACTTGCACTCTAACAAGCCAAATCTTTTCTATATATCAATTGCATATTTTCCTTGGCTTAAAATATTTTCATTTTCTCTTTGCCACACCTCAAGTCCAAGGAAATAATGAAGTAGACCAAGATCTTTCATTTTAAATTCAGAAGCTAACTCCTTGCATTTGACAATGAGATCATTATCACCTGTAAGAAATAAATCATCCACATAGAGCACAAGAATCAACACTTTTCCATCACACATCTTGAAGTATAAATTTAGATCAACATCATTCTTTAGAAAGCTCAAACTCAAAAGATAATTCTCAATTCTCTCATACCAAGCATGGGTGCTTGTTTAAGACCATACAAGGCCTTTTTCAACTTACACACATGAGAGTCTTTGTCATTAATTATAAATCCTTCTGGCTACTCTATATAAACTTCCTCTTCAATAATGCCATTCAAGAATGCTATTATAACATCCATTTGATCAAGCCTCCAACCCTTAACTGCTAGAACAACTATGGTAGATCTAATAGAGGAATAATGAGCAACTGGAGCAAAGGTCTCATCATAATCTATACCTTCCATTTGCGAGAACCCTCTAGCCACAGATCTTGCCTTGTGTTTTTATATACTTCCATCTGATGCATGCTTGATTTCGAACAACCACTTAGAAGAAATCACAAATTTATTTTCAGGCCTAGGAGCAATGCCCCATACGTCATTCTTGATGATGGATTGGTACTCTTCCATAATAGCATCCTTCCACACTTGCTGATTTGAAGCTTCTACAAAATTAGATGGTTCTGAAACAATAATGTGACTCATCAAAGCCACATAATTTGCAAATTTGTGAGGCCTTTTACTCTCTCTAAAAGTACCTCAAGGGGCTGCATATTTTTGAGCCTCTTTCATGGTGTTTCTAGCCCATAGTGGTCTTTTCTTACCAGTTGAAACATTACTTGGACCTGCTGAATTATCAAAAGAATCAACTGGATCAATCGGATCAACAAACTCTTCGAAATCTGTATGCTCCCTCTGAATCTCTGAAGGTGGATTTGTAACAGTCATGTCTATGTCTTAAGAAGGTTCAATATCTTCTGACTCAAGTTCCAAATTAGTTTCTTTAGATTTATTACAAGCCGCGTCTATATCAAAAGTAACATCCCTGCTGATTTCAATTTGCTTTTGACCCGAAACATAAATCTTGTATGCTTTTGAAGGCTCATTATATTCAACAAAAATGCCTTTCTTCCCTGAAGGTTCTAGCTTACATCTTTTGTCTTTAGGAACATGAATATAGACAGGGCAACCAAAAATCTTGAAATGACTGATGTCTGGTTTGATACCTTTAAAAGCTTCTTCTGGAGTAATATTATCTAGAATATGACGAGGGCTACGATTCTGAATATACACGCCTGTCCTGCAAGCTTCTGCCCATAAAAACATTTGAAGACTCTGATCATGAATCATAGCCTTCGCTGCCTCAACAAATGTCCTGTTCTTTCTTTCAGCTGTTCCATTTTGTTGAGGATTATAAGGGACACAAAACTCCCTCTTAATCCCAACCTCAACACAAAAGTTATGAAATAAACCAGACACATACTCTCCTCCATTATTTGATCTTAGAACCTTAATTTTCTTGTTAGATAAATTTTCAACAAGAGCTTTGAATTCTTTAAATCTGGACAGCACTTCATCAGATTCTTTTGACTTAAGAAAATATATCCAACATTTACGAGAAAAGTCATCAATAAATGTAACATAATACCAATAGCCACTAAGAGAAGCAACAAACATAGGACCACATAAATCAGAATGAATTAGCTCTAGGACTTCCTTAGCTCTACTTTCACTACTATGAAAAGTACTTTTAATATTCTTACTTAGAGCGCATCCCTTGCATACACCTTCATGATTTTTATTCAGCTTAGGAATACCATCAACAACCTTCTCCATGGAAGATAAGGATCTGAAATTTAAGTGACCCAAACGCTTATGCCACAACTCACTTGAGTTTGATGAATCATGAACTAATGCAAGAGTAGGATTAGCTGAAAATTTGTAGAGACTATCATGGCGAACACCAATAATACGAGCTGATTGAAAGTTTGAATTCTTCTTTCAAGCTAGAACTTTTCCATCAGCAAAAGCAACATGATATCCTTTGTCCTCTAATGCTGAAATAGAAATAAGATTTCTTTTAATACCAGGAACAAAGAGAACATCACTTAGATGAAGAGGTACACCTGAATCCAAATGAAAGGATGTAGAACCAACACCCTTCGCTGAATAATAAGCATCACCACCAATGATGACTTGAAGATGAGAATATTTTTCCTTCAGATTGAAGAGATGTTCACGGTAACCAGTAATGCGGCGAGAAGCTCCACTATCAATCAACCATGTATCACTATTTGTAGGAATATTACTGGAGTGTGCAAAAATAAACAAGAACCTTTTAGAATTATCGCTAGACTCCTTTTGAGGAGAAGAATTCTCAACATTCGCAGCAACTGCTTGAGGCTTTGGCCTAGAAGTACAATCACGAGCAAAGTGTCCAAACTTATCACATCTAAAACATTGAATCTTAGAAAAATCCTTCTTCTTTTTCTTAGCATCAGGAGCTGAATAAGAACTCTCTCTATACCTTTTGAAATTACCTCTTCTATCTTTGCCTTTGGAAGTATGGGCAGCAAGAACATGATCATCTTCATGATGATATTTGCGACCATTGCCTCTAGCCTCTAACCTGCGTTCTTCTTGAACGCAATCAGCTCTCAATCTGTCAAATTTAGGAAGATCATCTCTTGCACTAACACCTTGAATGAATGATTCGCAAGAGTGGGGAAGACCATTCATAGCAAGTATCACCAAATCTTTATCATCAAATGATTCATCCATAGCACTCAGTTGATCTTTTAATTCAATAATCTTCATAAAATATGAAACCATTGATTCTCCTCTAGCCATTTTAACATGAAGAAGTTGACGACGAAGGTCTAGAGCTCTACTGGTGTTGTTAAATTCATACAGGTCCTTCAATGTCTGAAACATATCTTTAGCTGAGTTCAACTTGGAGATGAGAGGAACAAGATGATCTTTAACCGAATCAATCAAAATCTTCTTAATCTTCTTGGCCATGATTTTGTTCTTTTTCCATGTAGCTTTCTCAGCTTCTACAGAAGGTTCAAGTACATCAGAGTTAACATAGTCAAGAAGATCATTTTCCTCAAGAGAGATCAGAAATCTAAACTTCCATGAAGAAAAGTTTGAAGAACCATCCAATCTATCTTCCACTTTCAAACCATTCACCATTGTTGCTAGCTGAATCAAAATCACAGAAAGGAGCAAACGAAAAACATATACTTCTGGTTCTGGATCGATTTCTTAGACCCGCTCTGATACCATTGTAAAATTAAGAACCAGAATAAATATAAACAACAATAACTCAACAAAATTATCCTGGGAAAAACCCTCCTCACCGAGGGAAACAACCCAGCCCACAAAAGATGAAGTCTTTTATTTAAATCTCAACACAATTACAATCACTTCACACTAATGATTGATAATACTGATCAATAAATAAATAGTCCTGCTAAGAAGCATAATACATAACAGAATCTATGTACTCATAGATACAAAACAGTCTTATACAAAATTACCATAAACTTAGGCAAGAAGTATTCGGATAGTACACAATACATAAGCAACCAGACAACACCTGATAGACAAACACCCACACAGCTCTCGATAGGCAAGCAGCCACACAACTCTCGATTCATTACTTTGAATACACTACGACGTGAATAACAAAAAGTAAGATATCATTACTCTCGAAAGACAAGAGTCCACCGAAGATAGATGAAGCGACATCGCCAAAGAAGAGACGTAAACAATAAAAATGAAGAGGCTCCCGTGAGATGCGACAGTCTTCATATTTGAATGAAAGTCATAACATATGACGCAAGGAAGAATCTACACATCGATGCCAAGAACGATGACATGGAAGAATCACCGTCAACAACCAAAGAAGCCGCGCAGGAGAGATACGATGAAGAACATACAACAAGAAGGAGAAGGTGCCCGATGCCAGGAAGCAAGAAACATACGTGCAATCTCCACACGGCAAAAATTGAGAACAAAATAGGAGCAACACAGAACAGAGACATCCGCGAAACTTGAAGAAGATAATTAAAGGATGAAATAACTCTTTTGCAGCTATATACTTGAACATGTATGTTTACATTTGGGAATATTCTTCTAAATGTAGACTTGTAGTCAACATCAACCTCATCATCCCTATATGGTGTCATCCTCTGCAAAGAAAGTATCTTTGAGCTATAATATTTTGGAGACAAAACAAATGCTATGACTAGTTTTGCTCCCTCAAGCTTGATCACATGCTGAAAATCTGTCTCGGGGGAATGTTGTTGAAGACCTCTATGCTTGTCCAAAATGGACTGAATATCCACATTGTAGAATCTCTCATCGTTTGAGGTACATGTGTCTTAAACATTTAGCTGCCTATGCTACTTGGTGTGTATGAAAAGCTCGCTCCATCCTCTTAGCTGAAATCATCTTGGATCCACCATTAGAAAGATCATGTAGAACTACCTTCTTCCTATTGGATTGGAATGCTAACTCCATAGTCCGATAACTCAGTTCATATTTGTCAAGCGAGTACAACCATTGCACTTCTAATACCAACTCTGTATCTCCCATGCTGATAATATAGAAATCATCTTGCATCTTATACTCTCCCATAGTCAATTCCATTTGCAGAATCTTTTTATTACAAGGAAGAATTGTCCTGCTTACAACTGTAACATTAAGCCCTTCAAAATCTTCTGTCTTCGATCCCAATTTAGTCACTAGCCCTTCATCAATGTAATTTTGAGTAGCCCTGCTATCAATAAGAGCTATCACCTTTTGTCCACACAAAACTCCTCTAACACGGAAAGCTTTATATCTTGGTGCCCTTGATAGTGCTGCAAGTTTATTTCCTAGATGCTCTCCTCCTTGGTGCTCATGCTCAATCTCTTCCACAGATTTCTTGGGCTCAGGCTCATCATTCTCTGTATCTTCATCAAAAACTACTTCTATGTAATAAATTTGTCCTTTCCCCAAACACCTATGTCCTGGTTGCCATGGATCTCTGCATGTTAAATATAACTTTTTCCTTCAAAGTTCATTCTTAGACACTGCTGTTGATTTGGCTTAGGAGATGATGCCTTGGGAGGTAGCGTGTTCTTCTGAAAAGGTCTCTTGGGCAAAATGGGAGGTCCTTTATTGGAATAGAATTTGTCCTTAGTTATTGAATCCTCCAAATTTAGAGCTCTCTTGACGGCTTCTTGCAATGAACTTGGATTAAATGCCCTTACTAAATCTTTGAGGGTTTCAACCAGGCCTTCTACAAAAAGGACTACGAGTCTTCTTGTCGTCACATTTGGAATCATCGCAAGAAGCCTCTGAAATTCTGCTACGTAGTCTTCTACCTTGCTTGCTCGCTTCAACTGTGCTAATTCCTTGAAATGGATCCCTTCTATCAAACCTCTCTGTTAATCTTTGGGAAGTCTTCCAGAGTGGTGATTGAGTCATGCTCTGGAGTAACTGTACCATGATACCACCATTCATGAGCCATTCCTTCAAGATGCATGATGGCAAATTTAGTAGCCTCTTCTTCAGACATTGGATTCAAGGAGAAACATGTGTTTAATTTCTGCAACCAAGCCCTTGCCGAGGAGCTACTGGATCCATCAAAAGTTGGGGCGGTGATCTTTCCCATACAGTATTGAATGTTCTTCCTCTCTTCATTCCTTCTCCTCCAATGCCTAGTCTTTGTCTTCATCTTATAGAACTCTGTGAAAGTCTTATTTATACGTATGGCAGCTGTCAAGGCATAATATTCATCATGAAGTCTTGTAATTTCATCTTCTTGTTTAGGTGGTTCTTCCTTTCTGCTTGCTGCTCCTTTTTCCAGAAATTTGGCCTTGAAAGGATTTGTATTGGCTAAGGCCTTCTTACCACCAGAGTTGCTCCCTTCTGCTCCATTATGTACAGGTCTACCAACAACCAATTGCTGGTTCAAACCCCTTAGAAGTTGGACCATTTCCACCATAGTATCTCTCATGTTGGTCTGGAACTCTTTGGTCTCCTTGATGAATTCTTGAGCATTGTCTTCTTCTTTGTTACCCATGGCAGCCTCCTCCTCACATTGCTGATACCTCTGATCTCTGTCACTCATAAATCAAACACAGGGTGGTAGGATGCCAAGCTCTGATACCATTGAAATATACTAGTTTAGAAACTTTGCAAATCTCAACAGTAAATTGAATTGCAGTAGTATTTCTAGAATTAAATCACTTATAACATAATTGCAGTCATCCTTCAGTGAATGTATGCATAGGCACTATGAACAAAATTAAGCACAGACTCAGATTTTATCAATTTCCATTCTCAGATTTATCATTTAATCAACTTGCAAGATTCAGTGCATACAGAGATTACAATGTCCATAAGAAGTCATTCTGGATTGTCGCTACACTTCAATAGTCGCTAGCTTCAGTTGATGAGGTAGATCAATGAATGACATTGCACCTTGAAAATGCCGCAGTTAGCAGCAGCTAATACCTATTGTGGTATTTTAATGATCTTCAAGATGCGGAGGTCTGTACTAAGGCACTTGTATCCTCAATCAGCTGTAATGATCCTTGCAAGAGGGCGCTTCCTTAAATCGCTTCTCTTCACTATCAACCTCTATCGGCTTTGCTAGTCTCTACAGACACACAATAAAGGTGACACTGTGCGATCACTGCTTAAACACACAATCTAGGCATGGTGTCCAAGATGTCTCTAGCCCTCTGTGATCTCTACTTATTGAAGTGCATATACCTGTATTGTCAAGCTGATCAGAATTGGTGATTGGTAGAGATGACAAAATTGCACTATAAGAAACAATAGGTAAGGATTTTCTCCTACCCTGGGCGATGCACCTGAGATTGTCATCCCAAGAAGTGATTCGGGCTCAACAACAAATTCTCTAAAAGACTAAAACCCTTGATGATCAAAATACAACTCCAATGCCTTGTAAATAGGTGCTAACAAAATAAACACTCCAGGTCAGCATAAGGTCAGCCAGAGACATTATGAAAATTATTTGATATTTGCATTTATTAATAATTTACTTAATTTATCATTTATTTAATAATTTGTTATTTATTTACTACGTTACCAAATTCGCTCCTGGACCTGGCAAATTCCGGTTCGGTTTGATCAAAAGTCTGGTCCTTATCAGATTCGCTACTAATTCTGCTGCAGAGACCAAAATTTGCAGGGAATTCCTGCAGGAACCCGGGTGGAATTTGGAAGAATTTTGGGCGAATTTGGTTTCCAGCGGAGGAATCCGGACGGAATTTTGCAGAATTTGGTCCAAAAACACATTTTTTTGACTTTTTCAAACATCATCCGAGAGGAACTGGAGCACATACTCCATCCACTCAATAAAGTGCAATAGACTGCATTCCTAGAAGGCATAAAACTTGGTCTATGTGCATTCAAACTTGAGGCTCACAACACACAAAGACAATGTTTACAAAAAAGGGGACGCAGAGCATTGGGATGTTGAACTAGAGCGTGCGGAGTTGGAAGATTTGATTGCCCGCCTTAATGCACTTGCAGTTGATGATGATGATCACGAGCTACCTAGTGATCCCGAGGCTGACATTTCTAGTACTGGTGCTAGTGGCACTTTTTGTGCTTCTAATTTGCAACAGCAGAATGATGATGATTTGTTTGATGGTTTTTGATGATATTTGATGAATGATGGCTGATTATTAATGTTGACATTATTGTTTTTGAACTGAAACATTGATATGGTGGTGTATTTTGCTATGTTGCTTTAATATTAGCATAGTGGTGTATGAACTTATTTGCTGCTGCATATATATACATATATATATATATATATTCTTGTACGGACAAACCCAAAGCAAATCCGAACCCAACCCCAAAAAAATTTGAACAAATTTCGAACCCAAATCCAAACCAGCAACTTAGTTTATTTAATTAAAAACTAGCAGATAGAGGGAGTGTTAATTAACACTGCCAAGTTCTTGGCTGGCCAACCCAGCCTACATTGGGGTCATCACAGTCAGCATTGCAGATGATCTAATTGCAATCATGTTGACTACATCAGTTATCACCTAGCATTTTAAATGACTTCTTAGAGACGAATAAGCATCACTAGCATCATATGTAAAATAATCACCTTCTGCGTGATGTCTGGTCAGTTAAAATAGCACTGAAATATGTATACTAAACAGATGCAAAAAGCGCAAAAGGGTTGCTAGGCATGAGGGTGTGTAACAGTCATTCAGCTTAATCAAGCAGCTGTGTAACAAAGTTTATTGAATTTACCAAGCAACTTATGCCAATGTCCTGATTCATAATTGCTATGTAAGAATTATCCAAGGAAGAAAAATAACACCACCAGTTGAGAAGAACTCCAAACTAACACAAGGACAAGAGGTAGTAACTGACCACTATTCTAACTTACAGTTCTCCCATTGTGGAAATCAAATCAATATAGAAACATGCTAAAATATCGTCATACATACGAATGCACACTCACCCTCAATAATCACGCAAGTTCATAAGCATGCAGTTATTACCACAGCCAACAATACAATGAGGAACATGATCAGTACCGTCCAACTCACTCACCAGGGTTAATCATATCTTAATACCGGTTAATGACTATTAAAAGAAAATTCCACGAATCATTAAAATCATCAATCAAGAGGATTGCCAATATATTATCATAGATAATAAAAGTACAATACATTGAGTGAGTGTTAGAATATTAACATGCCATGATTGAAAGTAATTAATAACACAAGATCACAAGCAAACAGAGTGCGACTAAGGTTGCAACACATTTGGGCCTTACAACAATAATATGTTTTTCTTGTAGATGCTTGAATACCATTGGTGTGTGGGGTGGGCTTTGGCTACAATTTTAGAATAAAGTGGAGTCATGGTTAAAGTCACCTGATCAAATGTTGCTTATGCTTGAATGCAAGATCAAATGTTGCTTATGCTTGAATGCAATTTTTTTACTAGGTAATTATGAAACCTAATGTCCATCTGTGAAGCTCCAGTCAGAGTCCTGCAGCAACCTTGAGCCAGTTGAGCTTTACCCTAAGGGTGTAGCACATGATTTTTATATCACAGCTTTACCACATTTCCATCCAGTTTATGGGCTGCCTGCCTCATTGTAGTGAGAGAGGTTTCATCCCAGGTCACACATTCACAAGTGCTCCTCATTGTCTTTGCACCAGAACTCCTTGGACTATTGTTTTTTGATTTTCCATTGTTCTAGAGAATGGTTAGCTGATCTATTGTCCTCATTGTTTTGCTTAAATTATCCAATGTGTGGCATCAATCATTTGGCATTGTGTTTTTTTTAGGCTAGTAGATGTTGAAATTAATTTGCTAGATCAGACATGAATAGCAACCAAGAGCAACTGATCAATTTATGAAACATGTGATTCATTTACAAATTTTTTTAAAATTCAGTCCTTTTGATCGTGGTGTTGTAGCAGGATAACTTATTTAGAGCCTGTCATTCGTGAAAAGTATGTTTGTATTTGCTAGACTCAGCAACCAAGAGGAATTGGTCAGTTTAAGAAACTCGTGATTCATATACAAATTTTTCTAAGTTACCGGATTCGGACCCTGGACCCTCAAACCGGGTCTGGGTCCCGATCCGCGGACCGGTCTGCGCTGGATCTGGATCTGGACCTGTGGGTCCGTCTGGATCTGCAGACCCATGGATCCCGACAGAGCCACAAGTCCAGATCTGGACCCTGCCCGGATCTAGCGCGGACCCATGGGGATCCAGCATGGACCTCGAGGATCCCACGCGGATCCCCAAGGACCCACGACCAGGCATTTAAAAAAGTTGGTCCGACCCACTTAAAAAATGTTTTATTTTTATTTTTATTTTTGCTTCTAACCCTAAAATGACACATATTATGGAGCCTCCAAACCGGTTTGGGTTCCAATGATGATGTTGATCAGCCACTTGCAGCTGCTGAAGACCCCATTGATCCGGAATTTTTTGATAATCTATATGATGATTGATGAAATGAAAACTTTAGTCTTTCATGATTGATGAACATTGTTTTATGTTTCAAACTTTAATGAACTATATTTTGAATTTTCATTTTGTAATTCAGTAATTCAATGTGCTGATTTTATGTAGAATCGTGAACATAGATCAATGATCAAGTATACTACTTAAATTTTTAATGTTTATCTTTGAGATTTGGCATTGATCAATGATCAAGCATCATAGATTCATACTATGAAATGATTTACTTTTAGAATTATGTATATTTCTCGTATTTTTTTGTATATATACTGCACACACACACACACACACACACACGAACCCATACGAATCATAATGAGATTTTTTTTTTTCACGAATCCACGAACTGGATTCTCAAACCCGAATCCATCCCCGAACCGGACCGGCAACTTAGAAATTTTGTTTAAATTTTGCCCTTTTGAATGTGGTGTTGTAGCAGGATAAGTTATTTAGATTCTTTCTTTTGTAAAAAGTATGTTTGCATTTGATTATATCCTTGCACGGTTTGGCCCAGGTGGAAGATATTACCATTTGCTAGACTCAGCACTATATGGTTGGAAAATTGCAGAGATACTTTCTTAAATGCACATTTTGAATGAATTTTGATATGTCTGAATTGCCTGCATATGTTATACATCTATTTTCAGGAACTCAGAACAGGAATAATTGTAAAAGATACTCCAATCAGAAGCCTTTCAAGAATTTTTATTTTTGCTTAATGAATTAGGGAATTTTTGTATGTGAAATATATATTGGAATATTTGAGATTTCTTCATGTCTTTTGTGGAGCGCACTTAGTATATTATAGTGTTTCATCCTTGACCTTGGAGGGACTCACTGAAGTAATTTGTAAGGAAGGGATATGTTACCAAACTAGTTTGTACAAAACCTGTCAACAAAAATTGTGTTACAAAAGTTTCAAAATTCAGAACTTCTTTCTGACGAAGGCCCTTGAGAGTTGCTGTGACTGTAACTTGCAAGGAATGTTGGGTGGCTCTCGATCCTCCCTTGGGTGAGCCCTGCTTGGGCTAATCCCACCCTTGGAATGATCCACGGCCTACTCATTCTTGTGTGGTGGTTTGCTAGGTTTTTATGCCTAGTATATAACATGTTTTTTTTGGCTGTGCATACCTACTGATCGTTTTTCATGGTAAAGCTTAAAATGTACTTGTAGAAATATATTCGATTAATATAACATTATAATGTATTGACATGTTGCCAATAAAAAAATTACCCCAACTGTGAAGCATGTATTCTGTGCAGTGACTATTTGTTCAAGCTGCTGCTGATTGGAGATTCTGGTGTTGGAAAGTCATGTCTTCTGCTGAGGTTTGCGGTACTGTTATGCCACCTTTCCTTTGATAAAATAGACTGTCAGCTTTAAAACCTTTTTTTAATCCTTCTGTGCATTTTCTGTCCCCAGAGATGAAGGGATCTCATGTCTAGTACTTAACTTTTGGGGTGTGTGCTGGGGTAATGCAATTAGAAGGAACCCATACTTATGTTTATTGTATATTAACTGCAGGATGATTCGTATCTTGAGAGTTATATCAGTACAATCGGTGTTGATTTTGTAAGTGATCTCAGTTATGATTCTTCCAGACAAGTTATAACTATAGATGATGTCAATTAAACTTATTGGTGAAATATTCTTTTACAGAAAATTCGTACAGTAGAACTGGATGGAAAGACAGTAAAACTTCAGATTGTGAGTAATCGTTGCTCTAAATTATGTATTTTGCAGTTGTAATAACTTACACATGTATACAATGTTTCGACAGAAGATTTGGAAACTCATGATATCTGTTGAAAATCTGTATTTACTTTGAATAAAATAATGACACAAGCTAAATTGTTCCACTGATATATTATTTTTCCCAATCTATGCTTAATCTTCCAGTGTGATGAATTTGTTTCTCACTTATAACCAAATGGTTTGATTTCAGTGGGACACAGCAGGGCAAGAGCGGTTTAGAACAATAACTAGTAGCTATTATCGTGGTGCACATGGTATTATTGTAAGTATGACTATATATTCTATCATTTTTTCCTTTTGTTGCAAGAAAAAAATATTTTTATAGGAGATATAACAGGTATACATAAAAACAGAGCATTAGAAAAGACTTCAAGATGGTTTAACCAAATGGGTTTCTCTGATGCTGCAAGGCTAAATTAGTTTTAAAAACAAAGTTTAATATCCCTAAAATATAGTCATCTTTTGTGCGGTATTGCTTGAACACTATCTGCTGCAAACTTTTGGGGATATCTAAGTTGTCAGTTCCTTGGTGTATATGTATTTGATAAGATTCTATTATAGAGCACTGCCCACTTCGAATATGGACATTAACTAGACAACGTGGATGAAGCAATTAATGTTATTGCTGGCCTGAAAAATAAAAAGAATTTTCACCAGGCTCTCAGGTTATGCTTATTTTATTTTAAGCTTGGCACAATTTGGTGAAACCAGAGAGATCATGTGTATTGTTATAACTTACATACAAGGGTTTGTTTCTGGTACTGTGCACTCTTAGATCCACATGATGATGGAGATGATTGTTGAGAAAGAGAATCTGTAGTGAAAAGATGGGGACTGTAATTGTTATAAGTTCCAGTGTTACAGGACTCTGCGAGTCCGGGCTGGACTTGCAGAGTCCCGAGGCGAGTCATACCTGGCGAGTTTATATGGCTCTTGCCTCGGACTCTGCCGAGTCTAGCAGAGTCCATCCGGACTCGCTGGACTCGGAGATTCCCGAGCCCAGGACTCTGCCGCGGCAGCAGCCAACAATAAAGTGAAAAAAAACATTTTTTAATGTTTTTTGCTTTTCTTAACCGGTTTATATGTTATTTTTTTGACCTAAAAAGGTCATTCTATCACATGCAAACAAGGAGAGGAGAGAAAAAAGGCTTGAGAGAGGAGTATTGGGGTTTTAGGAAAAATATTGGGAAATCGATTGGCTCTCATAGATCGATTGT
>MU217908.1:46453-89832 GCA_018584345.1 Thuja plicata | reverse complement strand
ATATAGGCATCAAAGTCATCCATTGACATTTTTTGTTACCTTACCAATCGCATATCATATATAACTAATACATTAGCGACCTATCTGGAGTCATGGACATCCATCAACATCATTGTTACCATCAATCGTCTATAGACATAATGCATCCTGGAGTCGTGCACATAATCGAAGGGCACTATTTACTGTGATCTTTATTACGTTCGATATAGTCGAATACAGTGCAGATTGCCAACTACTGAGACACATCGATATATTCAGACTGCATGAAGATGTCAGTCATATCTGTTGTTACCAAGAGTTTCATATGAAGACCTCGTCATTAGAAAGAGTTGCTGCTCAATCTCCTCAAGCTTGATTGTATAATCCCAATAGTGACCTTGATGGCAACGATATGTCTTATGGCTCATGGATTTGGCGATCGCTCCAAACATTATGAGTTCCTATAGTCGACAAGAATACGATCATTTCACCAGTGACAAACTCTGTATATGTCCCCGATGAAGACCCCATGAAAACTAGAGATGCAAGCATGAGCCTTGGAGGCATACGATTCTGAAACCATAAACTAGGAATGATATCACTACTATAATAATGGCATGTATCTGAACTATTCAGACACTACGGCTGTAATGATGGCAGGATTGTCGATTTCAATCCCGTAATGAAGCTGCTGGTACAGTGAGGTCGAGATTAATGCACATTGAGGATAGGTTAGCTTTCTCAAGTTGAGACTCATACCCTGCCTCCTTAAAGCTTTTAAGCCGCACATGAATATGCACAGAAGTAACAGAAGGGGTGGATGAGTGGAAGGCGTACGTAGGGAGAGTCATTCATATAGTGTTTGAACCACTTATGCGAACCACAGAGTTGCGCTGTGTTTGAACCATAGATTTTAGGTGAGGTGGGCTCTCTTTACCCCCAAAAATGCAAGACGACGCCCAAGGTGCAGACGGAGGAGGTGTGCAGGAGGTACTGAGAAAACACGCAGCAGGTACTCATAGAATCTGCATTTTTCTTTATTCATGAAATCTCACAGGCAGGTAGGGAACCTGCTCTGATACCTTGTTAAGTTTTAGGATAGTTGCAAATGTAATAGCATTCTATGTTGGATATGTTATGTGTGTTTCAAATGCAACAATCTCTCTTTCATTTATATTGGGAAAGAGGCTATGAGAGACATGTCCATTCATGGGACATGTCTATTCATTATAATTTTATAATGTTTCATTAATCAATCATATTTTAGAATAATATAAGTTTGCATAATATATATATACAAATACAATATATTATTATTAATCAATATCTAAGTATTATATGTATTCTAAATGATCATACGACTGAAGCTACAAACATTAACAACTCGGTTATGTTCTTACCGAGTTGTTCCTGTTGCCTGGGTATCTTCTTACTGAGTTGTTTATCCTGATCTGGCCGACTTCTGCATTTAATTTTCGTGGCGTAATTAATGTGGGGTCTCTCATTGGGATCTGTGTGTACCTAAATCTGGGTCTCTCTTTGAGATTGAGTGCCGACCTCTTTGGTGGACTCTTGTATATATTTGGTTTATATTCTTAGTATTAGGGAGCTTAGTAGAGAGTGGCGGTTCGGTATCAGGAGTTAGCAGGAATTTGGTATCAGATTGTGATAGAAGATTAAGTGTTGAGATATTTGGACGGCAGGTCTGTGACCTCGCATGTATGAAGATTATTATGTAATTCATTTGAATGTATATGGCCGAAACCGAGAAGGCCTTACAGCCCGACATGTAATGAGTTTGATCAATTAATATTGAGTATCTGCTATTTCTTCTCTCCTTGTGGTTGCTTCTGTGGTGTGTATCTGCAAGCTGGTTTGGTATTTGGGAGTGCCTTTGGCCCTAAGTACTGACCCTCCTTGCGTCGGATGGTATCAGAGCGAAGGTTAGATCTAGGTTCCTTCTTGTAAGCCCTAACCCTAGTTGGTTGATATTGTCGTGGGGTGGCAGATTGTGATTTGACCTACAATTGCAGAGGGATTCAAGATGGTTCGTGGGAGAGGAAATGCAGATCTAGGTCTAGCTGATATGCTAAGACAGATGGCTGCTAGATTGGAAGTTGTTCAGACAGCCCAGCGCAGAGGAAGACATCTTGAAGATGTTAGTGATGATGAATTAGATGAAGTGCAAGGCGAAGTTGCACCTGCACCTGTTATGGATCAGGAAGAAGAGAGATTCCTGCGAGCATTGACAAGCTTGAAGTCTACACCTCAGTTTAATCCTCCTGATTATAGTGGAAAATTGGATTCTGACGAATTGATAGATTGGATAACTGAGATGGAAAAGTACTTTGAGTATGAAAATATATCAGAGGAGAAGAAAGTAAAGATTGCAAGCACAAAGCTGAAAGGTCACACATCCTTATGGTGGGAACATCTGCAATTGGATCGAAAGAAGAAAGGTAAAGATAAGATCAAGGTATGGGATAAGATGATAAACAAATTGAAAGGCAAGTTTCTACCTTGTGATTACCAGATTAACCTAATTAGGAGAATGCAAAGTTTGAAGCGGAAAGATAGCTCGGTAAAAGACTATACTGAAAAATTCTACAAATTAGACATAAGATTTGGACATGTTGAAGATGAAGTGGAAAGAATAGCAAGATATCTGAATGGATTAAGAAGTTCCATACAAGATGAGATCAGCCTGGTCAAGATGGAAAGCATTAAAGAGGCATATCAGTTTGCCCTAAGAGCTGAGGAGAAATTGAACAAGAGATATGAACAAAGACAAAGAGGTAGAGGTGGTAGATTCCCAAGAGGAAGAGGTAGATCCCATGGTGAAAATAGTAGATCTGAACCAGACAAGTCAATTTCAGACATATCTCAAGACAAAGGAAAGATTGAATGGAAAGGTGGAAGTTCATACCGAGGAAAAAGAAATTACTCCCGAGGTGGTTATAGCAGAAGAGGGTTCCAAGGAACTTGTTACAATTATGGTGAAGAAGGACATTGATCTTTTGAGTGTACACATGCAAGCAAGAAAGTCGGTAGTAGCAGAAATGCTTTGGTGCAAGAGGAGTCACCGAATGAACCTGAGAAGGAAGGAAATCTAATGATCAGAAGGATACTATGGAGTGAGAAAGATAAGCAAGATCCTGTCAGGAATAGTTTTTTCAAGACCAGATGTAGAGTTGCAGACAAAGTTTGGAAGGTAATTGTTCATAGTGGAAGCTCGGAGAATCTGGCATCTGAGGAAATGGTCACAGAATTGCAATTGGAAAGAATTAAGCATCCGAAGCCCTATCCGATCTCATGGATCAAGGATGAGCATACATTAATGGTGAGTGAACAATGTTTTGTGAATCTGAAAATTGGAAAGTATTATGATAAGGTGTTGTGTGATATTATGCCAATGGATTGTTGTCATATTTTGTTGGGTAGACCTTGGCAGTATGATAGACATGTTGTACACGATGAAAGATTGAATAGATATACTATTTGGATTGATGGTAAGAAACAAATCTTGTTACCTTTGGTGGAAGAATCTGTTGGTGAGATGTACATCTGTGAAAGTTTGTTTGATGGAAGGTAGACAGTTTGTTAAGGATCTGAAAAGAAATGATGTTTGCTATGCTTTGATTCCTAACAAACCGAGTAAGAATACAGAAGATAGAATTCCTGCAGAAGTTGAGAAGTTACTTAGCAAATAGATAGAATTCTGACAAAGGCACATTTTAGTTGCTTCAATTATTAGCATTGAATCTCCCTCAACATGCAAGTGAGAGATTCCCAACTTTTTTGCAAGGACAAGTCCATGGAGCATGGCCATGGCTTCAGCTAGATTGTTAGTTCCTTCATTCAAAGGGATGGCTTAGGCAACTATCAAATTCCCACTTGAATTCTTGATACAAATACCTACTTCGGAGACTCCAAGGTTGCCTCTAGAGGCACCATCAAAGTAGGTGCAGAGGGTGCCTGTCATCGAATCTCTTTTCTATTAATCTTCTCCTTTGGACTGGTCATTGTAGAACCATTGAAAGGGAGAGATATGAGAGGCCAAGCTTTAAGGACATAGCCATCCCAAGCGAAAAAGATTGATGTGCCTACTTTAACCTTATTCACATGTGCCATAACTGCTTCAAAAACTGATTTCTCGATCTATGTTTGAACCTTTTGAACCGAGGTTGACACCTTACTATGCGTTTATAATATACTAGCATACTTATATTTTAAAAAATTCTAAAAATCTATGTAAATTACGCGAAGAATATCTAAATTAAAAATATATTATTAATGGAATTATATTAATTTAGTTAATAACGATCTTAAATTTATTTATGTATTATTAAGTATAGAGTTAATTTTTATTATAATTATAATTATATTGATTTTGATATTTTATATTTTGACTACAATATTTTTTTATATGTATTTTTGACTAGTCTTTATATAATATAGTTTTAAATTAAATTTATTATTATAATTATAATTACTTTATCTATTTCCAAATTCATAACGAATAAATTTATTTTAATATTTACAATACTATGACGACAAGTACATGCCACTACATGGCACTTGTTTTTTATACAAAACATTTAGTTTAAGATTTTTAAAATTACATGATTACTTCCTTAGCCATCAATCTAGTATGTCTTTTCCCTAAACTTTCTTGATTCTACAGTCGACCTATTAAAGCAATATTGTTATATTTGGGTCATAATGGTCATTTAACTTGTTTAGTTGTTTTTAGTAACTTTCTTTGTGTTTAGTTCTCGATTGTTTCTGTTATGGAAATATCTTTTGTAATTGCCTATTTAATGAGTCTTCTACTCCTTTGTAATATATTGATTATCTCAATCATTTCATGGTATTAGAGCAGAGGTATTTTTTAGTGAATTTTTTTGATACTAAAATTCGTGGTCTTTTTACCTAGATATTTTTGGAAATTTTTAGAAGTATTTTGATTAGTTTTTTCAAATAAAAATTGTGGGATTAATTTTTGCTAAAAAACATGACCTTTGTTTTTTTCACAACATTTTTTCACAATTTTTTTTTCTAAACTCCTGGTTTCTGCTTGAGAAAGGAATTTTTCTTTTGCAGAAGGAAATCACACAATTTTTCTCTAAGAATCTCGGATTTCCATACTACTCACACCTGTTTTTTGCTTACGAGCCTATGCGTCTAGCTTTTTACGGCCTGCGAAAATAAGGGTTTCTCAGTGCTGCGTGGAATTTCGGGTTTGCGTTTTTTGGAGCGATAGGGGCATTTGTTGTGTTCCGAGTGCTTTAGCTCGGTGACTAGGGTTTTTTGCACGATGATAGGTCCTTTTTTGCATCTTTTCTGGATGCTTAGTTTTTTTTTCGACAGGCTTCTTCATTATTTTTCACTAGACTAGGGTTCGCTACTTTTCACTAGAAAACCACACTCTAGGGTTTGCAACAATTTTTTCCGATTTTGGACAAAATTGTGGGTTTTCAACATCAATAGTTTTTTCCATTTAAAAAAAAAAATTGAAGGTATTTTTTGTTGTTCGGGATTTATTTTTTCCTAAAAATTCAGTGTTCGAGCAATAGCTGCAGTTTCCTTGTTTTCCATGCTTTTGGATAGCAGGAGGGATGACTTCGTTACCCAACATCATGTTGGAAGGTAGCCAGAGGTTCAACAACTAGAATTATAATACCTGGAAATAGCTCACCATTTTCGAGTACTGGTGTCTTGATCACTTTTTCATAGTGAATTTGCTCGTCCCATAGTTGTAGGTGAAGACCGAGATAAGTTTGATGAGTGTAATCATGAAGCGGTTATGCTGCTCAAACTATTTGTCACCAATGAGATGCTTTTTGAAGTGTTGTCTGGCAAGATTATTGCAGAAATATGGACTCATTTGAAGAATCTGCATGAGACGTCAGATAAAGGTAGAGCTTTCTTCCTTAAAAATATGTTGCTCTTGATTATGATGGATGACAAGATGTCTTTTTAGGATCATTTAATAAAGATCAAGGACATTCACAATTAATTGGAGGCCATTGGTCGCAAGATGGAAGAAGAGGATATGGTGGTTATCATGCTAAAAAGCTTACCACGATCCTATTAGCTCTTCGTTGAAACTCTCAACATCACGTCTACCAATGTTGATTTGAAGTTTGATAATTTGTGCAACAAGCTCTTACAACAAGACGGGTGGAAGTAGTTTTGTACCAACAACGATTCGGTTAGTATGGAACAAGCTTTTATTGCCAAGAACAAAGCCAAATGCAAGTCCACTTGTCAACAAGGACAAGGAAAACTTGATGATTCTTCAAAGAATCCAAAATCGATCACACGTCACTATTGTTGTAAAACTTGGTCATATGAACAAGTTCTGCAAAAAGCGGTTGGCTGATCAAAAATCCAATCGAGGAGGGTCTCAGCAAAAGGCTCATGTCGCAGAGCATTCAAAGGAGTCAGTCTTCTATGTATTCATGGCCAAACGACCAGTAGATAATGTCAAGTCTTCTGCATGGTATACTGATTCTAGTGCAACTTGACATTTCACAAACATGAGAGATTGGTTCACGAAGTATAAGGCTTGCTCCGATTTAGTAATTTTTGGCGGTTGTGAAAAGTATACAACCGTCAAGAAAGGCAAGTTCAAATAACTCCTGGAGGGAGAAATCTTGTTTATCTCAATGTATGCTTTTTTTCGGGCATTGAGCTCAATTTTCTTTTAGCGAGTCAGATTATGTGCAATTGTCCCAAGTTGGATATCATGTTCAGTGCACATAAGTGTCATATTGTTGCCAAGGAGTCCAAGAAATCCATTGCAGTTGGCATTGAAGATCACAAGTTGTATCAATTGGTTGATATTGGAGAGTCTCAAGCCCATGCATTGGCTACAAAGTGTTCATCCATCAGTACTCTTTGGCATCAACGTTATGTGCATCTCAACCTATCTTATCTCTCACAGTTGGTTCAGGTTAATATGGTAGAAGGATTACCTAAGCTTCAGCAGTAGACACACAGTGTGTGCAGAGCTTGCCGATAAGGAAATAACACAAAACTCCATTTTGGAAGGACAAACTTAGAGAGCTTCAAAGATCCTTCAGTTGGTTCATGCAGATGTTTGTGCCTTGTGGACCAATGAATACTATATTTGTTATTGGTGCCAGGTAATTTCTCTTCATTGTTGATGATTTCAGTAGGAAAATGTGGGTGTTTCTCCTCAAAGAAAAATCAGATGTTTTTAATGAATTTTTAGAAGTTTAAAGCCTTAGTTGAAAAAGACTTAGGATGTCCAATCATCACTCTTAGGTCGGATAATGGGGGTGAGTTGTGTTCCAACGAATTCATTGACTCTCAGTATCAAACGTCAATTTACAACACCCTATACCCCTCAACATATTAGTGAAGTTGAGAGGAAGAATTGTACTATTACGGAAATGGCCCGATGTATGTTGGAGAATAGGAGTGTTCCAAAGAAGTTCTGGGCTGGGGCAGTTTATGCTGCAGTATATATTCTTAACAGGTCTCCCATTCAATCTGTCAAGAAGAGGACCCCAGAGAAAGCTTGGTCTAGGAGGAAACTAAGATCAACCATATTAAGGTCTTTGGTTCCACTGCATATGTTTGGATTCCAGATGCTAAGAGAACCAACCTAAATTCCAAAAGCTTAGAGGATATAGTGACAATCATAAAACCTACAGGTTGATTGATGTGAACATTGATTGCCTTACATTCAATAGAGATGTAGTCATTGAGGAAGGTGGGCTTTTTAGTTCTCTTCTCCCATCAATGATCCTGAGGATCAACCTTTGAAGGCTTTAGATTTGGGTGTCCGACTTCTATTAGCTCTACTTGAAGGGGGGATTCTACCGATTTCGACCTTGTGGAATCTCCTAGGCAAGTACCCTTACCAGGAGATTTTTCTCAAGACAACTTGGATCAACATCCATATGATTTCATTCCAGACAACCAAAGTCTTGGTGGTCATACTGATTTTGAAGAAGTTGCGTCTACCGTGTGGCCTAAATGGTGGGAAAAGCTCATCGATGATGTTTAGGATGATGAATTGGTTGAGGGTAGATCATCTAGAGGTAAGAGCAAGCAAAGTATTGTTAACTTTGCTCATATGGACAACATTCAAAATGTTTATGAGCCCCAAGATTATTTAGAGGCGAAAAGTAAACCTGAATGGGAAAAGGCTATGGAATCTAAACATCATAGTCTTTTGAAGAACAATTTTTGGGTTATTTCAGATCTTCCACCAGGAAAGAAATCCATTGGATGCAAATGGGTGTACAAAGTCAAATACAAAGCACGATTGGTGGCTAAAGGATTCTTGTAGAGAGAAGGCATGGACTATGAGGAGACCTTTGCTCCTAGACCAAAGATGAGCACCATCTGTCTTGTTCTAGCCATTGCATCATGGTTTGGCAAATGGACGTGAAGAGTGCCTTCCTCAATTGAGATTTGGAGGAAGAAGTATACATGTCCCAGCCTCAAGGTTTTAGAGTTGCAAGAAAAGAGCATCAAGAAGGAGATTGGTGAAGTTTCTTTATGGACTAAAGCAGGCCCCTAGAGCATGGTACATAAAGATTGACAAGCATTTGGATGCACAAGGATTTCAACGAAGTCCTTTAGATCCCAATTTATACGTCAAAAGCACTGGTAGTTATCATTCTTCTTGTCATCTATGTGGACGATATTATCATTATTGGTAGTGGGGAACATTTGCTTGAGAAAATCAAATTGCATTTGTGTTAGGCCTTTGATATGATAGGTTTAGGCCTTTTGCGTTATTGTCTCAGTGTAGAAGTTTAGCAAATAGGTGGTAATATTTTCATTTCTCTAACTAGATATGTCAGGATTTTGCTAGACAAGTTCCAAATGGCAGGTTGCAAAATGTCATCTACACCCATGGAGAAATGGCTGAAACTTTCAGCCAAATCAGACTCACCTGTGGTCAATGAGTTAGCTTTCAGGCTAGGCAGCCTCATCTATCTTACAACCACTAGACTTGATTTAAGTTATGTTGTGAGTTACATTTCTTGTTTCATGATAGTCTTGAAGGTAGAACATTGGGTTGCAACAAAGTGAGTATTGAGATATGTGAAAGGGACACTTGACTTTGACATTTTGTACAACAGAAGCAAAGTTCCTCGGCTGATTGGTTTTACAGATTTAGATTGGGTATTGGGCAACTTTTGCTGATGACAGGAATTCTACTTTTGGATATGTTTTTAGTCTTGGTACGGGTGTAGTAATATGGACTAGTAAGAAGCAACAACAATAGCTTTTTCCTCAACAGAAGTAGAGTATCAGGGAATTGTCAAAGCAACATGTGAGGCAATATGGCTTTGGAGGATGCTTTCTGACATGAGAATGTCTCAAGCAAGGCCTTCACCCTTGTTTTGTTTCAACCAAGGGGTGCTGAAGCTTGCCAAAAGTCCAATCTTCCATGAGCCTACAAAACATGTAGAGCTTCATTGTCACTTCATACAACAACTTGTTGAAGATGGATTAGTGATGTTGCAGTATGTTCCAACTGAGGATCAGACTGCAGACATTATTACTGAGTCCTCGATTACAAACAAATTTGTAAAATTTTGGGACAAACTTGGTGTTTAGTAGAATGACCATTAAGGGAGGGTATTAAAGCAATATTGTTATATTTAGCTTATATATGACCATTTAAGTTTAGTTAGTTTTTAGTAGCTTTCTTTTGTCTTTAGTTCTCGATCATTTTTGTTATAGAAAGATCTCCTGAAATTGCCTATTTAAGGAGTCTTCTGCTCCTTTGTAATATATTGATTATCTCAATCATTTCACTACCAATATTTTCTTTTCATTTTCTGATTTCAGTGAACAGTAACAATTACAGGATCATAGAGGGAAAATATGTTTGTGACTACAAAAAATTGCCCTACCTTGTTAGGGGAATTAGGCGCCCTCTGTTACTCTTTTACTGAACATCCCATTGTGTTAGAGTTTCTTCAAATGTTTGAAGTGAGATCCCTCTCCAAGAATTTTCCTCTTGTTGTCTTCAACTGTCTTATGAAATTTCATCATAAGCCTTGTTATCGCTTCCATAACAAGTCCACAAGTCAATTTGTATTTTTAAAATTTTGGGTGACTCAAAAGTTCCTAATTAAAAGTCTAAGCCAATTTGCAATGAGAACAAACAAGCAAACATAAAGTTATGTTTTTTTCCCACCTAATGCTGCTTGTAGAAACAAAACTACTAAGTAAGAGGTGCAATCATCCCATCACTGCCCCACTCTTCCTTTTGTCCAAAAAATGTCAAAAGTGTGTCTAGTGCATTCTTTTGTAACCTTTACTTGACTTTTGTATTACGTAAAAAGGAAGAAAGGTACACATAGTGCATGTACAACCTTTATCATCTTTGGGCAAAGTGCTTGAAGTACACACTTTGTGTTTTTCTCAACATTTAAAAATGAGAAGAGGAAGGGGTGCACACTGCCCAAGCCTTACACTCAGCCAACAGCAAAAAGAAAAACAAATGTGCCCCACATGCTCTTTCAACTCAAAGCTATTGCTGCTAAGCATCATTTCACCCATGTAACTTATACATTCATTCTCTCACCCATGCAAACTCAAAACACTCTTGTTCTCCAAAAGTTTCCAAGTAGAATGGAATGAGGTTTACCAACACATTGAAGAAATTGGAAAACTAGTGTTTGAGGTGTGTGATGTTCATATATATTGCTCCAGGGTTTTTTATGCACGGCCTTTGGATAATGAGATAGAATTTTATATGGTAGTGTGTCCCATCATTCAAGGATTTTAAGGATTTGAGGTGGTGCTCATAGTGACAGAGTATTTTACATTTCTCCAAGATGGGGCCAAAAGGAAAGGCTAGTGTTTCATAAGGAAGGAAAGTGAGGGTTTCAAAAGGATGTCTAGGATTTTCATTAAAAATCACCAACTAGGATTTTGGTTGGGAATTTGCGGTAGAGAATGAGAACCCTAAAAAGTTGACCTCCATACCAAGTTTGTTTCAGTGGCCTTTTTTTGTTACGAGTATTTAATATCTCCATGGCTAGGGTTTAAGGAAAAAATAAAAAAGTATTTATGGCTAAGATTATAGGAGAGGTAAAGTTCATGTTGTGTTCAGTGGGGTTTTTGCAAATATAAAATTTGTTATTGAGGTCATCACTTTCTTCTTTCCAAATTACTTTCTTCTTTCCAAATTACCCTTTGGCACATTCTCCAAGAATTCTCATTTCAAAAATAAAGTTTTGATGTCTTTTGAGTTTGTAGAAATTAAGTAATAATATCCAAGATTAACATCTCCCTACCATGTTCAAAATGCCTATGCCTATATTTGATTTAAGGAAAAAATTAAACATAACATAACTAAAATTTAGTTAAGTGTATTGAATGGTCAAAAGGCATGAGATGAAAAGTTGCGACTCCCTCAAACATGAGATATAAAAGGGAGAATAAATCTTCATTTGAAAGGGAGAGGAGGAAGAGAACATGGAAGGTGTGAATCAAGAAAGAATTAATAAAGAAGAAAATAAGGAAGTGACTCCGTCAAAGGGCAAAAGGTATGAAGGGTTGTGACTCAAAAGGTTGTAATTATGAAAGGTTGTGACTCTTTCAAAGGGTTTTAATTACAAATGGTTTTGACTCTCTCAAAGGGCAGGAATGATGAAGGGTTGTGACTCTTTCGAAGGTTGGTAATTGTGAAAGGTCGCAACTCTTGCCAAGGGGCAGACATGATGAAGAGGTGTGACTTATCCCTAACATTGGAAGATATAAAGGGGAGAAGGTTTCATTTGAGGAGGATCCAAGGGAGATCAATTTGGGGGAATAATATATTGTTCTCAAAGGCAACAATGAAAAGTGGTGACTCAATACTCATTAAGGTGGTGATCCTTTTACCAAAATAGTATGAAGGAGAAATCATTCCAGGCATTCAAGGGACCTATCTATCATCATTCACCAATACATCAAATCAACACTCAATCATCGTCGCTCTTCACTCTATGAATTTCTATTTTATTCAATTATCATTCACTAATATATCAAATCATCAAATCAGAGGAAATCATTCAATCATCAATTGGGAATCAAGCAAACGGACCAGCAATCAATTCTTCTATTAATTCAATCAGTCTATATTAATCATTCAAACATTAACCAAGTCAGGACATTGAAGAAGATCTATCAACATTCAAGCTGATACAAATTACAAAGTCAGAAATTAAAATATATATCACACAGCAGTTACATATCTATCAGATATTGTGGTATGAATACAATGCATTATCATATGATTTAGATAATTTATTATATGTCTTCATTTGATAAGAAGTATGAATGTATGCAGATATTCAATTTCTTCTAACGTATGATAAATAATGAAGTAAGAATGTGTGATTAATGCGGATGAAGATTCCTTTAAGCTTATGGCCAATCTACCATCCCATTATGGAGGGGAGGTAGGGCACATGAGGAGGGCAAGTAGCCTAAAGGTCCATTTGAGTAGTTGTAACCCTAAGTGGGGCTGGGAGGCCGAATTTCAGGTGTCATTAATGAGCTCCTGGGCTTGATGGATAGGCTCAATGCGCCTTGTATGATCTCCCAGGTGCTTCATAATAAGGATGGGTTCTTGGAAAAGCCTTGAGGGAATCTCATGCATATTAAGAGTATTATAATAACGACTAGAATTCTCTTTAGAACATTGTTTATATGTTTGTTTATCTATTGATAACTAACCTAGTTGTAGGCTCTAAATCAAAGCGTTAATCCAAACCTCATTTAGGAATTCTAGGGCTAGTCTTGTCTCAATAGGGGACTTACAAATAGAGTTCATCAAAATTTGAAATTAAGATGGTGCATTTGTGAGACCAAAAGGCATTGCCAAAAATTCTTAGTGGCCCTCATGGGTTTAAAAAGTTCTCTTATGTACAACCTCATCTCTATTTGTAATTTGATGATAACTAGAATGAAGACTGAATTCAGTAAAATAAACATCATTAAGCTCACCTAACAAACTATCAATTATTGGAATGGGAAACTTATCTTTTTATGATGTACTTGCTGAGCTCTCTATAGTTGGGACTCATCCAAATTCATCATTCTTCCACGTCATTACTACTAGAGAGGAGTAAGCATGCTAGCTATGTCTGATAATACTTGCTTCTCTCGTCTCTTGAACCGTCTTCCTGATCTCACTTTTTTGTACATATGGATACTTGGAAGGCACGGTGTTTGGTGGTTGGCTCTTTGGTACTAGTTGAATGGCATGACCATGAGTTCTTTTAGGAGGCAATCCTTCTCACCAAAAACTATTGAGTGCTTATATAGAACTGCTTGCAGATCTAGTGTTGTAGAAGTCTTTGATTGATATGCTTCTAATGATAACAATTGGACCACAAACCCATCTGCCCCTTTGTTAAGCATCTTTTGCATTTGATGAAAGCTTACCATCTATGGAGACTTCACATGCATCCCTCTTGGTTTTCGTATCCTTCCCTTTAAGTGAAAACACATGAATAAATCTTGGATGTTCATCTTGATTGTCTCCAAATTACTGATCTGTTGCTCTGTTAACACAAGATCTACTACACCAATGGAGATAACAAATATAGAGAAATTAAGTTTATATTTTCCCTTTGAACAATTTAATGTTATGGCATTTCCCCAAACAATTGATAGTGCCCCCATCTGTAGTCATGACTTGAATTTTTGGAGTTGAATATATAAAAGAATTTAGATGAGAGCCAATTTTTTGTTGATGAAGTTGTGAGCACTTCCTAAGTCTATCAAGATTCAACATTGCCATTCTCTCTTTCTTCAAGAAACCCACTACGTTGAAAGTTTGTGGGATGCTCATGCTAGAAAATGCATGAGAAGAAATTATTGGTTGGGGATCTCCTGATTCTCATTCTGGTGCATTAACTTCATCTTCTTTCTCAAGTGTCCCTTCAATAGAGAACAATTTCTTTTTTGCTCATTTATGTCCTCCATTATATTTTCTATCACAACTAAAATGTAATTCTTTTGCCTTTATTTTTCAATTGGTTGGAGTCAATTCAGCGGGCTGGGAATGGTTGTGCTGAGAAGCTCCTCTCATATGCCACTGGACCCTAATGTTCTAGGAATTAATGACTTCTCTTTTGCTTGGTGTGCTAGGACAAAAGACATATATATAGAAGTAATACTTAACATGTGTACTTCATGTTTTTCCTTGAGATTACTTAGAAATATCAAATAAGTCATTCAAGTTCTTTTTGGAATTGTATCTATGTGCAAGGATAGATCATGGAATTGCCAAATATAATCCTTGATTTATCTTGTTTGTCATAGTTTAGCTAATTGCTAAAGCAGTATAGTGTGACTGTAACTCATTGTAAAACTTGGCTATGTGACAGTAAGAGCCTTTTTCTTCCTTTGCACACATAGCCATTGATACCAATTGAATTGCTTTGGTTCTAGATATAAGGAAGCCATTGTCACTTTTTGCCCACTTGAAATCTGATGCACTTCAAAAAAAATCTTCATTTGATTGATCCAAGTTAAGAGATCCTTGCCATCAAACTTGCATATATTCACCTTCGGTATCAGGTTCCTAAATCATATAGAGTGTTAGCATTTGGATCAAGATTGACTGGCTTGGATGATCCACCTTGGTTGCTTGAAACATCTGGTTGCGAGCCTGATTGTTTCTGTATAAAAGCATTGATATTTGCCAGTGTGCTTTGGATGCTAGGTTTATCTCCTTAATTGCTATCCCATTTTCCTTGCGAGTGTTGAATATCCTCCTTCTTGTTGGTTTCTTCCCTTTTCTCTTCAATGGATATACTATCCATCTCCTCTACTAATGAATCACCTTTGTTAGGAGTCTTCCTAGGAGTGTAGGAATTCTCGCCCATCTCTAGAGTCTATGGTCCAGCAGTTCAGCTATACAGTGCAAAATATATTTTTTAAAATCTTTGTTTGGATGATTTTAGAATTTTTTTTCAGCCCCAAAATTGTAATTTCAAATAGTGTACCCCAAATGATTCTTTTCAAGCTTTCCAAAAATGTAAACAAACTTATTCAATAGTTTTCTTAATTTTGGCAGGTGGTATATGATGTCACTGACCAGGAGAGCTTCAACAATGTCAAGCAATGGTTGAATGAGATTGACCGCTATGCTAGTGAAAATGTGAATAAGTTGCTTGTTGGTAACAAGAATGATTTGACTGCAAAGAAAGTAGTCGATTATCAAACAGCTAAGGTAATTTCATAGCATAACTGTTTATAAAAGCTGAAGTCACATGTTTATTTCTGTCAATTTCTTTATGCGGAGTATGATAAATCTGCTTAATTCACTGTAGATAAATAGCAGATTTTCTCTTCTTTATTGCTAGTTTGAACAGTTTTTTTAAATTTTAGTGTGGTTTGACAATACATGCTCTTTTCAGTTCTATCACATGTGTTGCTCAGAATTTTTTTTCATATAGTGGACACCTTTAATTTTATATAGTATTATTGGTAATCTGAACCTCACAATCTTATGTGATATACGTTGATATCGCTCCATGTTTTCTTTGTCGAGAAAAAACAGGGTTTTCAGTAGAGGCTCTTGCTAGTTTGTTGAGAAATATAGCCATACACATGGACTTGGGTTACTGTCATTGGAGGTGTAAAAATTATGCTAGAAGGCATCCAAAATTCCTGCATTTTTCTTGGCACCTGCAAATAAAGCCACTGCTAAGATGCTCTTAACTAAATACAATAATACTTTACATGTCCAAAATAGGGTTGGCAGGCAAAGGCAAAGGGAATTTCCTAGAAAATTATCATACATAAAGTCTATCCAAAATAGTATAGTCGTAGCAGTATCACAAGTCTAATAATATCACGTGAACCCTAGTTTGGTGCATGGCATTTTAAGACAGTTTCATGTTAATAATGGTCTTCAATGACTTCGGTTCAACTGTTTTATGATTAGTTGAAAAACTCGGACTCGGCAATAACTCAGCTGAGCCAAAATTTTTAAAAAACTCGGACTCACCAAAAACTCGGCAAAAAAATCAGTAATAAATGGGCACTTTATCGAACATTTGAAAATATATATTTTCTTAAAAATACACACATACACCAAATTTATAGAGCATATACTGATTTGACGATTAATTAACTTTATAAATTATAATTATTTAACTAGTCTTTTATATCAAAATAATATTAAACCAAAACTGTATAAACTTTAAAATATAAATTAATTTGCTATACTATTTTAGTAAACTATAATATATATCTCAAATAAGTATCGCATGAAAACATTATAAACTTTTTAAATTTGTTCGCAGGTCTTCGGCATTTGATTGAAAACATTATAAACATTATAAATTTGTTCGTAGGTCTTGGGCATTTGATTCGATAATGATAATCAAGCGGAAGCCCTTCTGATTCTAATGATAAACTTTATAAATTTGTTTGTTAGTTAAATTTCAAGGAAAAAACTAAAATAATAATCAAGCCCTTCTCAATCGATAATGATTTTCAAATTCATCGAATACATTTGTTAACAACTTTCCTACTCATCGTTGCAGCCGAGGTCGCAGCGTTTTTCCTTATCGCAGCCTTCTTTCCCAGCAGTTGTCCGCAAAAGTGGTTTTACGAAACCCTAATTTTACATTATATTTTGTTTCATTTCACTTTATGACTTTACTGCCAATTTAATCCTCCGGAACTGGTGTGTTTTTGCGAGTTTTTTGTATTAATCTCGCCGCACGATAATCACTAAATCGGCGCCGAGTTTAACGGCGATTAAATCGCCCTGCAGATTTTGGTGCGATATATCGCGATTTTAGCGGTATATCGCAGAGATTTTCAACTGTAACTTCTATGTACTTGGACTTTTGGTTGCTATTTTCACATAAACTATGCATGACATAATATTATGAATTTTAAGTTATCATGTATTGGCTTAAAGCACATACACAAAGTTAAAAATACTGGTATTTAGAAGGTGAAATCTTTATGGAAACACAACCTTATTACTGGAAATCCTGGGTCACTTTTCTAAACTTCTTTAACAGTGAAACAGTGGCTCTGAGTGATTGAGATCAATTTTAGAAGGGGCTCACAAATACCGTTCTGTTAGGTTGTTAAGTTCTAGTCATTCCCAATGCTATTAAATTCTATTTCTATATTTTGTAATTCTATTTCTTTTTTGTCTAGTTTCTAATTGGCTAATCATATTAGCATTCCATTAACATGGTGTAGTAAACGTGTAAATGGAGTTCAAAAACCTTGATTTAAAACAGAAAAAACTTAGTAAAATCTTGGGAACTAAATAGTAAAAAACAATGTACTTTTTATGTGATAAACTATTGGGATTCAACTCCATAGTTTTGAGTCAATCTTCATCAACCCATATTTTATGTAAAGTGCTTCAAAATAATCTCTCTCTCGTCATTATAAATGACCCACTTAGTACTCATTGCCTCTAGATAATGCTCATAGGGGTGAAGTATTAGAACTTCTTGGCAGGTCATGTGGGATTCAATTGTGTAGTTTTGAGTCAATCCACATTGAACCAGATTTGGTTTAAAATAGCCCATCTTTCAAGACCATGACTGGTCCACTTAGCATTCATTGCATCTAGGTGACTCTCTCACGCGTCAAGCACTGGCACAAGAACCCATCTCTCATGACAATGAATGGTCCACTTAGCATTCATTCGCTCTAGATGACATGTCACCTGGATCAAATGAATGCCCATGCAAGTGTCAACTAGATTGAACGGATGCTAAGTGGGCCATTCATGGCTGTGAGAAATGGGTTCTTCTTTTGGTGCTTTATCCATGTGAGTGTCACCTAGATGCAATGATTCTAAATGGTCATGAGGGATGAGTTCTTCTAAACCACTACCTCATGAAATATGGGTGAGTAAAGATTTGACTCTAAACTACATAGTTTAGTTTGGATAAACCATCACATAATTTGATACACTATAGAAACATGTGTCTGAAAATGTACTCTGTAAAAATATATAAATAAAGTAATAATGTTATTTCGTGTGAAATATAGTGCATATAGATTACGAAAAGCCTTAAGGCATTATACTTATATAATTGTTAATTATAAAAAATGCATGACTTTTAAACAATCAATTTTTCTTTCACCCAGGGGATATATGTAAAAGAGTAAAACAAATGGCTGGTCCTTAAATAGCAGATCACTTTGTCATGAAGCTTGGCCTACTATTTTAGGGGCAGTCCTGCATTTTTGACCTAAACCCTCATTTGGTAAATTAAAAGAAAGCCCTTCATTAGAGTTCAAAATTTAGCTTCTACAAGAAATCTATTCGAATCTAAAACACCTTAACCCTAACTGTAAATACCTTAACCCTAAACCCTCCTTTGGTAAATTAAAAGAAAGCCCTTCATTAGAGTTCAAAATTTAGCTTCTACAAGAAATCTATTCGAATCTAAAACACCTTAACCCTAACTGTTCAGTCTGCCTTTGCTTTGTACTTCTCTGTATTACCTGTGTGTGTATAGCTCAAAACCACCTGTTGGACAAATGTGGAAAATCTTGAGTAAGGGCACAGAAAATGCGGTGGGTCATGATTACTGGGGATTAATCATGGGTTTTCTAAGTGTAGCTACTATAGGTTGACAAAGTTACAATAGAATCTTGGGTTGGTGTTTTATGGTTGATAAATTTTCTGCTACTAATTTAATCTTGTTGATTGTCTTTCTTTGCAATTATTGTAGACTGGAATTTTGCTGAATGTTTGTGAATTACTTTTGTGTTTCCAGTCGTTTGCCGATGAGATTGGGATTCCATTTTTAGAGACAAGTGCTAAGAATGCAACAAATGTTGAGGAAGCATTCATGACCATGGCTGCTGAAATAAAGAGCAGGTGTGTTGTATTACAACATTGATCTTTCCTATCCCTTTGGAATAGAAAGAAGAGATGTTGAAGTGTTACTAACTACTTTAAATATTTGTTAGTGTTGAAGTATTCCCTAGAAGAAAGAGAAAGAAGAGATGTTAAGGTGTTTAAGTATTCCCTACTTCAAATATTTGTTTGCTGTGGATGCCTAGGCTCTATAATGATCCGGACCAAATACTTTTTATCATTCTTGTCTCATGCTTTCAAAATTTTAGTAGTTTTTGTTGCAATACAGAAATTTCAGACTAATGCTATAACATGCTCACTTTTTTCTCAAAGCTTTGTGTTGGGGAAAGGGGAAGGGAGTGACGTGCCTTTAAACAATGTCATAGATTTACATAATCTCTATGGGTGTTATTGCAGGATGGTCAGTCAACCTGCAATGAGTACTGTGAGACCAACTACAATTCAAATGAAAGGAGAACCAGTTGCCTCTAAGAGTGGCTGCTGCTCATAGATGATGCAGTTTTGTGTTAAGTCTTGTACAACATTGATTTCTCAAAGCTTGTTATTTCTACACATTTGGATTCATGTATTTGTATTGTGTGATTGCTCCAAAGAGGTCAAGAGTTCGTGGAGACCTATAATTTGAACTGTCTGTTGCAGATCAGATCTCCTTGAATGGAGTTGACTACTATTTAAGAATAATGTATAGTGATTTACTATTCACACATTGCCAAGTGTGACATTCTCAGAATTCTCTAAATGATCTCAATTTGGTCATTGTTGGAGGGATGTGAATTGTTATATTTTGATTATTACATAGGTTTTCCAGTAGACAAATATTTTTTGAGATAGCATCCCTTCATTCCTTTCAGCTTTGTTAATTGATTGTGTCATTTAGTGTAGCGTTAGTGAATAACCTATAAGTTTTGAGCTTTTTGATAATTAGGTTTTTATTTCCTCCATTGCTTCTTCACTTGTTACAAACATTGCCACTTTTTGAATCTTTCTGGTTCATTGGTGCACATTGCAAATTCATATAGATTCTTAAAAAAGTGTTTTTGTCATAGGAATATACATTTTCCCATGGTGTTGTTTATAATCACTTGGCATTGAACCAATGACAATAGAGTTTTTTTTCAGTCCACCTCTGAGATGCACTTTGATATATACAATATTAAGGAATTATTGAAGAATGCAAAAACTTATTTTGTTCTTGCAAGTTAATCAATATTTCTTTTTACTTGTAATGCTTCTAAACGCCCTACTAATTAAATTTTATTGTAGAAGTTGTTTGAAATCTTAGTGGGTTTGGTTGCTTGGAAATTTTCATCCTTATGCTCAATTTTGATTAAGTTTTTGCAAAGAGTATACTAATTGTCAAACATGTCATTCATTATTGCAACCTTACTTGTGATTATGCTGTATAGAATTGAGGGTATTATGTTTGTGTGCTTTGTGCTTTGTGCTTGAAGATGCATTATCTTGACTGTTAAGTTTGTTGTCCTTTTGATGCAGGAACATCTTGGGTTCTTGGCAATCTTGTATCAACAAAAAAAATATGTTTGTTGGAGTTCGGTAGCTTGTTGGAAACTGCTCGGTAACTGCTCTTGTTTGGTCGATTGAAGGTTTGTTGGTTCACCGATCGAGCTCAGCTACTTGCTTTGGCTGGCTTCACCGACAGGTCTCGGTGGTTATTCTTGACTGCTCGGTGGTTTCACCAATTGGTCTTTGTTGCTCGGTAGTCTTTCTCACTGAGTTGTTTTTTGGAAGTTGGATCTTATGGCTGACATGTGCATTTAATTTTCGTAATAAATGTTGGGGTCTCTCATTGGGATACATGTGGACCTAAATATGGGTCATTGTTGTTTCTTATGTTGGATCTTTATGATCTTTGGGGCCGACCTTTTCGGTAGCCTTTTGTATAAAAGTTGTGTTCTATTCTTAGATTAGGCAGCAATTTTAGGCAACAAAGTTAGAAGATTTGGATCGAAGGTCTGTGACCTCGCATGTATGAGGACTGTTCTGTAAAGACTTGATGTATTTGGCCGTAACTGGGAAGGCCTTACAACCTGACATGAAGTTTGATGAAATGAAATAAATGTTCAGTATTCCTTCTGTCCCTTTCTATGTATTTGCTTCCGTGTTGTGTTCTGCAAGTTGGTTTGGTAGCTGGGAGTGCCCTTGGCCTTTGTTATCTTACCCTCCTTGCATCAGGTGGTATCAGAGCGAAGGTTAGATTTGAGGTTCCTTGTAAATCCTAAGTTGATATTGTTGTGGGGTAGCAGATTGTGATCTAACCTGCAATTGCAGAGGATTTCAAGATAGTTCGCGGGAGAGGAAATGCAGATCCAAGCTTAGCTGATATGCTAAGGTAGATTGCTTCGAGATTAGAAGCTGTTGAGACAACCCAACGCAGAGGAAGACATCTTGAGGATGTTAGTGATGATGAAGTTGAGGAAGTGCAAGGAGAAGCCGCAACTGCACTTGTGATGGATCAGGAAGAAGAAAGAATCTTGCGAGCTCTGACAAGTTTGAAGTCCACACCTCAGTTTAATCCTCCTGAGTATAGTGGTAAGTTGGATTCAGATGAATTAATAGACTGGATAATCGAGATGGAGAAATACTTTTAGTATGAGAGTGTAACATATAAGAGAAAAAGGTAAAGATTGCAAGTACAAAGCCGAATGGTCATGCATCCTTGTGGTGGGAGCATCTGCAATTGGATCAGAAGAAGGGTAAAGACAAGATCAAGGTATGAGATAAGATGATAAATAAGTTGAAGGGCAAGTTTTTACCTTGTGATTACCAGATTAACCTAGTTAGGAGAATGCAAAGTTTGAAGCAAAAAGATAGCTCTGTGAAAGATTACACCGAGGAATTTTACAGGTTAGATATTAGGTCCGGATATGTTGAAGATGAGGTGGAAAGAATAACAAGATATGTGAATGGATTAAGAAGTTCTATACAAGATGAGATCAACTTGGTAAAGATGGAGAGTATTGAAGAGGCATATCGGTTTGCCCTAAAAGCTGAGGAGAAATTGAACAAAAGATATGAACAAAAACAAAGAGGAAGAGGTGGTAGATTTCCTAGAGGAAGAGGTAGATCTTACAATGAAAACAATAGATCTGATCAGGACAAGACAACTCAAGACACACATCAAGATAAAAGAAAGATTGAGTGGAAAGGTGGAAGCTCATTCCGAGGAAGAGACAACTACTCCCGAGGTGGTTATAGAAGAAGAGGGTTCCAAGGAACTTGTTAGAATTGTGGAAAATGACATAGATCATTCGAGTGTACATGCAAGCAAGAAAGTCGGTAGTAGCAGAAATGCTTTGGTGTAAGAAGACTCATCGAATGACCCTGAGAAGGAAGGAAACCTAATGGTCAAAAGATTATTATGGAGTGAGAATAATAAGCAAGATCCAGTAAGAGTTTGTTCAAGACCAGATGCAGAGTTGCAGACAAAGTTTGGAAAGTAATTGTTGATAGTGGAAGCTCAGAGAATCTAGCATTTGAGGAGATGGTCACAAAGTTGCAGTTGGAAAGAATGAAGCACCCAAAGTCCTATGAGATTTCATGGATCAAGGATGAGCACATGCTTATGGTGAGCGAACAATGTTCTGTTAATCTGAAGATTGGAAAGTATTATGATAAAGTGTTGTGATATTATGCTTATGGATTGTTGTAATATTTTGTTGGGTAGACCTTGACAATATGATAGACATGCTATATATGATGGAAGTGTGAACAAATATACTATTTGAGTTGATGGTAAGAAGTAAATCTTGTTACCTTTGATTGAAGAATTTGTTGGTGAGATATGTACATCTGTGAGTTTGTTTGATGGAAGGTAGACAGTTTGTTAAGGATTCGAAAAGAAATGATATCTGTTATGCTTTGATTCTTAACAAATCGAGTAAGAACACAAAAGATAAAGTTCTTGAAGAAGTTGAGAAATTACTCACCGAGTATAAGGTGATCATTTAAGATAATGTACTTGATGGTTTGCCACCGATGAGAGATATTAGTCATTGTATGGATCTGATCCCTGTAGCTAGTTTGCCAAACAAGGCACCACACCGATTGACACTTACTGAGAATGAGGAACTCAACCGACAAGTTCATGAGTTAGTGAACAAGGGTTTGATCAGAGAAAGTTTGAGTCCATGTGCAGTACCAGCTGTGTTAGCACCTAAGAAGAATGGAGAATGGCGAATGTGTACTGATTCAAGAGCTATTAACAAGATAAAAGTTAAGTATTGGTTCCCTATACTGAGGATGGACGATATAATGGATTGTTTGAGTGGAGCAAAATATTTTACCAAGATTGATTTGAAGAGTGGATATCATCAAATTAGAATCAGAGAAGGTGATGAATGGAAGAGTGTTTTAAGACAAAAGAAGGTTTGTATGAGTGGTTGGTTATGCCCTTCGGTTTAACTAATGCACCAAATACTTTAATGAGGTTGATGAATGAGGGTTTGAAGAAATTCTTGAATAAATGTGTGATTGTGTATTTGGATGATATTTGGATATTCAGTAAGACCATTGAAGAGCATTTGATGTATATAAGACAAGTGTTACAAAGATTGAAAGAGGAAAAATTGTTGATTAATTTGAAAAAGTGTTCTTTCATGAAAGAAGAACTTGTGTATTTGGGATTTGTGATTTTAGCTAATGGTTTGAAGATGGATCTTGAGAAGGTTGAAGCTATACTTAGTAGGCCTAGACTTGAGAATGTCAGTGAGGTAAGATCATTTCATGGTTTAGCAAGTTTTTACCGAAAGTTCATCTGAAATTTCAGTTCAGTTTGCAATGCTATGACTGAGACAATGCGAGGAGATAAAAAAGAATTCAAATGGACGCATGGAGCTGATAAAAGTTTTGAGACTTTGAAGTAGAAGGTTGCTGAATTACCAGTCCTAGCCTTACCTGATTTCAATAAAGTATTTCAAGTGGAGTGTGATGACAGTGACAGTGCAATAGGAGCTGTGTTGAGTTAAGAAGGTAAACCTGTTGCTTTCTTTAATGAGAAGTTGAATGATGCTAAGAGGAAATATTCTGTCTTTGATCAAGAATTCTATGCTATTGTTCAAGCTTTGAAGAAATGAAGACATTATTTGATGCCGAGTGAATTTGTGTTGTATACTGATCATAAGACTTTACAATATTTGGGTAGTAAGAATAAGTTGAATCAAAGACATATCAAATGGGTAGAGTATTTGCAGAGTTTCATATTTGTGATAAAACATAAGTTTCTAACCGAGTTGTTGATGCATTGAGGAGAAGAAGATCTTTGTTGACTGAAATGAGAATTGAGGTTCTTGGTTTTGATGATATGAAACATTTGTATGAAATTGACCCTAATTTTTTTGAGCCATGGAGAATAGAGCACCTATTCCAGATCAACTGAGTAAGTATGAAGATTATTTCATTCAAGAGGATATGTTGTTCAAAGGTATTCAATTATTTATACCAAGAGAATCAATGAGAACCAATTCGATAAAGGAGAAACATAGTAGTGGTTTGGCTTGACATTTTGGTATTGATAAGACATTGAGTTTGCTTAAGGAAAGGTATTTTTGGCCTTAGTTGTATAAGAATGTTCAGAAATTTGTGAAGAGTTGTGGAGTTTGTCAAGTTGCAAAAGGAGTAAGTCAGAATATTGGTTTGTATACACCGATTTCTATACTTGAGAAACCTTGAGTGATATTAGCATGGATTTTGTTCTTGGCTTACCGAGGACAACAAGAGGTAATGACTCCATATTTGTTGTTGTGGATAGATTTTCTAAGATGACACATTTCATACCATGTAGAAAAACATCAGATGCAATGCATATAAAAGATCTTTTCTTTAAGGAGATTGTCAGATTACATGGATTACCAAAGAGTATCATCTCTGATCGAGACAGTAAGTTTGTTAGCTATTTTTGGAAAACACTTTGGAAGAAGTTGGACACTGAGTTGAAATATAGTTCTATATTGCATCCACATACTGATGGACAAATGAAAGTTGTAAACTGAAGTTCGGGTAATTTGTTGAGATGCTTAGTTGGAGACACACCGAGTAATTGGGATTTGATGTTATCAAAAACAAAATTTGCGTACAATAGTTCAGTGAGTAGAAGTACTGGAAAGACACCTTTTAAGATTATTAATGACACACAACTGAGAGGTATATCAGACTTGAGAGATTGCTGGAGAGAAGAGAAGTGCTGAAGGAGTAAAAAATGATGAGTTTATGAAGACATTACATGAGGAAGTAAAACATAAGTTGGAGCAAAGTAATCACTAATACAAGGATAGTGCAGATAGATCAAGGGGACATACACCTTTTGAAGTTGGTGATGCAATTATGGTTCATTTGAAGAAAGACAGATTTCCTGTTGGAACATATAATAAATTAAAGATGAAGAAATTTGGTCCTTGCAAGATATTGAGAAGGTTTGACAGTGGAAATGCTTATGAAGTAGAATTACTTGATGATATGGATATATCACCCGTATTCAATATTTCAAATTTGTATGAGTATCATGAACTTGATGAAGAAGTGACAGTACCGAGTGATTATCCTAAGAAACAAATAGAAGAAGTTGAGCAGATTTTGAAACAAAGAATTGGCAGAAGTACAAGAGGAAATGATTACATGGAATATCTGGTAAAGTGATAGAACAAACTGATTGAAGATTCTTCTTGGGTTTCTCAATCTGAGTTGGATTCAATTCAGGTTGTACCGTACTCATGATTCAAAGAATCATTTCTTTTAACCCTAGGTGTCTGATGCAGAAGCATCTTGGGTTCTTGGCAATCCTGTATCAACCAAAAAAATATGTTTGTTGGAGTTAGGTAGTTTGTTGGAAACTACTCGATAAAGTGCTTGATAACTACTCTTGTTTGGTCGGTTGAAGGTTTGTTGGTTCACCGATCGAGCTTGACTACTTGTTTTGGTTGGCTTCACCGACGAGTCTCGATGGTTGTTCTTGACTGCTCGGTGGTTTCACCAATTGGTCTTTGTTGCTCGGTAAGCTTTCTCACCGAGTTGGTTTTTGGATGTTGGATCTTGTGGCCGACATGTGCATTTAATTTTTGTAGTGTAATTAATGTTGAGGTCTCTCATTGTGATATGTGTGGACCTAAATCTGGGTTGTTGTTGTTTCCTATGTTGGATCTTTAGGATCTTTGGGGCCGACCTTTTCGATAGCCTTTTGTATAAAAGTTGTGTTCTGTTCTTAGATTAGACAGCTATTTTATGCAGCAGAGTTAGAAGATTTGGATCGAAGGTTTGTGACCAGCGGAAACTTTAGTGGCGATTATTCACCATTTGGCGAATGTCGCATGTCGGCGACCCCGAAATTGGCGAATATTTTTGACATATTGGATTGACCCTATCACCCGACATTTATTAATATTGGGTACAAAGCCCGGGCCCATCGCCCATCGGTTTATTTAATTTTTCCATTTCTTACACATTATCGCCAATGGAATATAAATTTTGGTCCCCATAAATTTAAAACATTCGCCTATAATTTCTAACCGACCCCAAATCGATGGCCTATATTCGCCTGACATTTTATGGACACGTGTCTCTAACCGACGTAATTTAGCCAACTTTATTAATCATGCGAAGGTATTGGACGACTCATATTGCCTCGAAAATAACAAAAGACGTGTTATAATTACACGGGCTTTACCAAATATTTGTATATCTAATACCTCCCACCAAATTTTCCGAAGAAGGATTAGTATAAAAACATTTTGATATCTCTATATTTGATCGTAGCAAAGTTTCAGAAGTTTCAGACTATTAAGTGCAACTGTATACTCAATACTACATTGGTGAGTTGTGACTACATTGCTACATTTTAATTTGAGGCAAAGGTAAGTGATACTTATTCTATGACTGTGATTTTGAGTTCATTTACATTATTTTGGAATAGGTTTGGAAAAATGGGGTTTCTTTTCCCTTTCGGCCCGAAATACACCGCACACCGTTGATCTGTGCTCATCCAACGGTCGCTGACATTGTCGCACTATCGCGGGTCCCATTAACTTTTAGCTTGTCATTTGATGTCACTAGGACATGTGTGAGTGTAACTTAATCATTTTAAATTACAACTTCAGCTTATTAGTTATTACATTTAATAAATGTTATTAAATGTTTAGTTTTACAGTGTAGTCGGATATATATTTTAATTCAATTATTTCTATCTTATAATCACACATCGATATGACACATTGACAAATTAAAAATAGAAACTTGCTCTGGACTGATAAAGAAACTTAATCATTTTAAAAATTCAGAATCTCAATCTTTAGATTTAAAAAATGGAAGTACTAATCCATCGCTTAAGCATATACTTAAATGTCTAATACACAGGTAAAGCAACTAATTAAAATATTGTAATCATAGAGAAGTCTAAGATTCATTTTTTGTACCCATAAAAAGAAAATTGAAACGAACTTGAATTTTTTTTTTCTTTTTCAAAAATTTACATCGTACAGTAAAAACAAAAACCTACTAGGCAATTTCTTATCGGTTAAAAAAAAGTGAAAATTTGCATGTCCATTATAAAAAAACTAGGGTAACGGGAATGGGTAAACTGAGGAATCAGGGATCTTCATCTTCCCTTTCAACTGAGTAGAATTTTCCAGAGAGGATAATCTCTAAGAATTCGTCAAGCCATGTGTAGTCCGACTCATCGAATTCATCAAGGTAAAACCATTTCCGGAGAAAATCCCTCCCAAGCCGTGCCCATTTCCTGTGTCGCGTTAGTTGCTCATCATTTAGGTTCAACAGAAAGGGTTGTCTGGCCACATTTCTGCCCGACACCAACAACCTGTGTATATCTCTTGGCCAAGGGATCCCCACCCCTAATTCCAGAAAAACAACAACATTGACATTGTCTTTCAAGAATTTCTGTAAAAACCTTCCTCAACAACATCAACATATCCACCTTCTGTCCTCCGAGGTCGAGGAGAGATGCAAAAAATCGGGACGTAATGTCCGTGTAGACGTGGTATCTGTCAACATTCTCAAGGAACTCTTGACCCAATAACATCAACACAACAGAATTTATAAAAGTGTTGCCACCAACCTCCCTACAAATGGAAGTGAGGATTTCTTCTGAGATATTGCCCAAAAAGGACCTCTGGTCATCTGGGGATGTGCATCTCAAACGGATTGGTGTATCAATCTTTAATTCTCGAAAGCCTAAAGACCTAAAAACCTAAACCTTAAAACAAGAGGCACAATTTCTACCACCGACAACTCTGACTCTTAATCTACCAAAAGCAAAATGAAGAAGAAAGAAACCAGATTCTCTTTAAGTAGCCCCGACCCCTCGATTGATAGTAGTGATCACGGATACTTAGCAATTAATAATTATTCTTTCTTTAATCGTATTTAATGCAATTTCCATAAATGCATTATGCGTATTATGCGTGTGAGAGTCTAGAGATTTAAATCGACTGTCCTTAATCTTTCATATCTAAATGTAAATCTTTCCCATAATTTTTTCCATAAATGCATGTGTACTATTGACAGTTAAAGATGGCAGTTAAAGAATGTCACTGACAAGGCATTTATTTCTTTTCAAGTTACGAGTTACAAGTTACAGTTGCACTATCCACCTTCCACGTCAACAAATAACCAGTAGTAATCAACGATCATGGTTACGGTGCACTTTTTAAGGCTTGATACGTGTCATCATTCCAGTGACTTCCTGCAGAAGTCGGTTTCCTTCTAAAATTCGGTCTGAAATTAAATTTCAACCATTGATCTAGGATGATCAAATGGTCTCAAATAATACATTTAGCAATACCTAATTAGGTTGTGTCCAATGTGTGATCAGTTATATTCGCAACAAATAAAAGTGATATTCGCTGCACATTGCATTAATTACAATGTTATGTGTCATTATTCAGGCGACTTATTGGAAAACTCTATTTCCTTCACGAAATTGGGCCGAAGTTAAACTTCAACCATTGATCTAGGATAATCAAACGGTCTCAAATAAGACGTTTAATATTAGTTGGCGTTGGCCCACATGACGCATTGACGAGTCCCATCTTTTGAAAATCGCCAAATAAAATATTTATTTTTCCCAAATTAACGATAGATTAGCCAATAAAATAAATACATTTTCAAACGACACATAAAAATAGCCAGTACAAATATTTTTTTACCTTCACAAGAAAATAATTCGCCTCATATATTATATATTTCCCCACATTAATTTATAATTCGCCACAATTTTATGGAATTTTCATTCGGCAGGGAAAAAATCGCCTACGCCTTTTATATTATTTTCTTAATTTGGAAAAAAAATTCGCCATCATCAATAAAATTTTGCCCCTAAATTAATGTACGATTTGCCAGGCTTTTACCCTTTTTCCTAGGAGGGGGTTTCTTAAAGTTATCACTGTCTGTGACCTCGCATGTATGAGGACTGTTTTGTAAAGACTTTTGATGTATTTGGCCGTAATCGGAAAGGCTTTACAACCCGACATGTATGAGTTTGATGACTTAAATAAAGTTTCTATATTTCTTCTCTCCTCTGTGTTTAAAGCTTCCGTGTTGTGTTCTGCAACCTAGTTTGGTAGTTGGGAGTGCCCTTGGCCTTGGTTATCTTACCCTCCTTGCGTCACCTTTGCACAATGATTTATTCAAAATGGAGGACATCAGACACGATGAAATTAGATACAGTTAAGGTATGAATCTAGCATTTGAATTGTACTGGATTTTTTGGCAGATTTACCAGTTGCTCCATGTCATTTTAGATAGGTTTAAAATGAAACCTTGCTTGAAATCCAAATTTGCACATGATCTAAAATTGATACTTGCTTAAGTTGATTCTTAGATGGGCTACATTTAGGTTTTTTGTTATCATTTTCAGAGGTTCTGGCATTGACATTTTGTTTTATCCTTGTTTCTTGGAATAGATGAATATGTATTAGAAATGTACATCGCAAAATTATTGAAGATTTGTAGGATACAAGGCATGCATTTTCATCATGATTGAGATAAATTTATGTATTAAATGCATTCTTTGACTATCTGGTGTTCCTTACAAAATCAACTATATTTAGATGCTCTATGAGTTTGGTGTTGGGAACAAGGTTTTTCTATTCCATAACAATAATAGACACACCTTTGCACCTATCTGGTGCAAGTCTGACTTATATTTGTGTAGTTTCTCATTCTATTCATATTGTTCATTCATCTAAACCTTTGGTTTGATAACCTAAAATTAGTTTGAAAATTGAATGAGCTTTTCACCTTAATAACTCAATTAAAATATTTAATAATCAACAATGTAAAAAATGCATGTAGCAAAAACACAAACCAAAAGTTACGAATTTTAATTGGCACCTTGGGAGTAAAAGATCCACGTCGTTTGGGTAACCATAAAAGACAATGGGCAGAGCAAAGATTATAAGAACATGAGCCTTTTACATCAAAGGGCACATTAAAAGTGTATCTTCAACACAAACATTACAAAGAGTGTGATGCCCAAATCACCACCATGGATAATACGACAAAAGCATATGAAAAATATATGAATTATTTACAAAGAAACAATATGCAAGAATGTAACGAATTGCATGCACATATTGTCTACAACTAGTTCAAACCAATCAATAATTTAGAGTCACTGATCTGATCTGTGTTGAGTTTTTTTAATTGGATCTTAATTAATGTCTTTTGTTTGTGCTGCATTAATTCCTTTTTAAGTCCATAATATGTGATTAATTAGATTTGAACATGTTAGATCTCAAAAATGTTGCTCCTCCTCTTAGAACTGAAGTAGAACAAAATATCGAGAATCTTATCCTCCCTTGATCAAAATCATTAGTATGCTAAGATTGCGAAAGATCACACAATAGATTCCAAGGTTCGTTTAATGTCAGCTCTTGACCGTGGATAAGCTCAATGATAAATGTGTTTTCTGTTAATCACGAGGGGTCTTACGTTTACATTCACTCAAGTTTACTTCAAGTGGTACTGGATATGGGAGCTTGCGAATGGTATTGCAATGAAGTACTAAGTTTTTGGGTTTTCAGAGAATATGCAAAATAAAATGAGGAAAGGGTTCATAAATTTTAGTCTACTCCTAAGGGTAATGACAACAACGAATACTGCTTTGATAGACGAATTTCAAATAATCGAGCTCTGCTTCACCAAGTTAAACTACAACTACGCCTGAATTGGTGCAATCTTCAAGGGGTCATGCAAATGATTTTCATATCACAATAGACATCATCAAAATGAACAATGCATGTTGAATGATAGAAGTTAGACATGTACATAAAAGTGAGTTAAGGCTAAATTTACACAATGACTTACAATCAGTAAACCGTCAAAAGTATGAAAAACGGAATTCATCAAAACACCATTGCATTCTCCATTGAAACCAAAAGACTTTATTTAACAAACTAATCTAAATGAGGGAATAAGAGAACAAGCAAGCCTCAAGACACACCAAATGATCACCAAACCTCAATGAAAATTGTATTGTCTCAATAGCTCATAGCAACAATCTCAAAATTCTACTGCTTACAAATGAGAAATGAGGCTTTTATATAGGTCCTCAAATACAACAGGTGACCCAGATCAAAATAATAATTGATGACCCAAATTTCACCACCTCAGCCCTAATTAGGGTTAGGGCAAGGAGAATGAATCTACATTAATGCAAGTGTCAAAATTGACCAATCAAAAGGAATCCACCATCTTAGTGGGTAATAAATGCCCACTATGCTTGCCCATTTAGGAAGAGAGGGGTGAACTGAATGCCCACTACACATGCCCACTATGCATTAAATGTATCTTTGCCAAGAATAGTCTACCTTTGACTTTGCTGCTTGAACGCTTGGAATCTTCCCAACACTGTCTCCAACTCATCCACACTGATACTCGACGTTGACTCCTGTTTAAATTCCAAGACCCCCATTGGTCATTCATATTTACTTAAGTTGTCCTTCCAATCTGGTAATAAGTCCTGAGTTGTATGCATGATATTCGAGAAAATGGAGAAGTTCTCAAAGTCATACCTTATGAAGGAATTCAGTTGAAAAAACTCTTCCAGTTTCCTCTTTAGACTGTCTACTGTTATTTCATTTTCTGCCAATCTCTGTGATAGAAAGGACACAATTGTATTGGAGATCCCCTGCTTGATATTCTTTGTTGTCCTCCTTAACCGATTAGGCTCATTTTTGAAATGTTCAAACATTTTCTTGGCTGTGATAACTGCGGTGTACCGCAAAAGGAAGTCATACACGTCTCTTTCCCCAACAACTCCTCCATCAATCAAAATATATCTAGGAGTCTCCATTAAATCTTGCAAGTTTGATATAACCTCATCTTGATAAATGTGTTCATCCTCCCATGACTTGTCCATGCATTGTATTCTGAAGAGGACGACTAGTGCTCTGTCATGAATCTGAACCAACCTTTAGTGTGCTTATATGCCTCATTCTGAATGCCCTCTATCCAAACTTCTGCACCTTGAGCAATCCATTTGATCCTGTCTATTCCTTCAAGGGATTTAGCCAGAATAACTAGAGGAAGAACAAAGGTTGGGCCTTCTTCTCTTACTGGATGAGGTAAGCTGTTGATGTATTCACATAATGCCTTGATCTCTCCTTTCTGCATCTGATTTTTATCTTCTATTTTCCTCATCTTGTCCTTTATTGCCTGTGCATAATCATCAAATTCTTCCAATACCTGCTCTCGGGAGGCATGCCCTAAATGAAACTCTGTTACATTAAACTCATCTGGAGTAACCCAATCCTTTGTGTTATCAACTGTTGGAGTTGAAAACTGTAGGATTCTAGATCCATATTCTCCTCTAATTACCTTTGTAAACTTCTTAGCTTTTCCTTTCGCCTATGATTATTTGACTCGGTTTAGGATTTCCTACAATTCGACTGCCGGGTCAACCTCTTTCTCTTAACTTCTCTGTATCCTTTGCCTTAACCATTCTAGAATAGAAACAATCTGATCATTTTGAACTGTCAACTATTCTTGCCTTTGTACTTCTCTTACATCAATTTCTTCTTCGGCTACATGACTTCCTATCGTTGTTTCTGGAGCTACTACTTCTGCCGCATGTTCCTCTATTTCCATCATTTGTCATTCCAAGATCGCACCAAGACTCTCTTTAGTAGAAACATCCTATTCTCTATTTATTCCTTGGGCCAACTCATATGCATTAATACTTTCTCTATCTTGTACTGACCTAGTCATATGTTCTTTCTCTAACCTTCTTTTGCTGGTTTTTGCTTCTCCTCTAGGGAAAGGATCTATTTCCCGCAATCTCGAAGTCTGACTAGGTGAACATGGTGCTTTTGCTGACCTTTTCCTCTTCTGTTGGGGCTCTTCAATGTGAATGTCTGGCCTACCTCTTTGTTGCACTTCCTGATAAACACCTTTTCTTTTCCCTCACTCAACATTTCCTGATGGGATTTCTCTTTCTTCCATTCTATGTCCAGAGGGCTATTGTGATCTTTCATCCCTTAGTGGTTGGTGACCCATCAATTTGTATGTCCAACCATCCTTTAGCATGGAAATCTTGTCAAGTTGTTGTTCAATCCACTAATTTGTGAAATCCAAGATTGGTGCAGATAAAACATTAGTGAAATAAAACCATTAGACTTACGAAAAAAACTTAATAATCAAATGGTATATTGGAGTCATTAATTGGAAGTTTGTTTAAATGGTATATATTACGTACCACCCCCATGATAGTAACTTTTTTTATATCTATGCGATTCAAATTGTAATCAATTAGAATCTCTTTCCTTGCAATTATTGATTTTATCGCACATACGAATACACAATTTCCCTTGCATTCCTCGAATATGCAATTGGGCTGCCTATTAGTTGACCCAGGTCGTGTAATGTTTATAAAGCTTGCAATATTCCCTGTTTCTTTTTGCCTTCCATCAATGTACATAGCCTCTCTTTTACTTTGATCATTATTTTTTAGATGTATATAATTTGCTAACAGTGCATACCTACGAATACTTTGTGTATATCGAACCAACTACATCCAATATTTGTAAATGTAAAAGGGTTTGACATACTCTATCAATTCAAAAAGTTTTTTGTAACAACCCTTTATGTTGTCCATGGAAAATAGGCCCAAACAATGTAATGACGATGGTGTTATGTGATATATCCTCTCATTAACACAAAAATCAATGTTTATTGGAGGTAACACAAAAATCAATGTTTATTGGAGGAAGTTCCTTGGGTACCCATTGTTTCTATAGATGTTTGTACCTCAAGGGAACCTCTATGTCACCTATTCTCTCATCATCATAAGAACATGATCCCCCTTGAGCAAGAAATAATTCCATGCATTTATTGAATTTTCTTCTAATCTTTTGACCTCTAGTTGATCTCCCTCTTTTAGACCTACTACATATATCACTTTCCTCTTCTCTTCCTGAATTTCCCTTGCTCGAGGAAGACACATATGACAAATACCTATTTGGTGGTACCTCCACTCCATAAAATGAGAGAGATAGTTGGTAGAGGGTCGATTGTTATTGTGAGAGGAAATAAATTTTAGGATTCCATGGAGAGAGACAATAAGAAGTTGTAATAGATGGTTCACCATATCTTATTTTTTTGCAAATGTTACAAATAGATTTGAGGGCGGGTTGTCAAAGGTCCATTGCATGGATTGATAAGAATGGCTCATGCTTTTTCCCTAAATTCATCATTGAGGGTAATGTTGATGAAGAAGTCAACCCTAAAGTTGAGGTTAAGATAATTTAAATTTGAATAAGCCCAACTCGGCCCTCAAGTTGGCTGTAAAGAGAAAGAAAGAAAATAATAAATGGTTTTTATAGGGTGTATTGACTTATACTTGCCGGTCCATGAGAAGAATCGTCACCTTTTCTTTATGTAGACTACATAGGATCCTCGCCAAAGGGGGTTTAGGTTCCTGCATACGAAATTCATTTATCCAATGTTAGCTTACATCTTATATGAAGGTCCATCATAATCATATTTACATAAGTTAGATGATACATATGCTAAAGATTACATAGTAGACAATAAAAAATTAGGGGTAGGTAAAAGTAAATTATTTACCGGAACCACTGGAGATAGAGATCGGGTCCACTAAAACCTCATGAGATAGAGCTTGTGGTATGACTATGATAAGGACCACGCACGTGTCTGTGGTAGGACAAAGTATATATGATCCCTTGGAAATTCTTTTTAGGTAGAAATGGTAGGATACTATCTTTCTATTGTGAAGACTCTTTATCCAAAGGGGATCAATGTCCTTTCTCTCTTCACTGGAATTGGGGGTGCAGAAGGTGCTTTGCATCATTTTGATATACCACTCATTTTGACATATACCAAAACGATGCAAAGAAACCCTCTTCACCCCCAATTTGATTGAAGAGAAAGGACATTGATCCCCTTTGGATAAAGAGGCTAATTCATCATTGGAACAATTTACATGATCTGTTCAAACATCAAACTCTCATCTTCCATATCGCCTTGCATCAATGTTATGAGTGATTCAAAAGACAATATTGTATTTCCTTGTGGGACATGTATACGACTTCACTGATTTATTCATGGAAGTTGTGGAAACTGATATTCCTATAGAGTTATTTTATTGTCATTAGTTTTATCAAAGTCATATTGACTAAGGAAGTCAATCGGTGAAAGGAGAGGAAAGTATAAGGGCAGTTAGTAAAGCAGAAAGAGTCACACTGAGTCACTCGGTAATACACCGAGAAAGCCAAGCACAGAGAAGTGCATAACAGTTACCGAGTCAGTGAAGTATGTTACCGAGCAAGGAACAACATAAGCATTTTTTTGTAAACATGAGTCAGATCGACATTTAATGCAATACCACAATAATATAGAAGATTCTAAATCCAAAGAAGAAGTTAGTTACACGATCTAGGATTGAGAAAATTCAAGGTAAAAGACCCATGGTGAAGATCAAGCAGAAAAAGTATTGGTTTTATTTCCAAGAATAGTACAAGTCCCGAGGCAATGGTTACACAATTCACCGAGTAACTAATACATTGAATCTGTTCATGAACATGATCCGATGGTTGAGAATAAAAGCACAAAAACCTAATCAATAAGATTAAGAGGCAAAAAATTGAGTATATAAAGGATGTTTTTAATGGAAAAGCGAGAGACACGAGCAGTTGAGTTGAAGACAAAGTTGAAGTGCAGAGAAAAACTGAGTACAGAGAAGTTACAATAGAGTAGAACAATTGAATGAGTTTTATGCTATCGAGTGTAGTATGAGGTAAAGAAATCATTGAGCATACAGAGTCTGACTAGCATATGTTGATGCATTTTCACAGACATTTTTGCATTAATTTTTATTGTACTAAGAGGAGTGAAAATCCAATTATTGGGTGGACCCTAATATGTCTCATTTTGTAAATCCTTTAACATGGTACATCTCTTAGATTAGATATTATAAAATCCTTTAGCATGGTAGACTGAATAAGTCTTATTGTACTCCTAACATGGTAAGCTATCATAAATAGATAACATTGTAGCTCTAACCGAGTAACCTTTTTTCTACAGTAGTGAAGGATTGTGGGTGTCATCCCCACCACAATTTCTTTCTCTAACAAAGGATTTCTGTTTGACCAAAAATCTTGGTGTTATGAGTTATGCTTACATATTTTAGTTTATATGCTTTACAATATTTACTTGCAATATATTCAGTTCGGTATATGATCAGTTTGTATGTTTAAAAGTTTTATAAGTACCGATTCGCCCTTCCCCTCTCAGTACTTAACTTTCCATAGTTAATCCAACAATTGGTATCAGAGCCTGGACTCTTGAGATTATGGTTTAAACACTTGTGAGTAAATATCACAGACATGAAAATTTATAAGCAAGCCAAAAATATTAAAAGTCTTGAGTTTGAATTGGAAAATGCACAAGAGGTGATTAATGACCTAAGAAGGAAATTGGAAAAATTATTGAAGGTGAGAAGGCACCTATGTAATGAACTGAAGTCTACACAAGAGCATGTTGATGTACTTGAAACAACATCTGAAGGGAGTCTGAATGATGAATCTGAGATAGCCATTGAAAACCTAATGAAAAATAACACTGCACTTACTGAGCAATTGGACTTAATGAAGAAAGATCAGGAAGCTCAAAGCATAAGGTTGACAAAAAAACTTGAATCAAAAGGAAAAGCCGAAGATGCAAAGAGGATGACAGAAGAAGACAAAAGACAATCTGAGATAAGAATTACTGAAAAAGACAATGAGATCATGAGAATGACCCAAACTCACTATGCTATGATCGATCAGTTAGTGAATGCAAATACAAAGATAACCAGAAAAGAATTTGAAATCAAGCATTGAAGTTTGAGATTGAAAGAGTGAGTAATGAACTGAAATAAAAAAAGAAGCCAATAAAGTACTAAGGCAAAGTGAATAAGTATTAAGGACATTGGACAAATAGATTAGAATTCAGAAGCAACTGAAAGACGAGACTGGACTTGGATTCAATGAAGATAACACTACTGAGAAAGGAGAGTCCTCTAACCAACCTAACAACCAAGATACTACTACCCCACTGAACAATACGAAGCCAAATTGCTACTACTATGGAAAACCTGGTCATACAACCGATGTGTGCATAAGTAAGAGGTAAGTCACCAAACACACCTAAATTTGATGGATAATGTTATAACTACAAAAATAATGGACATCAAGCATTTGAGTGTAGATCACAAATTATTAACAACACAAGGAAGCCTAAGTTTGATGGATATTGCAATAATTGTAATAAATATGGTCACAAATATTAAGACTGTAGATCACAAAGGAGAAATGATAAATGTGTCCCTAACTGACAGAGTTCACCAAGCAACTGACAAGGCACATCAATACCATGGGACTACAATACTAGAATCTCATATGCAGAATGTGGGAGATATGGACATATTGCAGCAAACTGAATGTTGTTTCATGGAAGGAAAACCAACGAGCATGGAGATATCCTGGCATGGAATGCTTTCACTATCACAAGCTAGGACACCTAGCCAAAGATTGAAGGTACTGTAAGGTATGAAATTTGGCACAAGAAGGATTCCCTAAATAAGATTTATGCAATATAGTAAAGTGAGATCCTAAAGCCAAATTTATGTTTTCTTACACTTAATCTTTATGATAAAATAGCTTGAGGAACATATAAGAAATAAATGAACAAGATACCTACGTCATGACATAGAAGATCTGGAAAAGCTCATTTTCTAAGGTTTATATTGAGTTTCTGGAAAATCTAAGAGTTGATACTAAACTGGAACGCAGAGACGAACAAAACCCAGAATATATTTTTTGTTTCGATGTTGTCTTATGAAAAGGTTGACCTTGACCCATAAATGTCAACCCTAACCCAATAATGTCGAACCTGACCTGCATAGATCTGAAAATGACTTTGTTCGCACCGTCCGGAAGAAAATCAAAAAGGGTATCTAGATCTGGTCTCTGATCTGCAACTCCCGAAAATAGCACTTGCAAATATCTGGAAAGAGGGATTTTGGGGTGGCTATATAAAGTTTTTCCTTAGTCAAACCCCCGTTTTGGTGATCTCCACCTCCATGAATAGCCGAATATAGAATGTAATGTGTGTGTGTATTGGTCTCTTGAAGAGAGCTTGTAAACATGCAATATTAATATCTAATCTTCTAGATTAACAATCCTAACATAACATGGAAATGGGAAAGCAATGCATAGATTTGAATATGACAAAGAAAGCATACCAAGCCCCCAAGGCTAAATTATTCCTATCAACTCACAATCCGTAATTGCTACCCCATGATAACGTCCTTTGAATGCTTGAATGTTGAAAATAGTAGATCTAAAGAGAGAGCCTTCTTGCTTCAATGAACATCCACCATAGATTGTCCTTAAAAATTCTTGATAGAAGATGATGATATGTCCTCCTAGATTGTCCTTCTATATTATCCTCTTTCTTGTTTGCATCATTTCATCATGTCATCTCCCGATTTCGTCTCATGATCAAATGAAGGAAAAAGAGAGTGTTTATATAGAGATTTCAACATAGGCCTCCTAGGGCAATGCAAGGTATCCAAATTCAAATTTCACCTCGAATCATGATCCAATCACATTTTCCAACTAAGGAGAAAGCATATTAATTCAAATATCGGAGAAAACACTTTCGCCTCCAAACTCGGGGACCTATTTTAAGTTTCAGACCCTGATAAGTTTCAGATTTGAAAGCGGGGACCACCACCTGGAAAAGGTCTATGTCGACCTCGACCCTGACCTAGGTCAGGGTTGACCTCGACCCTGACCTAAGATTTCAGGCAGGTCTCCAGGAAGTTATAGAAAGGTTTCCAGATCAGCCGGGGACCTAGAAAGGTGAATGTGCCAGAGTGTTTAAGAAGGCCCAAAGGCCCAGAGAGAGAGATTAGGATGAGGCCCAGGAGGACCAATACATAGATCCTACCTAGAGAGAAGAGCCACGGGGAGAGAAATCTAGGAGAATCCATAAGATCCTAACCCTAACTTCATCTATACATGTATAATCAAGCATAGATGCAAATCTAATATGCCAACCATACTAAATGAGGGTGCTAAGCCTATCAAAATGGAAGTGATTCCATTTTAAGATGATACATTTAGCCCCCACTTTAGCTTAGATATGATACTACGTGAATATTCAAGCTAAAGTAAGAAAACATCATAAAGTATAAAAAGGATATAGCTAAGTCCTCAATGCGAAGATCCTGCAAGAAACCATTAGTATTCACACCCTGCAACACACAAGGTTAATAAAAATCTAGAAAACACCTAAGTCTTACTATGATGATCTTGAGAAGTATATAGAGCCCCTTATGCCCCCTGATTCGGCTTACTAGTTTATGGAAGGTGAAACAGGGTGATAAGGTAATTAATATATACTAAATATGAAATTTGTTGAAAAAGTCCTTTCCTAAACCTGTTATAATGGTCCTAAACCATCCTAAACTAATTTAAGAGGTTAGGTATCTGAATCACGATTCCAACGCCTCTGACGGCACTGAAAATAGAGCTACCAAACTCAAGTTATGATGAAAAGAGTAGATGCCTGTCTAAATGCATATAAAGGGAAAATTCGAGTTTAACCTAAATATTCTCAAATGAAACCCTAGAAAAACCCTAATTTACTGACTATATATAAGAGAAAGAGACATTTACCACCTCATTCTTACCATTTGCAAAGTTTGGAGAAGGAGATAGGATGCCCAAGAGAGAAGAATTCTGAGCGAGCCGCATGGATTTCCTGAGGGAGTGCCTAGCCAGTCAACAACCTCTGCCTGAGGTATGTTCCTATTTCTAGTACTTGTGATTGAAATTTTGATGTTTTTATAGGGAAGGTTGACCCTGACCCAATAAGGTCGACCCTGACCCAGTTAGGTCGACCCTGACCCATAATGGTCGACCCTGACTGGGGAGGTACTGTCCTTTTTGGGGCCAAGTCGACCCTGACCCATAAATGTTGACCCTGACCCAAAAAGGTCGACCTTGACCCAAAAAGGTCGACCTTGACCAGGTCAGGTGGGTTCGGTAGATGTTTGATGCAGAAGTACTGATGTCATTCATATTTGTGCTTGCAGGATCCCATCCATCTGCGAGAGCATCCCTTTGGAGGGTTACTCTTATCTGTCAGAAGGAGTGTTGCCAAGCTACAACAGGATGAGATACAGTTATTGAGAGATGTAGGATTATACTGGGTAGCAGTCCTACCACAGATGAGGTTCCATCGGCCTATGATATCAGCTCTAGTAGAGAGGTGGGACAAGGATACATGTTCTTTCCATCTTCCATCAGGAGAGATCACAGTCACACTGGAGGATGTGTATAGGATCCTACGGCTTCCAGTCCGAGGTGAGCCTATCAGACCGAGAGGACCACGAGATTCCTCTGAGGTTTTTGCAGATATGGAGTACTGTTTGGGACAGGTGGCACAGCTGAGGACCCGATCAGATATGATATCACTGGCATCCATACTAGCAGGTTTGACGCCATTAGTATGGAGGGTGATGTTATGTATACTTGCTTTGGTTGTAGTAGCCAAAACAAAGGGTACAATATTTTTAGCACCATTCACCCATCTTGTACGTAGGATGGAGAGTGACAGGGTCGCTATAGCATGGGGTCGCAGTATGCTAGCCCATCTTTATCATGATCTGAGTCAGTTGGTGAGGTACCAGTGGGAGAGTCTTATAGTGTGCACCTTGCTACAGGTTTGGATGTTTGAGAATTATACATGTACATGACCATAGGGTACTCCTGTGATGGTAGATGCGAGCACACCTAGAGCCTTTGCATATCCACTGGCAGATGTCTGGCAGCACGGAGATATCTTTTTTTGGAGGGTATGCTTTGACCGTATCCCAGGTAGAGATGTGATATGGAGACCTTACTATGAGATGATAGAGTGGCTGGATACTCAACATCAGTTGAGACACTCACAACAGCATACGCTGTTGGAGGGTCCAACTAATCATGTCATGATGCCGTATTATTATGATAGAGTGATGAGACAGTTTGGTTTGGTACAGGGGATTCCTTGTACAGTACCTCGATACATATATCCTACGAGATTCTATCAGAGACCCGACACCATACATCGTCTGACAGTAGCTGATATTGTGGATAGTGACACAGATGAGACCGAGGATATATAGGTAGCACCTGAGATATCCTATTCTGGTGTTACTAGAGAGTATATCAAATACTGGAGTTTACAGGGGACCCATCCTATCTTTCCTGATGACTACCCCACAGGTGATCCAGGTCCTTCAGAGAGGATCCACCGAGGAGATGAAATTCCAGTAGGAGAGGAGGAGGAGGAGGAGGATCAGAGAGAGGAGGAGGAGTCTCCCCTTGGGGGAGATCCTATGGAGGAGGAGAGAGCAAAGGAAGAAGCAACAGAGATGCCCCAAGGTCATGGTACAGACACTGGTGATCATCCAGTCTATGCTACACCCCTGAGATCACAGTGACCTCCTCGAGCACATACAGAGACACCACCACCGAGACCCAGAAAGAGGGAGTGAGGGGAGAGTAGTCACTCCATGCCCCCACTGTCTAGACCTTTTAGTGATGTCCAGGTCGGAGATCCAGGTATGATATAGCTTTAGAATATTTTTGAATAATGATTTTATCTTAGAAGAAGAAATTGAGTAAGCTTTATATTTTGAATTTTTGCAGGAAGTGTAGCGGAGTGGAGGAGCTTTGTATCCGAGGTTCTGAAGGATACATGTATATCCTACCGCTTTTCAGCTAGTGAGAGAGAGTCCGGTGAAGGACAAAGAGATCCCGGAAGACATGCAGATATTTTCCTGAGTGTGCGCCGAGAGTTAAGATTATGCAAGGAAAGAGAAGAGAGATTGATGGTTGACTTAGAGAGAGCCCAGGAGCAGATCTAGGAGATGAGCATATCGAGGAGTCGCACATGGACTTCCATTCTGAGATCCTCAGCCTCATATCATAGATCTGAGAGATCCGGGAGCCACCGACCTTCAGAGCATAGAGATAGAGATTGATAGATATGGCCCTTTGTGCCACATATGTATTGGACTCAAAAAAGTTTATTTATGAAGAAAACTTTGTTTTTGTGACGATTAGTTCTATGGTTAATTACTTTTTTACTTTCATTAGTGCATAAAACTTAATAAAAGAAAGAGGAAAGGAAAATATTTATGAATGCATTCTAAATTACATAACTTATAAAATAATTATTCTATAAGGAACACATACATACATAAAGAAATGATGATTTAAGGGTAATAATGTTTGAGATGGATGATATTAATAGGTTCCCTAAGAGGAACGCCATTCATATCAGCGATTTTATAAGCACCTGAAGTAAAATCCTCCATTACTACAAAGGGTCCAAGCCAATTTGGACTAAATTTTCCTTTTTCACCAGGTAAAGCTTTTACATTCCTTTGATTCTCATATAAGACCAAATCTCCTACCTTGAATGATCGTTCGATTACTTTATGATTATACTATTTTTGGAGTGATTTATGATAATCTTTAATGTGTTCCAAAGCATTTATTCATTGTTCATCTAACATTTCTAATTCTTGTAATCATTGTTCCCGGAAAGTATCTTTGTTAATAATCCCATGAAATGAAACGCATAAAGATGGTATTTTTAATTCCAAAGGCATGATAGCATCAGTCCCATAAACCAGATTATAAGGTGAAGTGCTAGTAGCGGTACGAACACTAGTCCTATAAGCCCACAAGGCATAAGTAAGTTGTGTATGCCAATCTTTCGCATGTTTGTTGACTATTTTATTTAATATTTGTTCAATAACCTTGTTTGATGCTTCATCTTGACCATTAGATTGAGGGTAGTAAGGAGTAGAAAATATATGTTGTATATGATATTTCTCCATGAATTTCGTGACTTCTTTGTTCTTGAAAGATGTACCATTATCCGAAACTATCATTGAAGGGATACCAAATCGTGCTATAATATTGTTTAGGATGAAATCACA
>MU217908.1:26946-41866 GCA_018584345.1 Thuja plicata | reverse complement strand
AAAGTCTACTTCTATATGCATACAAAATCTAGTATGAAATGTAAATCTAACACCAATGAAAAAGAAAGAGTTGTCTATCGCGGGTTCACCAAAATGTAAGGTATGAAATTTGGCACAAGAAGGATTCCCTAAATAAGATTTATGCAATATAGTAAAGCGAGATCCTAAAGCCAAATTTATGTTTTCTTACACTTAATCTTTATGATAAAATAGCTTAAGTAACATATAAGAAATAAAAGAACAATATACCTACCTCATGACATAGAAGATCTGGAAAAAATCATTTTCTGAGGTTTATATTGAGTTTCATGAAAAGCTGACAGTTGATACTAAATTGAAACGCAGAGATGAACAAAACCGAGAAATCATTTTTTGTTCTGATGTCGTCTTATGAAAAAGGTTGACCTTGACCCATAAATGTCAACCCTGACCCAATAATGTCGACCCTAACCTGCATAGATCTGAAAATGACTTTGTTCGCACCGTCTGAAAGAAAACCAAAAAGGGTATCCAGATCTAGTCTCTGATCTACAACTCCCAAAAACAGCACCTGCAAATATCTGAAAAGAGGGATTTTGGGGTGGCTATATAGGGTTTTGCCTTATTCAAACCCTCATTTTGGTGATCTCCACCTCCATGAATAGCCGAATATAGAAGGTAATGTGTGTGTGTATTGGTCTCTTGAAGAGAGCTTGTAAACATGCAATATTAAGATCTAATCTTCTAGATTAACAATCCTAACATAACATGGAAATGAGAAATCAATACATAGATTTTAATATGACAAAGAAAGCATACCAATCCCCCAAGGCTAAAGTATTCCTATCAACTCACAATCCGTAATTGCTACCCCATGATAACGTCCTTTGAATGCTTGAATGTTGAAAATAGTAGATCTAAAGAGAGAGCCTTCTTTCTTCAATGAAGATCCACCATAGATTGTCCTTCAAAATGCTTGATAGAAGATGATGATATGTCCTCCTAGCTTGTCCTTCTATATCATCCTCTTTCTTGTTTGCATCATTTCATCATGTCATCTCCCGATTTCATCTCATGATCAAATGAAGGCAAAAGAGAGTGTTTATATAAATATTTTAACATAGGCCTCCTAGGGAAATGCAAGGGATCCAAATTCAGATTTCACCTCAAATCATGATCCAATCAAATTTTATAACTAAGGAGAAAACATATTAATTCAAATATCAGAGAAAACACTTCCGCCTCCGAACCCGGGGAACTATTTTAAGTTCCGGACCCCGATAAGTTCAAGATTCGAAAGCGGGGACCACCACCTGGAAAAGGTCTATATTGACCTCAACCCTAACCTAGGTCAGGGTCAACCTCAACCTTGACCTAGGTCAGGGTCGACCTCGACCCTGACCTGAGATTTCAGGCAGGTCTCCAGGAAGTTGCAGAAAGGTTTCCAGATCAGCCGGGGACCTAGAAAGGTAGGGGAATGTGCTAGAGTGTTTAAGAAGGCCTAGAGGCCCAGGGAGAGAGTAGGATGAGGCCCAGGAGGACCAATACATAGATCCTACCTAGAGAGAAGAGCCATGGAGAGAGAAATCTAGGAGAATCCATAAGATCCTAACACTAACTTCATCTATACATGTATAATCAAGCATAGATGCAAATCTAATATGCCAACCATACTAAATGAGGGTGCTAAGCCTATCAAAATGGAAGTGCTTCCATTTTAAGATGATACAAGTACTGAAGTAAAGCTCCAATCGAGGAAGTAACATCTAGAAAATCAGAAGTGAATGTTGAAGAAGTGAGAAATCAAATGAACAAAACTTGGAGAAGAAAGTCACAAAATGATGAAACATCTTTTGGAACATTTGATGGCACCGAAGACTTTTGTTTGGGTGCACATAACTCCACCTAATTAGTGAAAGGTATGTATAGGAACTACAAAGTTAAAATTTAAATCTAAAATCGGTTCCTAGTATGTGTGCAGAGATCCATATAAGCATACTAAGATGCATCTGGATATATTTTGTGAAGTTGATGGTTTATGTTTAATCGATAAAGGAAATGTCATTTTGTTTTGGTAAAATGAAGTAAAGTTGTAATCAATATAAAGTGAGTCAGTGTCACATTAAATGTTACTTTTAATAGTCGTTGGAAACCCTAAATGAGGAAAAAGGTATAAATAGACCATTCTGTCTATCATTCTTACCTAACATTTTTGAAGAGCACTTGATCGAATTATAGAGCCGAATCATCTATGAGCATCCAAACAATTGAAGAGATAATTCTGAATGAACCTACAATCATTCGATTATATTTGAGTGATTTCTATTGTTGACCTAGTTGTGTAAGCTAGACCGAGTTGTAAATAATGAAAGCCTAGTTCATTTGAACATTGTTAAATCTAAAATTAATGAATTCCTAAGGTGAAAACCCCAGCTAGTGTTGAGAAGGTTGATCCAGTCAACCCTAATTATAAGCTACATCCCATGAAGGCCATAGAACCAGACATGATGGGAGCTCTCTCATCCATACCAGAAAGGGTTATCTTGACAGGAGATATTTGTGCTTTCATCCAATACAAGATTGAGGAAATATGCGAAGCAGAGATTGATACATCATTTCAAAAATTGTGCATGAATGGGAGATTGAAGGATGACCACATTCATTTTGAGACCAAGGGTTTAACCCATGTCCTTCATCTACAGAGAGTATTCGAAATCGAGTGGATCAGGATGGTACTTAGCCAAGTTCTTGATAAATTTATGTGGCTTGATCAACCAATCAAGATTACAAAGGATGTTCTACAAATAGTGACTGGATACCTAATTAATGACAAACCAAATTCTACCAAGAAAATTGATAAGAAAAAAATGAGCGAACTGACAAAATCCAAATGAGACGAAAGAGTTCTAAAAATATCTACCGTGGAAGATCCAAAATTGAGGTTTGCATGTAATGTTATATCTTACCGAGTCTACTAGTCCTCTCAGGTTGATAGTGTACCATGTGGAGTAGTATATTTGGTATATAATATTGTGAATAAAGGTATGCAAATTGACATATGTGAAATTTTGTTGAAGCAGCTAGATGATAACATGAACACCATTAAAAAAACCAAGACCAACACACTGAAGTTTGGATCACTATTGGTATGCATATTCTTTTATTTCCATAACTTCTTTCCATATGTTGGTAATGTAATATGGCATGCAGACAAGCTAATTATATATCAGATAAATGAATACATTACGAGCTTAGGAGATAATTTGGACATGGTGATGAATGAGTACTTTTCAAAGTTTCAATCTAGAATACATAAGAGATATAAAATTCCACCTCAGTTAGTGGAGGAATATGAAGACACTATATGTTTTGAGGTTGATACCAACACTTGCATCATTAAGGAAGTTGAGCCTAGGTCTACCTGGATACAACCAATGGGATATGAAATAGATATTGATATTGTTTCACAACAAATTGAAGCTCTATTAGAAAAACCTGTTGACAAAAGAGAAAAGCATTATGGAACCTATGGGGAAGTAAAAGAGAGAAACAAACAAGGTATTTTGATGCCTAAAGCTCTAAAGAAATCAAGAAAAATGATTTCTAAATTTTCAAATAATCTTGGAGTTGATGATGAAGAAGATGTTGGAGAAACATTTGTTGAAAATGATAAGAAACCAAAAGTGATGAAGGTATCACCGAGCATCAGAGGTACAAGACAAACTACAAGATCTTTTGTTACATCGACATACCAAAAGAAACTTGAGGTAGAGCCACCGAGGGAAAAAACCTATGTAAGAGGAAGGAAAAAACTAATCAACCGAGAAGAAAGTTGAAATTGACAACATAAATGTTAGAATAATTGAGAGGGGGGAGGGGGGTTAATTAGTGGCCTCAAAAATTAATCCAATAATCCCATTAAAAACTTATATCATGAATATAAAACCTCTAGTTATCTTCAGTCCTACAAGATGTATGCCTTTAAGTAATCTTATCAAATATCTACTGCTCTGAGTATACTATTTATCTTTTTTCTTAAGCTTTACCGAATAACAATTTATCTTATCCTAGCCTTTACCGAATATCAGTAAATAACTTAGTGTTTACCGATCAATCCTATTTTAGTAATGTGTAAAGAAAAACATCAAAGGAAGGAACCATATACACATTTGACACATGGATTTTTAATGTGGAAACCTTGTTAAGGGAAAACCACTTGGGACTGGTAACCTAAAATTTTCACTCTTATGAAGTGAGCTCGGTGAAGAGCCGACCCTGTTAAAGGTTACAAACACATTGTTAAGTGCGACCTTGTTAGAGGATTTAAAAATAAAAGTTTATCACTTGACCTAGCATTCACTATGCTGTCAACATGAAAACCTTTTGATACTCCTTGGGATGTATCTCAATATATAAAGGATGGTTAAATCATACTCGGTTAAGAGATTTTATGAATTAATGATTAAACTGAAATAGTATATGATATGTTCATAAATAAAACTTAATCTTGCAGATGTTCAGATCTATTATAAGTCAATAATACCTCTTCTGATCAATGTTCTCTTCAATTCCTTTTCTCCACTTCTTTCTTCTTGGTGAATGCTATTTCTCGGTCTCTGTAGAATTCTTAGTTTTGTTCTTCAGCTTGTATGATCAGATCTGCATGAAGAATTCTATCTTCACCAAATTTATACTCAACATTCCTCTTTTCATAATGAACTACTTGTCTCTTTATATAGACATGATTTCACCATTTCTTTCTTCTTGTTTTCTTCGTTGATCACATCTTGATCCATAAAGCTCGCCATGCTTGCTTTAGTTTTATTCCGTAAATCTCTCCTTGTTTTCTAGAATAAAACATGCTTTTAAATATCCTTCTTATCTATAGATTTTAATAGATCGATAGAAATAAATTAAACAATCCGTTAACTCTAAATATAGCTCCTTCCAGCTAAGTGTTTTGTCATTTCCTAACTTCAGTTCCTGTCAGTCAACGCTTTAGTTGTGTTTGGTAACTACTGCAGATATCTCAGGCATCAACTTTAGTTCTATTTTTTGACAACTATAGTTATCTCAGTAATGCTTGCTCGGGTATCTCTATCTCACGTAACATTGTCCATCAGTTAACACTGTGAACTTTTGTGCTCGGGGTTCACTGTCTGTCGGGGTTTACCGTCACTAGGTGTATATGATTACCGACGACAAAAATTGTCTCTTCAGATCTTTAAGTGTCATGACAATATGTGTATGAGAAATCATACCATATCAAGTTGACATCACTAAAAATATAATACATTAACTGATTTAATGTCTTGCATTTACTTTCTGCAGCTCGATGATCATCAACTTTATCATCTTCAAACATTCAATCAGTTATAGTTCATCAATCTCTCCCTTTGGCATTGATGGAAACATACTACTAACACAATATGAAATATATCAGTTGTAGTTCATCAATCTCTCCCAAACCTTATTGTTCTATAACCAATTCAAATATTTGACTCTCAGTAAGCTCTTCTAGCTTGGATTTGATTCTTGCAGAGTACTCTCTTCATTCTTTATTCCCTTCACTGGATAGATATGTAGTGTTAACTTTTCTCCAATTCTCTCCCTTAGATCGATAGTTGTTTCTTTGAATCTTTCTCTGGATCTTTTCTCTCCCTTTGTAGAAACTTCTTTTTTTGATCTTTTCTCTCCCTTTGGATGATCTATTATATGGATATAATCTCTCCCTCGTGATGTTCTTTTCCTTGATGGATATTTCATAAGGATATATTCTCTCCCTTTGACAACAATGCCAAATATATAATCTCTCTCTCTCTCTAATATATTGCTTGAATTTCCTCTGTCCATCAACAATATAGATCTGTAGTAGCCAACAAATTCTCAGGTGTTTGGTGCAGATAAGTACCTTTCTGTGTACTAATATATCCTTGCAGTCCATATCTTTGCTTGCATCAACATGATTGATCTTCTGATAATGTGTAAGCTGATGCAACCTCCTAGTTAGCTTAGTGACCATTAGACAAGGGTCGGACCCCTAGTCTCTTCCTCAGGTACTCAAATGTATCTTTTGGCAATGGATTTGTGAATATGTCTGCTAACTATTCTTTGGATTGCACATATTCCAGTATCACCTCTTTTTCTTGAACTTGTTCTCTCAAGTAATGATACTTGATAGCAATGTGCTTTGTCTTAGCATGCATGACAAGGTTCTTTGAAATATTGATAGCACTTGTATTATCACAATAGATAATTACTGGTTCAAGAATTTTCATATTCATACCTTCCAATAATTTCTTGATCCATGCAATGTTAGAGAAATTTGCAACAACAACCATATATTCTACTTCTGTAGTGGATTGTGAGATGCATCCTTTCTTTTTACTTATCCATGTGACAATTCTTTCACCCATAAAGAATGCTCCTCCTATTGTTCTCTTTCTGTCATCTATGTTTCCATCCCAATCAACATTTGTATAGACTTGAAGCTCAAATTTTCCTTCTTTATTATACCACAGACCATAGTCTTCGGTATTCTTTAGATATCTCATAATTATTTTGACAACATTCATGTGTAATTCCTTGGGATTAGTAGATAATCTTGCAACTATACCAACTGCATGTGCTATATCTGGTCTAGTATGTACAACATAAATTATCTTGCCAATCCTAAATCTATATAAGGTCTGATTTGCCTCGGTTGACTTGTTTTCCTTTGTTAGCTTGCATCCGGTTGCCATAGGTGTTCCAACTAGTTTGGAATCTTCCATCTTGAATATCTTCAGCACTTCTTTGATATATTTGGATTGTGTGATGTAGATGCCTTCATCATGTTGTAGAATCTATAGACCGATAAAAAAATTGATCTCTCCAAACATTGACATCTCAAACTCTTTGCTCATTTCATCAAAAAATGATTTGCATAGCATATCATTACCTCCAAATATGATATCATCAACAAATATTTCAGCAATCAAGATCTTACCATCGGTATCTCCTTTCGAATATAGATTACTGTTATCACTTGTTCTTACAAATCCAATACTAATGAGATAAGAGTGAAGTCTTTCATATCATGCTCTCAGTGCTTGTTTCAATCCATACAAGGCTTTGTGTAGTCTACATACCATGTTCCTCTTGTTAGGGTCAACAAACCCTTCTGGTTGTTCAATGCATACCTCTTCTTCTAATATTCCATTTAGAAATGCAGATTTGACATCCATTTGGTATACCTTGAATCTTTTGTAAGTAGCATAAACAAGTAGAATTCTTACTCCTTCTAGCCTAGAAACTAGTGCAAAGGTTTCTCCATAGTAAATACCTTCTTCTTGTGCATACCCTTTGCATACTAATATTTCTTTGTTCCTTGTGACTTCTCCATTCTCATTCAGTTTGTTTCTGAATATCCATTTGGTACCAATGACATTTTTGTCACTCGATCTAGGTACTAATGTCCATGTTTTGTTCTTTTCAAACTTCTCAATCTCTTCATTCATAAAACTGACCCATTCCTAATTCTGAAGTGCAGTATTAACAGATTTAGGCTCAAAATCACAAATCAAACATCTAGTGTTCAGTGACTTACTTCTTGCTTGAATTCCAGCTCTTTATTCTCCTATGATCTGGTTTTGTGGATGGTGTCTTCTGACATACTTGAAAAGTACAGGTTTAGATATTTGTACATCATTTTGATCATAATTTTGACCTTCATTTTGATCTTCATCATCACTTGGTTCATCATTGTGAGCATTTTTCTGGTTTTTGGTGTTTGTAGCCTGATGCTGGGGTGCATTATTCTGTCGCTCGGTGGCAATACACTGTTGCTCAGGCAGAGTGTCAAGTTCTTCACTATAGACAAACTTGTTGTAATCTTCTAGTTCCTTTTTGCTTTCCTCATCATTTTTCTCAGCAAATTCATCCACTTTAACATTTGCACTTTCAATGATTTTGTTAGAGGATTTGTTAAGATATTTATAAGCTTTTCTTTTGGTAGAATAACCTAGAAATATTCCTTCATCACCTTTGGAGTCAATATTTCCATTTCTATCATCTTTTAATATATAACATTGACTTCCAAAAATTCTTAAGTAACTTACATTAGGTGTGTATCCATACCATAGCTCATAGGGTGTCTTATTGGTGTCTTTCTTCAATTGAACTAGGTTTAATGTATAGAAAACAATACTGACAGCTTCTCTCCAGAATGTCTATGTGATGCCTTTCTCGGTCATCAGTGTTTTGGCACAATCAACAATTGATCTGTTCCTTCTTTCAACAATCCCATTTTGATGTGGTGTTCTCGGTGTAGAAACCTGTCTTTGAATTCCATGCTCTTTACAAAAGTTAGTGAGTTCATAATAAATAAATTCTCCTCATCTATATGATCTTAGATATTTCAGTTCCTTTTCACTTTGTTTTTCAACTATGGATTTATCCCATTTGAACATATTAAATGCTTATGATTTCTCTTTCAAAAACATAACAATCATCATTCTAGCGTAATCATCAACAAATAGAATGAAGTATCTATCACCATAATAGCTCTTTGTTCTCATTGGTCCACATAAGTCAGTATGGACTAATTCTAGAATAGCATTAAATGTGTAGGTTTTTCTCTTGAAACTAGACTTTGTCATTTTACCTTTTTGGCAGTTCTTACACATGACATGGTCGGGCTTTGACATGCTTGGTAAGCCTCTTACTTTCCTTTTATTGCTTATCCTAACCATGTTGTCAAAATTCACATGACATAAGCTTTTATGCCACAACCAAATGTCTTCATTTCTAGCCAATAAACAAGTGGTATCAATCTTATCAAGATAGAACAGGTTACCTTTTGTTTGTTCACTAGTACCGATCAACCTTCCTGTTTCATTATAGATCTTTTCCTTTTTGTTCTCAAATGCAACTCGGTGTCCTATGTTATTCAGCTGTGAAACACTCAATAGATTATAGTTAAGGCCTTTCACTAAATATGCATTTTCACATCTAATCAGATTATTCAACATTATTGTTTCTTTACCTTCAATTGGACAAGGTGAGTCATTACCCATTCTTATTGATCCACCATTCTAATATTCAAAAGTTTTGAACTTTTCCTTATCTCCAGTCATGTGGTGAGTACGACCACTATCAATAATCCAGACATCATTTTTACTAACCTTAGATATGAGTGGAGTTTCAACATACCTTTCTTCTTCTTTTGAATCATCCTTCATAGAAACAAATACGACCTCAATATTTTCATCAGACTCGGTGTCAGTATTTTTAGCTTTTTTCTCAGCCAGGTAACAAGCCTTCTTTCCTTTTGTCCTTGTAGTCTCAGTTATCTCTTCTGTCTGATTGTCGTTTGCTTCGGTAATCTCTGTCATCACTTCTGTCAAACTTCTTTTCATAAGATCTGTCATTGTTTCTGTCATCTTTTCTCTTGTTAGGGCATCTAGCAGCAAATTGTCTAATCTCTTTGCAATTAAAACATACCAATAGTAATTTACCTTTGTATCTACCTTTGCCTCTCTGCAATCTTCTAGCCATTAGTGCTTCAATTTCATCAAGTTCTTATTCATCACTATCACTTTCACTATCATTTCTCATAGCGTGTTTATGACTTAATTTACTTATTTTTAGAGAAGATTTGAATGCAGACTCAATAGTTGCTAAGACACTGTTGTCAAAGTTATTCATCTCAAATGAAATAAGTCTACCAATAAAACTATCTAGAGTAACATTGTTATTTTCTATTGCTCTCATTTCTTGAATAACAGATAATCTAATAGCATAAACAAGCAGTAAAGTTCTTAGAATTTTACTTACCACTATTTCTTCTTCAAGTACGCCTCCTACTCCTCAGATAACATTAACAACCACTTTGATTCTGATGCTGTACTGAGTGATTTTTTCTCCTTCTTTCATTCTTAGGTCATCAAACTTTCCTCTTAGGCTCTCCTCTTTAGCTCTCAACACATTTTTATCTCCTCCATACACTAGCTTGAGTTTGTCCCACATTTTCTTTGCAATGATGCATGATTTAAAATATTCAAATTTAGCATCAGAGAGTGAGGAAGCAAGTTCTATCATCATAGAATTATGTTCATGTTTCTCTCTCAATTGATCAACTATCGGAGGTCCAGTAGGTAACACAAATTCAATATCCAAGTACTGTGTGACATCATTTCCAATACCTGATAGGTGGAGTCTTATCCTAATTTTCCATGATGCAAAGTTGTGCTTGTTTAACTTAGACACATCCCTTTTTCTCATCTTGTGATCTTTAGCTTAGGTCGTTAAACCTTCCTTCCAAGCACACAAGCTCTGATACCAATTGTTAGAATAACTGAGAGGGGGGGGGGGGGGGGGGGANGGGGGGGGGGGGGGTGAATCAGTGGCCCCAAAAATTAATCCAATAATCCCAATAAAAACTTATATCATGAATATAAAACCTCTAGTTATCTTTAGTCCTACAAGATGTATGCCTTTAAGCAATCTTATCAAATATCTACTGCTCGGAGCATACTGTTTATCATTTTTCTTAAGCTTTACAGAATAGCAGTTTATCTTATCCTAACATTTATTGAATATCGGTAAATAACTTAGTGTTTACCTATCAATCCTGTTTTAGTAATGTGTAAAGAAAAACATCAAAGCAATGAACCATATACACATTTGACACATGGATTTTTAACATGGAAATCTTGTTAAGGGGAAAACCACTTGAGACCGGTAACCCAAAATTTTCACTCTTCTGAAGTGAGCTCGGTGAAGAACCAACCTTGTTAAAGGTTAAAAACACACTGTTAAGTGCAACCTTGTTAGAGGAATTAAAAATAATAGTTTATCACTTGACCTAGCATTCACTATGTTGTCAACATGAAAACCTTTTGATACTCCTTGGGATGTATCTCAATAGATAAAGGATGGTTAAATCCCACTCGGTTAAGAGATTTTATGAATCAATGATAAACTAAAATAATATATGATTTGTTCATAAATACAACTTAATCTTGCAGATGTTCAGATCTATTGTAAGTCCATAATACCTCTTCTGATAAATTTTCTCTTCAATTCCTTTGCTCCACTTCTTTCTGCTTGGTGAATGTTGTTGCTTCTCTATTGCCCAATGTCTGCAGAATTCTTAGCTATGTTCTTCAGGTTGTATGATCAGATCTACATGAAGACTTCTATATTCACCAGAATTATACTCAACATTCCTCTTTTCATAATGAATTACTTGTCTTTTTAAATAGACATGATTTCACCATTTCTTTCTTCTTGTTTTCTTTGTTGATCACTTCTTGATCCGTAAAGCTCGCCATGCTTGCTTTAGTTTTATTCCGTAAATCTCTCCTTGTTTTCTGGAATAAAACATGCTCTAAATCTCCTTCTTATCTATAGCTTTTAACTGATCGATAGAAATAAAGTACACAATCAGTTAAATCTAAATATAGCTCCTGCCAGCTAAGTGTTTTGTTGTTTCCTAACTTCTGTTCCCATCAGTCAACACTTCAGTTGTGTTTGGTGAATACTGTAGATAGCTCGGGCATAAACTTCAGTTTTGTTCATTGATAACTATAGTTAGCTTGATAATGCTTGCTTGGGTATCTCTTTCTCAGGTAACACTATCCGTCAGTTAACACTGTGAACTTCTGTGCTCGAGGTTCACTATTTGTCAGGGTTTACTATCACTCAGTGTATATGATTACCGACGACATAAACTTTGTCTCTTTAGATCTTTAAGTGTTGTGATAGTATGTGTATGAGAAATCATACCATATCAAGTTGACATTAATGACAATATAATACATTAACTGATTTAATGTCTTGCATTTACTTTTTGCTGCTTGGTGATCATCAACTTTGTCATCTTCAAACATTCAATCAGTTATAGTTCATCAAGAAAGTGGGACTGAGTATGAGGATCTCAGTAAATTCAAAGTTGTGGAGAACAAACTCTGAGCACCAAGGAGTCTAGATGAAATGTTGAGATGCACTAAAGAAGTATGGAACATTTGGAGGAATGAATTATGAAAAGTACAATACATAGAGTGAAGAAAATAAGGTAAAAATTGAAGATGCAATTGTTTTTACTTTACACAAATTTAGGTACACACCCCTAGATATTGTCAATAAGTTACCTATTGAGTTATATAACAAGATTGATGTGAGATGGAAATATTCAATGAATGTTGAAAAGAAAATAAGAGAGAGATATCTAGTACTAACTGTACCTGAATTATCTGTAGCTAAAATCAATGACACATTGAAGAAGTATTCTAAATATTTCCTTGTAAAAGGAAGATCTTTAAGGATTATGATAGGAGATTTGAAGTCAGTACTGGAAGAAACCAATGATAAATGGAGATAAATTTTTGACATCAATGTAACCAAGTCACAAGCAGAGAAAGGAAAGGTTGATAAAACTGATGAGATTGTCAAAGATCATATTAAGATCAATCCTATTGACTTGACACTTGAATATGATCAGATTATTATTGAATATATCACTGACAAGGATCCAACACATGAGATATCACCAGATGAAGATGTCATGGCCACCAAAGACACATATACATAACTAATGGATATAAATGTTAATGCTACTACTGATACAAACATGAATCTTGTTTTAGAACAAGTACAAGATTATCCTAACATTCATGTTGGTATATCTAAAGTTTCTATGGATATAAATGAAAAGGCCACTGAACCACAAAAGGAGACAAAACATAACACAACCGAAGAACCTAAGGCAACTGAGACCACCAAAGAATAGAAAACTGAGTCAGTTCCCTCCACCGAGAATGCATGACCGAAATAAGAGCAAGCAAATGAAACACCAAAGGAACAAGCAGAGGAGAAGATAGAGGAAAACCAAGAGGAAGAGAAGAAGGAAGAGAAGAAGGAAGGGAAGAAAGAAGAGAAGAAAGAGGAGACACAAGATGAGAAAGTAAAAGTCAAGAAAGAAGACAACAAAGAATAAAGCATAGTTGGCACTACTGAAGCTACATCTGATGCACTGAAGGCATCACATTCCATGAAACTTTCTACTGGTGAGATTATTATGATTGGGAAGAAGAAATCAAAGAAAAGGAAGGTAGTTTACCTGATTCAACTGATCATTGTACCTAAGGTAGATGTCTCTACACTTAAATGAAAAGCATTATTTGAATATGTAGGATTACTAAGACAAAAAGAAGAACAAGACAAATTCTTACAAAAGAGAAGAAGACCACTGTACTAGAAAGTGTTAAAGATGTACTGTAGGAGATTGTCCTTGATGCACATGTAGATGAAACAAACACTCTTATTAGTCAAGTGGAAGGACTAGTGCAGCAAGTCAGAGAACCGAACAAAGAAACTACCGACTATATGATGAAAGTTCATGAGAGGAACATGCAACTACAAGTGATTGAAAAATTTCTAAAGATTATTGCACTGGATAAGGTGTCACTTTATAAAGATTTTACAGATATAAAGAATAAGTTGTCTGTTATTCTTTCATTATTTCAGAAATTTTGTTCTATTTCGCAATTCATTGAGGATATCAAGAAGAAAGATGAATCTGTTGAGAAAGAGTTGACCGAGAAGGTGAAGGATGTGACAACTGAGCCTGGCTCACTACAAGTATATTAATCAAGGTTAAAACATTTGATGGGAATGCAAAAAAAGCTTAGATGAGAAGAAAAAAAGATAAGGATGGAACTCCTTGAGCTGCAATCTATTTTGATTCCTCATATTGAGTCTATGCAAAACCATTTAAAGAAGGCCAAGGTTTTGGTCAATACTCCTGATGGAAGTTCACTGGACATCATTATTGGATTGGTAATTGATGTTGCTGCAAAAAATTTTGTACTTCATGTACTGAAGGAGACATGAGAGACATCCCTAGCTGATGTAAAGACAAGGTATAAACATGTTTTTGATAAGTTATATAAGGATGATTCTAGTAAGTAAATTTTTTTTTTGGCATATTTGTCAAAAAAGGGGGATATATCTTGTATAAGTACAAAGGAGATATAGTAAAGAGGAAATATTACAATAGGGGGAGTTATGATTTATAAGTTGTATCATCTTAAAATGGAAGCACTTCCATTTTTATAGAATTAGCACCCTCATTTTGTATGGTTGGCATATTAGATTTGCATCTATGCTTGATTATACATGTATAGATGAAGTTAGGGTTAGGATCTTGTGGATTCTCCTGGATCTCTCTCTCCATGGATCTTCTCTCTAGGTAGGATCTATGTATTGGTCCTCCTGGGCCTCATCCTACTCTTTCTCTAGGCTTCTGGGCCTTCTTAAACACTCTGGCACATTCCCCTACCTTTCTAGCTCCCCGGCTGATCTGGAAACCTTTCTGCAACTTCTTGGAGACCTGCCTGAAATCTTAGGTCAGGGTCGAGGTCAACCCTGACCTAGGTCAAGCTTGAGGTCGACCTTGACCTAGGTCAAGGTCAAATTCAACCCTGACCTAGGTTAGGGTCGAGGTCGACATAGACCTTTTCTAGGTGGTGGTCCCCGCTTTCAAATCTGGAGCTTATCGGGGCCCAAAACTTAAAATAGGTCCCCGAGTTCGGATGCAGAAGTGTTTTCTCTGATATTTGAATTAATATGTTTTCTCCTTAGTTGAAAAATGTGATTGGACCATGATTTGAGGTGAAATTTGAATTTTGATCTCTTGCATTGCCCTAGGAGGCCTTTGTTGAAATCTCTATATAAACACTCTCTTTTGCCTTCATTTGATCATGAAATGAAATCGGGAGATGACATGAGGAAATGATGCAAACAATCAAGAGGATGATATAGAAGGACAAGCTAGGTGGACATATCATCATCTTCTATCAAGCGTTTTGAAGGATAATCTATGGTGGATCTTCATTGAAGCAAGAAGGCTCTCTCTTTAGATCTACTATTTTCAACATTCAAGCATTCAAAGGACATT
>MU217908.1:0-13122 GCA_018584345.1 Thuja plicata | reverse complement strand
CGATCCTTTAAAACATCTTTTCTCAAAAACTGATCTCTCTGGTCGTTTAGCTAAATGGGTGATGTTGCTCACAGAATTTGATCTTAATTTCATCCTTCAAAATTCAATTAAAGGACAGGCATTAACTGATTATTTAGCTGACACTCCTTGCCCTTATTCTAATACACATGTTACTTCAGCAGTATTCCCCGATGAAAATATACTTGCAATAAAACAAGATGATATTTGGGAATTATATTTTGATGGCTCTAGATGCAAGACAGGCGTAGGGGTGGGCATTATCTTGATCCCCCCTATGAAGAAACCGATCCCTATGTCATATAAATTAACTTTTCCTTGTACTAACAACGTTGCAGAATATGAAGCTCTTATAGCTGGTTTACGGACAACTTTATCCCTTCATATTAAAAACTTAGAAATTTACGGGGATTCACAATTAATTATGGAACAAATCAAAGGAGGTTATCAAAATAAAAATGATAAGATGGCACAATATCAAGACTTGGCTCTGGATATTCTCTCACAATTTTCTTCTTACACAATTCAAACTTTACCTAGGAAAGATAATCGACATGCCGATGCCATGGCAAGTGTAGCTTCTTTGGTTTGCCTCGAGAACAACAAGGAAGACTTTCAATTTACTATACACACTCTTAAATTCCCTGCAATTTATGATAAGGTTACCATGGATTATTGTAATTTGAATTTAGATGAATGGTATTCACATATCTTTCATTTTCTAAAAGATAATACTTTTCCAAAATCAGCAACAAGGAACACACACAATCATATTAGAAAATTTGCAGCTCGCTATATCATTTTAGGGGAAACACTTTATAAACATTCTTATAATGGTTTATTATTAAGATGTCTTAACAAGACCAAAATACCTATAGCTTTAGCAGAAGCTCAATCTGGTTCTTGTGGAGAACATTTTGGTGGAAAATCATTAGTTAATAAACTTCTCAGAATGGGATACTACTGGCAAACAATGGAATAAGATTCTTTCACATTTGTCAAAAAGTGTCCTCAGTGTCAACAACATGGTAATTTAATTCATGCTCCTGCTTGCGAGCTTCGTAATCAAGTTGCTTTGTGGCCTTTTAGCATTTGGGGTTTTGACCTTATTGGAAAAATCTCACCAGCTTGCTCTCAAGGACATACGTACATTCTCACGGCTACAGACTACTTTACAAAATGGGTAAAGGCTATTCCTCTTTGTTCTAATACTGTAGATGTTATCTGTGATTTCATCCTAAACAATATTATAGCATGATTTGGTATCCCTTCAACGATAGTTTTGGATAATGGCACATCTTTCAAGAACAAAGAAGTCAAAAAATTCATGGAGAAATATCATAGACAACATAGATTTTCTTCTCCTTACTACCCTCAATCTAATGGTCAAGCTGAAGAATCAAACAAAGTTGTTGAACAAATATTAAAGAAAACAGTCAACAAACATGCGAAAGATTGGCATACACAACTTACTTATGCCTTGTGGGCTTATAGGACTAGTGTTCGTACCGCTACTGGCACTTCACCTTATAATCTAGTTTATGGGACTGATGCTATCATGCCTTTGGAATTAGAAATACCATCTTTATGCATTTCATTTCATGGGATTATTGACAAATATACTTTCTGAGAACAATGATTACAAGAATTAGAAATGTTAGATGAACAACGAATAAATGCTTTGGAATACATTAAAGCTTATCATAAATCACTCCAAAAATAGTATAATCATAAAGTAATTGAACGATCATTCAAGGTAGGTGATTTGGTCTTATATGAGAATGAAAGGAATGTAAATGCTTTACCTTGTGAAAAATGAAAATTTAGTCCAAATTGGCTTGGACCCTTTGTAGTAATGGAAGATTTTACTTCAGGTGCTTATAAAATCGCTGATATGAATGGCGGTCCTCCTAGGGAACCTATTAACATCATGCATCTCAAACATTATTACCCTTAAATCATCATTTCTTTATGTATGTATGTGTTCCTTATAGAATAATTATTTTATACATTAATAAATATTTTTCCTTTCCTCTTTCTTTTATTAAGTTTTATGCATTAATGAAAGTAAAAAAGTAATTAACCATAGAACTAATTGTCACAAAAACAAAGTTTTCTTCATAAATAAGCTTTTTCGAGTCCAATACATATGTGGCACAAAGGGCCATATCTATCAATCTCTATCTCTATGCTCTGAAGGTCGGTGGCTCCCAGATCTCTCAGATTTATGATATGAGGCTGAGGATCTCAGAATGGAAGTCTGTGTGCGACTCCTTGATATGATCATCTCCTGGATATGCTCCCAGGCTCTCTCTAATCCAGCCATAAATCTCTCTTCTCTTTCCTTGTATAATCTCAACTCTCGGCGCACACTCAGGAAAATATATGCATGTCTTCCGGGATCTCTTTGTCCTTCACGGGACTCTCTCTCACTAGCTGGAAAGCGGTAGGATATACATGTATCCTTCAGAATCTTAGATACAAAGCTCCTCCACTCCGCTACACTTCCTACAAAAATTTAAAATATAAAGCTTACTCAATTTCTTCTTCTAAGATAAAATCATTATTCAAAAATATTCTAAAGCTACATCATACCTGGATCTCTAACCTGGACATTACTAAAAGGTCTAGATGGTGGGGGCATGGAGTGACTACTCTCCTCTTGCTCCCTCTATTTGGGTCTCAGTGGTAGTGTCTCTGTATGTGCTCGAGGAGGTCGCTGTGATCTCAGGGGTGTAGCATAGACTGGATGGTCACCAGTGTCTGTACCATGACCTAGGGGCATCTCTGCTGCTTCTTCCTCTGCTCTCTCCTCCTCCATAGGATCTCCCCCAAGGGGAGGCTCCTCCTCATCTCCCTGATCCTCCTCCTCCTCCTCCTCCTCCTCCTCTCCTACTAGTATGTCATCTCCTCGGTGGTTCCTCTCTGAAGGACCTGGATCACCTGTGGGGTAGTCACCAGGAAAGATAGGATGGGTCCCCTGTAAACTCCAATATCTAATATACTCTCTACTGACACTGACATAGGATATCTCAGGTGCTACCTCTATATCCTTGGTCTCATCTATCTCACTATCCACAATATCAGCTACTATTGGACAGCGTATGGCGTCGGGTCTCTGATAGTATCTCGTAGGATATACGTATCAAGGTACTGTATGAGGAATCCCCTATACCAAACGAAACTGCCTCATCACTCTATCATAATAGTATGGCATCATGACATGATTAGTTGGACCCTCCAACAGCTTATGCTACTGTGAGTATCTCAACTAATGTCGAGTATCTGGCCACTCTATCATCTCACAGTAAGGTCTCCATATCACATCTCTACCTAGGATACAGTCAAAGCATACCCTCCAAAAGTGGATATCTGTGCTGCCAGACATTTTCTAGTGGATATAAAAAGGCTCTAGGTGTGCTCGCATCTACCATCATAGGAGTACCCTATGGTCATGTACATGTATAATGCTCAAACATCCAAACCTGTAGCAAGGTGCACACCGTAAGACTCTCCCGCTAGTACCTCACCAACTAACTCAAATCATGATAAAGATGGGCTAGCATACTATGACCCCATGTGATAGTGACCCTATCACTCTCCATCCTATGTACAAGATGGGTGAATGGTGCTAAAAATACTATACCCTTTGTGTTGGGCACTACAACCAAAGCAAGTATACATAACATCACCCTTCGTACCAAGGGTGTCGAACCTGCTAGTATGGATGCCAATGATATCATATATGATTGGGTCCTCATCAGTGCCACCCATCCCAAACAGTACTCCATATCTGCAAAAACCTCAGAGGAATCCCGTGGTCCTCTCGGTCTGACAAGCTCACCTCAGACTGGAAGCCGCAGTATCCTATACACATCCTCCAGTGTGACTGTGATCTCTCCTGATGGAAGATGGAAAGAACATGTATCCTCATCCCATCTCTCTACTAGAGCTGATATCATAGGCTGATGGAACCTCAGCTATGGTAGGATTGCTACCCAGTACAATCCTACATCTCTCAATAACTGTATCTCATCCTGTTGTAGCTCAGCAACACTCCTTCTGACAGATAAGAGTAACCCTCCAAAGGGATGCTTTCGCAGACGGACTGGATCCTGTAAGCACAAATATGAATCACATCAGTACTTCTGCATCAAACATCTGTTGAACCCACTTGACCTGGTCAAGGTTGACCTTTTTGGGTCAAGGTTGACCTTTTTGGGTCAGGGTCAACCTTTATGGGTCAGGGTCGACATTTATGGGTCAGGGTCGACCTGGCCCCAAAAAGGACAGAACCTCCCCAGTCAGGGTCAAACTTTATGGGTTAGGGTTGACCTAACTGGGTCAGGGTCAACCTTATTGGGTCAGGGTTGACCTGCCCTATAAAAACATCAAAATTTCAATCACAAGTACTAGAAATAGGAACATACGTCAGGCAAAGACTGTCGACTGGCTAGGCACTCCCTTAGGACCTCCATGCGGCTTGCTCAGAATTCTTCTCTCTTCGGCATCCTATCTCCTTCTCCAAACTCTACAAATGGTAAGAATGAGGTGGTAAATGTCTCTTTCTCTTATATATAGTTGGTAAATTAGGGTTTTTCTAGGGTTTCATTTGAGAATATTTAGGTTAAACTCAAATTTTCCCTTTATATGAATTTAGAAAGGCATCTACTCTTTTCATCATAACTTGAGTTTGGTAGCTCTGTTTTTAGTGCTGTTAGAGGCGTTAGAATCATGATTTAGATACCTAAGCTCCTAAATTAGTTTTGGAAGGTTTAGGATCATTCTAACTAGTTTAGGAAAGGAATTTTTCAACAAATTTCATATTCAGTATATAGTAACTACCTTATCACCCTATTTCACCTTCCATAAATTAGTAAGCCGAATCAGGGGGGGCATAAGGGGTTCTATATACTTCTAAAGATCATCATAGTAAGACTTAGGTGCTCTTTATATTTTCATTAACCTCGTGTATTACAGGTTGCGGGTACTAACGGTTTCTTGCAGGATCTTCACATTGAGGACTTAGCTATATCCTTTTTATACTTTATGATGTTTCTTACTTTAGCTTGAATATTCACGTAGTATTATATCTAAGCTATAGTGGGGGCTAAATTTATCATCTTAAAATGGAAGCACTTCCATTTTGATAGACTTAGTACCCTCATTTAGTATGGTTGGCATATTAGATTTGCATCTGTGCTTGATTATACATGTATAGATGAAGTTAGGGTTAGGATCTTGTGGATTCTCCTAAATTTATCTCTCCATGGATCTTCTCTCTAAGTAGGATCTATGTATTGGTCCTCCTGGGCCTCATCCTACTCTCTCTCTAGGCCTTTGGGCCTTCTTAAACACTCTGGCACATTCCCCTACCTTTCTAGGTCCCTGGCTGATCTGGAAACCTTTCTGCAACTTCTTGGAGACCTACCTGAAATCTCAGGTCAGGGTTGAGGTCGACCCTAACCTAGGTCAGGGTTGAGGTTGACATAGACCTTTTCAAGGTGGTGGTTCCCGCTTTCAAATCTGGAGCTTATCGGGGCCCAAAACTTAAAATAGGTCCTCGGGTTAGGATGCGGAAGTGTTTTCTCTGATATTTGAATTAATATGTTTTCTCCTTAGTTTGCAAATGTGATTAGACCATGATTTGAGGTGAAATTTGAATTTGGATCTCTTGCATTGCCCTAGGAGGCCTTTGTTTAAATCTCTATATAAACACTCTCTTTTTCCTTCATTTGATCATGAAACAAAATTGGGAGATGACATGAGGAAATGATGCAAACAAGAAAGAGGATGATATAGAAGGACAAGCTAGGTGGATATATCATCATCTTCTATCAAGCATTTTGAAGGATAATCTATGGTGGATCTTCATTGAAGAAAGAAGGCTCTCTCTTTAGATCTACTATTTTCAATATTCAAGCATTCAAAGGACATTACCATGGGGTAGCAATTACAGATTGTGGGTTGATAGGAATACTTTAGCCTTGGGGGCTTGGTATGCTTTCATTGTCATATTCAAATCTATGCATTGCTTTCTCATTCCATGTTATGTTAGGATTGTTAATCTAGAAGATTAGATCTTAATATTGCATGCTTACAAGCTCTCTTCAAGAGATCAATACACACACACATTACATTCTATATTCGGCTATTCGTGGAGGTGGAGATCACCAAAATGGGGGTTTGACTAAGGAAAAACTCTATATAGCCACCCCAAAATCCCTCTTTTCAGATATTTGCAGGTGCTATTTTTGGGAGTTTCAAGTGCAGAATAGTAGATCAGAGTTTAGATCTGGATACCCTTTTTGGTTTTCTTTCATTCGGCACAAAAAAACTCACTTTTAGATCTATGTAGGTCAAGGTTGACATTATTGGGTCAGGGTTGACATTTATGGGTCAAGGTCAACCTTTTTCATAAGATGACATCAGAATGGAAAACAATTTCTGGGTTTTGTTTGTCTCTGTGTTCCGGTTCAGTATCAACTGTTAGATTTTCCAGAAACTCAATATAAACCTCAGAAAATTAGTTTTTCCAGATTTTCTATGTTATGAGGTAGGTATCTTGTTCATTTATTTCTTATATATTCCTCAAGCTATTTTATCACAAAGATTAAGTGTAAGAAAACATAAACTTGGCATTAGGATTTCGCTTTATTATATTACACAAATCTTATTTAGGGAATCCTTCTTGTGCCAAATTTTATACCTTACATAAGTTATACAAAATTTTGATGAATTTGAATTTTTTAACAAAGATGCCCAACTAATGCCAAAGGGGGAGATTGATACTCCTATAGAGTTATTTTATTGTAATTATTTTTGTCAAAGTCATATTGAATAAGGAAATCAATTGGTGAAAGGAGAGGAAATTATAAGGATAGTTGGTAAAGAAGAAAGAGTCACACCAAGTCATTCGGCAATACACCGAGCAATCCAAACACCGAGTAGCAGATAACAATTATCTAGCCATCGAGCTAGTGAAGTATGTTACCGAGCAAGGAAAAAAAAAAGAAGTTTTGGTAAACATGAGTTAGATTGACATTTAATGCAATACCATGACAATCTAGAAGATTCTAAAGCCAAAGAAGAGGTTAGTTACATGATCTACGATTGAGAAAATTCAAGGTAAAATATCTGTGGTGAAGATCAAGAAGCAAAATTAATGGTTTTATTTTTAAGGACAGTGCAAGTACCAAGGCAATGATTACATGGTTCACTGAGTAGCTAGTACATTGAATTTGTTCATGAAGATGATCTAACAGTCGAGAATAAAAGTAGGAAAACCTAATCAATAAGATTAAGAGGCAAAAAATGAGTATATAAAGGATGTTTTGAATGGAAAAGCAAGAGACAAGAGAAGTTGAGTTGAAGACAAATTTGAAGTGCAGAGCAACAACAAGTACAAAGAAGTTACAACAGAGAAGAGTAGTTGATTGAGTTTGATACTACCAAGTGTAGTATGAGGTAAAGAAATCATTGAGCATACAAAGTTTGAATAGCATATTTTGATGCATTTTTACATACATTTTTCCATTAAGTTTTATTGTACTAAGAGGAGTGAAAATACCATTATTGGGTAGGCCCTAATAGGTCTCATTTTGTAAATCCTTTAACAGGGTACATCTCTTAGATTAGAGATTGTAAAATCCTTCAGCAAGGTAGACTGAATAAGTCTTATTGTACTCCTAACAGGGTAAGCTATCAAAAATATCTAACATTGTAGCTCTAACCAAGCAATTTTTTTGCTGCAGTAGTGAAGGATTGTGGGTGTCATCCCCACCACAGTTTTTTCTCTAGCAAAAAATTTCTGTGTGACCAAAAATCTTGGTGTTATGTGTTACGATTACATGTTTTAGTTCATATTCTTTACAATGTTTACTTGCAATATATTCAGTTCAGTATATGATTAGTTTGTATGTTTAAAAGTTTTATAAGTACCAATTCACCCCTCCCCTCTCAATACTTAACTTTCCATAGTTAATCCAACACAAACTAGTCTCCTTTTAGGTCTCCAAAAAAAAAAAAAAACTTGCACACTCATGAACAATTTAGACAACCACTTGTGAGGCAAAAAATTGAAACTACAAAAGCCTGGTGAAGGTTTGTCCTAGAATTAGGACTGTGACTTCTACAGATTCAATGATACTTTTCCCTCCTATGACTTAATTTTTATTAAGGTTTCAGGCTACAAAATGTAACTCTCACCAAATAGACCCTAACATGCATGAATTCAATGCTTAAGGAATACTGACATGGTATGGAATGAATTGGATCGTGACTATGATTCAACCTTAAGACAAGACAATCACTACCTTGAGACTTAATGACCTATGTAAATGCAATTTCCATTACTATGATTTGGTTCCAAGGGACCCTGACCAGCTCAAAGATGTATGAAAAATATATGTATGCTTGTTTCAATACCTAACAATCATTTTTTAACTGATTCCATTTTCTTGCTGCAGTGACAGAGGTAACTTGGATCAGTCAATTCATTTTGAAAAGAAATCAACATAGATAGATCCCAATCACTTTGTTTTTTTTTTGTTACACAAGGTCTTCTGTTCCACCATGAGAATACATCAATTGTAAGAATGAAGAAATACTATTCAACCAAGGACTTTCCTAACCTGGGCTGACTGATATTGTGACTGGGAATGATAGTAGAATGAGACAATGTTATTTGGGATTGTCAAGACACAAAGAAGCATGACTAATCCAAAGGAAAATTCCCCTGTTACTTATAGATATTAAAGATTTCAATTTCTCTATTAATGCCCACCAAATACATGCACAAAAATTACAATAGAGAAATGAGTATGCCTGATTAGTTTTTAATGTTCATCAAGCCTGTCATTAAACATTTTCCATCATAGTATGATATTATGACTTAATCTATATCAAAAAGATCTAGGAAAAATCTCATGATAGAGAAGTTGGTTGTAACTGGTTTGAATGTGCTTAAATACCCTCTTTGGATCGAAGGGTAAGGAGTGTGTATTTTTGGAAGAACCAAAAATCAATAAAATGCTATTATGAAATGCCTAATCTCAGTAATTTTACTGATCAGATGTTCATATCTCAAAGGAATGGATAGTTATCAGTTTGAAGCTCATAGGTTCACCTTATTGCACTTTACCATGGCTTTAAAACTTCAAGGAAAATAATAAACTTCTAATGTTGATTGAATTTTATGAGTGTTAGAGCATGTTAAATGCATTTTTGTTTTGAGGGAAGTGCATCATAAAGCAGATATCAAAAGTTGAATGTTTTACATATTTTTATTCCTCCCAAAATAAATTATGGATTTTTTAAAAAATTACATGTCATTTTGAATCTCTATGCAGATGATATAATTTGTACAAGTAACAAAAGATGTTTATGACTAATAGCTTTGACTGTGGCCAAAAACATAACAAAAGTTTAGTCAAAGCTGAAAAATTCACTAGTTGAAAAATATCAACCACTACAGAATTCATAATCTAGATGAAAAAAAGAAAAGTTGAGACTGTTCAGGGGGTTTGAATGAGATATTATTATTTCTTCATACAAAAAGTTTCAATTCCTATTTTTGGCTTGTGCTCATCCTTGTTCATTAATACACACATTGGGGTATGGAGTAAAGCATATAAGCTGTGTGAGGGCATGGAGATACATCAAAGAATTAACAACCCATGACAATATACTTGAAGACAAAATGGTTTCATAGATTTCAATGATTGCAGGATATGCACAAAACATATTTTTGAAAAGGCTTTAGAAAGTTTCAAGAAAACACAAAGCAGGTGTAAAGCCCAATTCAACAACCTTTGCATGCATCCTTCCTACTTGTGATAAAATGGGAGCCTTGGAACAATATATGTATGTGTATGGACATCCATCAATGCAAAATGGAAAGTGAATTTTTTTCAGATACCATGCTTTGAAATGCTCTTGTAGATATGTATGCAAAACGTGGAAGCACAAATAAAGCATGTGAAATTTTTGACAGAATGCCTCAAAGAGATGTCATCATACATAATGCAATTGGTAGGTATAAAGCCAAATTATTTTCCAGTGTCCTCCCTGCTCGTGTCAAAATGGGGGCTTCAGAATAGATTATGGATAAGCATTAAACCATGATGGTATAATGATGCAGATGAAGAAATGGACAGATCAAAAAAATCAATCTCCTACCCTTATAGACCCGATGGTTCATTTGCAATTCAAGGATCTTACTCACATCAAACTCCTAATTGGGCTACTCCAACGGGTACATGGATTGAACAAAAAAGGGAAACATCATCTTCAAGGAAAAAAACACCCTTGATGAATAAGGGCATTCCACCATAATTCAATCTTGCACCCTAGTACAACAACAACACATGGCTTGGTAATCCTTTCACTCCTTTGGTCTTGGTCCACTCCTTTTACCATGGAAACAAATTCATGATTTAAAAAAAACTTGAGAAACAACTTCCTTCATCTGATCTTTGTTTTGTAACAACATCATGAAGGAATAATGAAACATTATCAAAAGGTTAAGCCCTAGTTATGGTTACAAGCATGTACAAGAAAATGACCTACATGGGCGACTGTCACAGGATAAGGCCAACTTGATAATGCAATAAGAATTTGGAACATAGGTAAGAACCCTTGAGAGTCAGGATGAGATTAGTATAAAAATGATCTCAAAGTTGCAAGGATTGTAAGATATCAAACAACTTGAATTTATGACAAAACAACAATAAGATTGTCATTGTTATAGAATTTAGACAATTATGACTGTGATTATGCAATCAGTCATTATAAAACTATGAAGAGTCTCAATCCAAGGTTCTTGGTAAAATATTTGGGTCCTTTAAAGTCTCCTCATATTATGATTTTCCTTTGGAAACTCTTATGTGAGACATTTAGAATATTTGGGTCCTTTTGGTGCAATAAAGAACCAAATATAACTCATTTGTAACAAATTATCACAATTACACAATAAGGTCTTGAATTGGTCAAAAGGGTCAAATCATGAAAATATGCCCATGAAAGGGTAAGAATGTTGTAAATGGTCATTTCTGTCTATTTTGATGTGTAAGAAGTGTTCATGCAAAGTTTTGAAGTCATTTGTGTTAAAATGTTAAAAATGTGAAAAGGTTGCAAAGTGCAACATTTTGCAAAATTTGCACTTTGCAACCTTTTGAAATTTTTAAAAGTTGCAAAATGCAACCTTTTGTAAAATTTATGAATATTTCCTTGAATTAAATGAATGGGATAATGTTGAGGATCAAGTTATTGAATGTATGTTGAGTTTCCTTCAATGAAGACAGTGTTTTGGATTTATGATGGATCAAGGATCCTACAAGGTGGATTGAAGTTAGTCATGGTGATAAGGTGAAATTTGATTTTAATATGATTATACCTCTATTGTATTCAATTTGTTGATTAACATATTATGAACCTTGGAGAGATAATCACGTTAGATGTCTCAAACCTATCAAATCGAGAACCTAGAATGGTGTTTGGGTCTATGAGAACCCTCTTATATGAGGCATTTATCCACAAGGCCTCAACTTTAGGAGAACCTCAAACTGGGCATTGTATGGAACCTCCAAGGTTATCAAATAGATCCACGTGGATGTTTTTGAAAAAAGACCATGAAAATAACAGTAAAACACAATATTTTATTGCAAAACTTCCTTCCAATCCACTTCTCTCTCTAGCCTCAACCCAAAGAGGGGTATTTATGATCTTACAAAATGTCTACAAATATCTTCAACTAATTCTTGACCCATTTGACTCATTCTAGGGCCTTTGACCCATTTTGACCAAGTTTGGCCTCTTGGTGCAAGGGCACCCAAGCATAAAAGATAACTTAGGAAGAAAAAATGCATTTTTAATGTTTCCTTCATGTTTGAAAGGTCCTAAGGACCATTGGTATCAAAAAAATTCTCTTTGTAAGGATTTCAAAGCCATTTAGTTCAAATAGACCAATAAGGTCCCGGTAGAGTCAAAGGTGGTCAAAGTGTGTAAAATTACCAATGAGAGTTGGTATTGATGTAATAGGTCATATTTAGTCCCTTTTGATGTGTTTAGAATGTCCTAGAATGACTTGTTTAAGTTGTGTATTTTTTTGTTAAAAAGGTGCAAAGTTTTATAAAAGTTTCAAAATGCAACATTTGCAAAAGTTCTAAAAATGATGTAAGGGGAATAAGTTCAGTCCAAAGGGTGGTTATACTAGTTAGAATAGTTGAAATTGTTTAAATATCATGCTATGGTCGAGAAAAAAGGAAGTGGACAGGTTTGGAGGAACATTTTGAAAGAAATATTCAAGAAACCCTTGTCTGTCACATATTTTGCAGGATATGTGATAGTTACAGAGCCATATAGGCTCATATCCATTATAATTTCACTATGTATTTTCTTTGGAAATATAGTATAATGAATTGGCTTTGAAATGAATCCATTTGCATGTATTTTTATGACGATTTATACAAGTTCTAATGGTTTTTTCTTTAACAAATTGAAACCCTCTTAGAATAAACAAGGAGCATTAAAAATACTTATCTTCTTTTGTAACAAGTGGAATCACCCAATTATTGGTGAAATAAAGGTTTTATACATGTGTTATGATGTGTCATATTTGCAGCCTTATTGGAGGCATATTACTATGTTTTTGTGGAGGCCCTAGTTGACTATATACCTACAACCATACTATAAATGACATGGAGAAGCGTGGATACTGGAAGTTCAAGGGTTAATGGGTGATCTCTATGATCAAATTCATTGAAGAATGATGTTAATATACATGATGTTCCACTGTAGGGTCGTGCTAGGTAAAAACAAAAGTGTTTTGTCTAATTAATTCTCTATTATAACTGATTAAAGACAACCCACATAACTTGTTAAGACACTCCTTGCAATATTGAGGGTTTGGAACTTTGAAGGTTGATGAAGGGTGCTCCCCTTAATACCACAAACACATAAGAGAAACAGAGAAGCAGCAACAATTTGCAAGAACAGAAAATGGACTTCTTATTATCTCCACAAATGCGGAATTACAAACTTTCAGAATTACAATATGCAAAACCACATGGGCATTTCCCTTACAATATTCTGTAGGACAAAGCC
>MU217905.1:66461-88114 GCA_018584345.1 Thuja plicata | reverse complement strand
CTTTTGGCCAACATCTGCTCTAATTCTTCTTGAAAGATCTAGAGAGTGGTAGAGGTCTTGGTCATCATCTCTCTGCTAAAATAAACAACCTCCTTCATTTTTTCAATATCAACAACATGAGAGTTAAGTATTTTTTTATTATTTTTTTTGTGCAAGAGATTTGTAAGTTTTTTTTCTTGTCTATGGTGTCACTAGTTATTTTGAAATGGAGGAGAGAAGCAACTCTAAAATCAAGCTTCTTTGTAGTTGAGACATCATATTGTAAGATTTGCGGGTGTATATTTTTTTCTAATTTTTGTCAATAGAAATGAAAATAATGCGACCCTTCCCATAGATTGATTTCTCTATATTTTTAAATTTATTTTAAAATTAATGCACAAACCCAGATTAGTACTTGGTTTTTGTGCAGGTACAACAACATGGTATCCATAGGAGAACATTTTTTTTTAATATATTTAACAATTGATATTCAAGCATGGTGAAACTTCTTAGGTAGTTAATACTAAGCAATTTTAGAAGGTTTTTGAATTTTTCTTTGCTAATTAGAGCCATGGCTCTAAGTTTGTGATATTTTTGGGTAGTTTGGTGCCTACGTTGAATCAAAATGATATGCATCTAGTATCATGGGAAATGAAAAATAATACTTGTAATTAAAAGTAAACTTTCTTTCCTCATTGAGATATATCCTATTTACAAAGAGAATTTAATTTTCCTTCCTCCCAAAGTTTCTTCTATCTTGGGAAACTTGGGTCCTCTTGTTTTTCGTATAACTAAATCTTTCTCTAATGAAAAAGAAGAAAGAAAAGCTAATTAAAAACATTGCAATCACTCACCATTAAATTTCATTACACAATTTATTGTATAGATTGCTTATCACATTTGAAATTTTATTCCATTGAATCCCTAAAATTAAAATACTTTGTACAAATTCTAAAGGTTTCCTTGAGGATGATAGAAGGCTCCAAATTTCTTTCATTTCCTAGGTAGAAAAGATAAAATCTGAGTTCTTTCTAGTCATTATTTATTTATTAAATGGATAAAATAACTCTATACAATATCTTTTTATAAGGTTCAAAATATCATATTTGTTCTTTTTTCAATAAAATATTCAATAAAGTCAAAATCCATGACGTGCAGAATTGTAAAAATTTCATTCGTGAGTTTAATAGCAATTGACAATTGATGTAATTAATTTAATAAATTTAAAATATATATTTGTTAAAGAATGAGAAAAATGAATTTTGCACTATTTACATAACCAAGAAAAAGAAAGGAAATTGATATATTTATAATTATTTAAATAGAAAATATATGTGGCCAATAGAATTTTGGTTCAAAATTTTTAATTATGTATGATGATTGGTTAAACTGGTGACAAAAATTGAATGGTTGTTCTATATTATCATTATTAATTTATTAAGTGGATAAAATAGGATTGAGGAATATATTTTTATAAGATTCAATATTTCAGATCAGATTTTCTTTTAAAAACATATATAATAAACTTGAAATCCACGTCATGTAGAATAGTAAACATGTCATTCAAAAATTTAGTAGCATTTTACAATTGATGTAATTGGTTTAATATACTGAAATGTATATTAGTTAGAGAAGGGAAAATTGCATCTTACATCAACTGTTTGCACTATGAACCAATAAAAAGAAAGGAAAATGATGTACACAATAAACTTTTTAATCAAAATTTTCAACTCAGGATGATGATTGGATGAACTAATGACAAAAAGAATGTAGCCAATGCATAAGTATTCTTTCCTTGATGAGAACTCATAAAATATGATGAGATAGCTCTTCAAAGTAACAAAATTATTATCTAATTCATTATTTCATGCCCACACTTTAATGACCTAAGTTGAGAATTGAGAGTGCAACATAAGTTAAAAATGAAATGGTGGATAGATATCTTGGACCAAATATATGTTAAGCAACCCATGTTCAATGCAAAAAAAACATGTAATATTATATGAAATACAAATGATAAGAAGCTGGCACACAAGTATCACTTTTTTTGTTTGCAAATTGTTGCATACATTAAGGTAAATTGTGTATTGCAAGTTGTAACAAGTTTTAAGGCCTAAGGCTAGACTAGAACGAAAGAATGACAATGCAAAAGGCAAAAGAATTGTTAAGGAAAGTGATGGCGGGGCATTTGCGGTAAAAAATATTAGAGATGTAAGGAAAGTCAAATACATAAATTTGATATGAAAAAGAAGGAAATACTTTTTTAGGTGTGGAAATTACCTATTTCTTGGTATTTATTATTTGGATTCATTCACCTGCAGTCCTCCATGCTTGAGACATGAAAATTTAGGAATATGTATAAAGTATATGATGCATAAGGAATGGTATTAACAATAACCATGTCAAAGATGGAAATTGTGTATGTATTATACTATTGTTTTTTAAACTTATTGAGTGATTTGTGTTGAATATGAAAGGTTAGATATTACAAGATGTACAATACTCAAATAGTATGGAAACAATTTAGTTTGCATACAAGTGACATTTTAAATAAGAATATAGTGTAATCATTCTCACAAAAAATAATATGTTTTACCCCTGACCCTAGATGGCTTAAACTGATCTTTGACAGTTCTCCCTTAGGGAACCCAAGTTGGGTTGGTGTGGGTGGACTATTTAGATATGGAAAAGGCTATTTAAAAAAGGCGTATGTGGTCAATCTGGGGGTTCAAACTACCAATACAATTGAGGTGGGGGTGACTCAACATGGGATTAATTTTTCTTTTCAATATGGCTTTCACAATCTCATCACTAAATAAATATCATCATGATATTATATAGGAAATCGACTCCTTGGTGGGTTGTTAATGATATCACCAAAAGTATCTATATCTTTTCCATCATGGCTAATGTTAAGATTCAACACACCCTCACGGAGGGAAACATTAAATGGATAAATTGGCTTCCATTGTGTACTTCACTACCTCCATATGGACATGGCATTCATTGCTTGATGTTCCTAAAGAAGCTTGTGCTACCATCTTGAAACAAAAACTCACATGTTGATTAATGTCTTATTCCTTGCTATTTTAATGACTTAATACACATTATTTTTTCGTTTACTCAAGAAGTTGATAAGTTGGGCCTACATAATTACCCTATTTGCTTGCTATTTATGTCATATTGGATTTTATTTTTTTGTAAACATCATTCCTTTGACATGGATGTGCTCAAAATGTTGTGTTAGTCTCATAGATTAGACATTGGTTTCTTTCCTATAACTGAATTATGGGGTTTTTCAACTTTGTAGCTAACAATTGTTTCAAGAGACTTGGATGTTGTTAATTATGATTTGTAGGTTGGGGGATAATGTGTTTCATTGATTAATTTGGTGTGATGATGCATACTATTGATCCTAGTGTGACTTCTCCTATTTTTGAGAGTTTTTTTGGTTATCCACACTATCTTGATCTACAGTGAGCTATGTGTTGGTGATGATATCTTACTAGTTCTACAGGATCAAAAGTAAATGGTGTCAGATGGTACCCTTAGTAATATTTCCTTGGATGAGCCTTTTGTCTTTCATGATGATTCATCTTGAGTTGATTCTTCTAATGTTGCTTCCTCTTCTCTTTTTGGGAATCTTTAGCCATTCAAGAAGCAATTTCTCTTGTCTTTTGACATCTTTTGTTGAATTATGTTTCTAATGTATGCCTACTTGTTTTTCGAGTATGGGAGATGGTTTGGGTGGCTTATGATATTTACTTTTGTATTTTATAATATCTGGTTGCAATCGATACATTAGGACATATGTTTTTATCATCTCTCTTCCTGACTATTGGAATAATATCTTTGATATGTTCCATTTTGATATAATCATGTTTAGTTCTTAGGTTTTTTATCTGAGGTACAACCATCAGTTTTCTTCCTGGTTCTTTCCTGCCAGTATGCTATCTTGAACTAGAATTGATGTAAACTTCTTATAATTAATTAATAAATAGTTTAGTAGCTTTCCACTTTTAATTTTTAAAAAAATTGATGGTCTTCCATGCCACTATGGATAATTATTATGTGTTGGAAATTCTTTTTTGGGAAATATTTCGTTTGGCACATTAGTTGGTTTTGTAGAAATAGTATACCCTCCACTTTTCATTTCTACTTTCTTCTGGGATTCTTTGTGATTTCCTACTTTTAGAATGCCACAACATGAGATCTCTTTGAAACTAAGCCTAATAAGTGTTATGATTTCAAATATGACCCTCTTCTCTATCTAATTTTGGTTACAAGTAATGTGGCCACTTATATCAATGGTATGAAAGATTATGATATAGATTTATCAGAGATGTTTGCTAAAGCTTTGGATAAGTGGGACATAATCATTGGTAGGATTTCCTTTAAGATTTCTATGGAGTGAATTGCAATGATTATTAGCCTTTTATTATAAGGAATGACCCTCCCAATAAATTCTAAAGGGAAATCAAAGGATAACTTTGAAAGGTTCCTCTATATGGAGAAAAAATCTCTTAGCTTCAGAATGGTTTTAATAGAGAAGATTTTCTAGGGGAGTGAAAAGATGTTGCATTGGTGCTCATAAAATTTATCACACTATGAGGTAGGCTTAAATGGTCCCACTACCATTCGTTCCTTATGTTAAATAACTTTGCTAAAGTTAAAATTTACTTTTTGGATGGGTATGTGCACCAAGATGGTGTGCAAAAAAGGGAGTATAATTGGCCACTTATTTTTTAGAAATCAGATAAACATGAATTTGGAAGAGAAATTTGAGAGTCATGCACTCAAAATTAAAAGATGTGAAAAGAACAAGAATTGTAGTACTCTGAAGCTAGTTTATGAACTAGTAACTTTTTTAAAAAATGGATAAGATTAAGAGGTCATATCCTATGTACACAAAAAATTGTTCCTGATTGTTTTAGAAAAATATAACATAGTGTCTAGCATGCACATCAAAAAAGTCATAGTTAGATTAAGTATTTTAGAAAATCCTTTGGTAGAAAGATAGTTAAGAGTGTGATGTAGGAGCATCCTGGGGTAGTTGGCAATCATGTGTCACCAAAAACATGTTTTGTTTTGATTTATATTTTAGTAGTTAACTTGGTTTGAGACCTGAGGTGCTTGGTCACTTTGGTGGAAGTTCTTGGTTGGAAGATATATTTCTTCACTGTTGGACTCAGTTGTGTCTTTCACCAAGTGGTTTGGCTCCTGGTGTGCTTGTTTACAAACTTGTGTTTATGAATTAGGCGGACATTCGAGATTGCTTCTGTGATTTGAAGGGGTCATTGATATCGTGATGAGTTCTGAGGTTTGTGGATTTGTAGCATTGGATCTTGTGTGGACCTAAATCTGGGTTGATGTTTTCTCCTATGTATTGTGTTATTATTTGCAGCTAACTAGTGCATTTAATATCTATTCATTGTAGAGTTTATGGCTGACTGGGTCATTTAATTATTGTTTACAAGTGAACTTATGGCAAGTGTGTATAAAAGAGAGTCTACATTTATTTATAGAGGGATAGATAAAAAATGATGGGAAGATAGATAAAGGATAGAAGAGTAAGCTAATAAGTTGAAAGATTGTAAGTTGTTGCAGATAGTTGTAAGTGGCTAGACAAAGATTGCAGATTACTTAGTTGCTTGCGAGCACAAGTTCAGATTTGGTTTCTTCCACTTAACTATAGGGTAGATGAATAAAGTTGGATCCTACAAAATCTTGTTGAATCTGTTGACGTAATTGGCCCTAACCGGGAAGGCCTTATAGCCTGGCATGTTGAATATAATTGGACTAATGAGATAATATAAGTTGATATTGATATATCTTGTGTTTTGTTGTTTCTGTTGTGTATTCTTGTTGTTGGCTGCAAGTTGGGACATTCCTTTATTGGATCCTCTGAGCTTGGACTACATCAAGTGGTATCATAGCTACTGGTTCATTTCTTATGGAACTTAGGGTTTTTGAATATTTGGAGAGATGCCTCCGAGAATATTGGACCCTAGGGAGATTTTAGATCTTTTTGAGGAGGTGGAAGTGAGGATAACAGAAAGATTCAGATCTGATATTATGGCGATGAAGAATGAAATCATAGAAGGTATCAAAAATGTTGGATTGCATAGAGTTATGAGAACGGATGATGGTTATGAAGAAGCCAATGAAGATTTTGAAGTTGCTGGATCTAGTGGAGATGACAAAGTCAATCAGATAGAGAGATCTGGAGGAGACATATATGATGGGTTTGCAGATATCTGGAGCTTGGTTAAGTACAAGCTACCAAATGGAAGTTTCCAAATTTTTAGGTACATTGAGAATCGAGGAAATGATTGATATGATCGGTGAGTTAGGAGACTGCTTTTAGTTGGAAGATATTGAAGATCCTCTTAGAGTGAGGTTGACACAGACTAAGTTGAAGGGACATGCTACCTTATGGTGGAAAGAGTTTCAGAGGGACCGAGAAGATGAAGGTGAGATGAAGATCAAATAGTGGAGGTTGATGGTGGAAAAAATGAAGGCTAAGCTCATTCCTGCTGACTATGAACTTGAGTTATTTAAGAAATTACAGAATCTGAAACAAAAGGAGATGACTGTGGAAGATTATACTGAGGAGTTCTACAAGTTGACTATTAGGTTTGGGCATAGGGAAATTTCTAAGGAAAAGGTGGCGAGGTATGTTAATGGTCTGAAATTCAATATCCAGGATGAGATTGGTATGTTGAAGATTGACTCGGTAGAAGATGCTTATCAGTATACATTGAAGGCAGAAGATATGTTGAAGAGAAGACATTATCGTAATTCCTGAGGGAAAGAGAAGAAAGATAAGTCGGTAAAGGATAAATCAAAATTTGAGGATGAACCGAAACCTGTTGAATTGAGGAGAAAGATAGGTAGAGGTGTATTCAGAGGTACTTGTTACAACTGTGGAAAAGAAGGACATTGGTCATTTGAAAGTCCCCATGAAGATAAGAAAGTTGGTAGTCACCGAAATGTTGTGGTGAATGAGGTTGCTGAGAATGAACCTGAGGTGGAGGGTACGAATCTTTTTCTTAGAAGAACTTTGCTGCCCTCGAAGCAAGATGATTCTTGTCAAAGGAAGAAATTCTTCAGGATTGTGTGCAAGTCTAGTGGTAAATGTTGTAAAGTGATTGTTGATGGAGGAAGTATTGACAACCTAGTTGCTAAGGAGGTTCAGAAACTTGGTTTGAAAAGGATGAGGCATCCTTGTCCTTATAGGATAATTTGGTTACAAGTTGGTCATGCAGTAGAGGTGACAGAGTAGTGCATGGTAAGTTTTCACATTGGTACTTATAGAGATGAAGTATTATGTGAGATTGTAGATATGAGTTCTTATCATATTTTACTCGGTAGACCTTGGCAGTATGATAGAGAGGCTATTCATGACTGTAAAATAAATTCCTTAACTATATTGAAGGATGGGAAAAAGTCTATTTTGATTCCATTTAAGGATGTAGAACTGGGTAAGAGGAAATTGAGCATTGGTAGTAGGTCTGAAATGGTTACAATGGATGGTGTAAACATGAGTATGCAGAGATATGAAGATAAATAAACAAGTACTAGTGGTAAAAGGAAGAAAAAGAAGAACCAACGGAAGTGTGTATCAGGTGAGGGCTTGGAAGACATGAACCAGTTTGGGAACTATGTATTAAATCACAACAAATGTTCATCCATCTATTGAGAACACCTTTTCGTACCTAGAGTGTCTAATGCAGGAGCATCTTGGGGTAGTTGGCAATCCTGTGTCACCAAAAAATGTTTTCTTTTGATTTCTGTTTTAGTAGTTAACTTGGTTGGAGACCTGAGGTGCTTGGTCACTTTGGTGGCAGTTCTCGGTTTGAAGATGTATTTCTTCACTGTTGGGCTCGATGGTGCTCGGTGTTGCTATTTTTGGTGATATTGTACTCGGGGTACACTGTTCGTTGCTAGATTCTTAGTGTGTGGAGCTCGGTGGTGTCTTTCTCGGTGGCATATTACTCGGTGGTGTCTGTTCGGTGGAGTTCTGATTGATTGTGTCTTTCACCGAGTGGTCTGGATCTCAGTGTGCTTGTTCACCGACTTGTGTTTATGGATTAGACGGACATTGGAGATTACATCCATGATTTGAGGGGGTCATTGGGATCGTGTTGAGTTTCAAGGCGTGCTAATTTGTGTCATTGGATCTTGTGTGGACCTAAATTTGGGTTGATGTGTTGTTCTATGTACTGTGTTATTATTTGCAGCTGACTAATGCATTTAATATATGTTCATTGTAGAGTGTATGGCCGACTGGGTCATTTAATTATTGTTTACAAGCCAACTTGTGCAAGTGTATATAAAAGAGAGTCTAGGTTTATGCTTAGAGGGACAGACAAAAAATGATGGGAAGATAGATAGAGGATACCAGACTAAGATAATAAGTTGAAAGATTGTAAGTTGTTGCAGATAGTTGTAATTGGGTAGACAGAGATTGCAAATTACTTGGTGGCTTGCGAGCACAAGTTCAGATCTGGTTTCTTCCACTTAACTATAGGGTAGATAATATGTTGCATGTAATTGGAATTCTAAGATAATATAATTTGATATTGATATATCTTGTGTTGTGTTGTTTCCATTGTGTGTTATTGTTGTTGGCTGCAAGTTTGGACAGTCGTTTATTGGATCCTCCGAGCTTGGACTGCATCAGAGTGAGAACTAGAAGTTGTCTATTTTTTTGTAATTTTTTGTTGATTTTTTGAAGTGGGCACACCTAAAAATCAGATGCTTATTCGTGCACAAAAAATAACTTGTATCAAAATAATAAAAAAAATTATAATTTTTTCGTAAAGTGTAAAGAATGAAGTGCACAACAATAATATATAATTTATTTTAAATTTGGTGAAGTAGATCAAAATGTATTAAAAAAATTGTACACATGTCTCTAAGAACTATAAAGACATTGGTAAAACAAATTAAACTATAATATGTTAATGTTGTCCAAAAATACAAAAAAGTTAGAAAGCTCAAAAGATGTGTGAAACTATGGTGGTACTTTTACAAATACCCAATTGATGATGTGTAAATGTAATGATGAAGAAAATGAGAAACTTGTTTCAAAGAACAAAACACATGAAAATGGAGGGAAATAGATGGGAATGAAGCTCCAAAGCCTCAATCTTATTATCCAGGCTTGTTAAATAATTTTATTCTATGGCTTAGGAATTTACCAAACCTAAGCGTGATTGAGTTATTTGAATTTAAAGTAAGCCGATTGTGTTAGGCGTGATTTTCTATTTTTTGGGTGGGCGACCACTTTTTTTGCATACCATCTTGGTGCACTTACCCAGATTTTCATTTCCCTTTCTCAGCCATTTGAAAAATAAAAGGTTACATGAGGGCTTCCTCTTCATCATGGGATCATTCTTAGATTTTACAAATTTCATCTTGCCCTGTCCTTTGGTTTGGGCCAAAACCCCTCTTCCTTTGTAAATCTGAATTTTTTTACTAAGTTATCCAACCTAAATGATGCTAAAGGAGCCTCATCCTTTGGACTTAATACTTAGCCTCCTATTTTTTTTTAATCTAGGGATAATCCTTAGAGAAGGGCCCAAATGAAAAAAAATACCAAGGAAAAGAATGTGATTCCTGAGGAGGTCCAGGACCTCTCTACAAATTCTTCAACCTCTTGGTTGAAGAATAAAAATCTAGTTCTTGAGCCTTCATCTCCTTCTAAGGCTCATCTCCCCAATTCCTCTTTTCACTCCCCTAAAGTTAAATTATCTAAATATCCTAAGATGGTGGACAAGATTGAGAACATGTGTGTGCTCTATAAATGGAAATTAAATCGTTAAATGGTTGTTTCTACATCTTGAAATTGCTAAAAACAAGATCAATATATTCAAATCCCTAGATAAATTTGACCGTAGGGCAAGGGACTAATCTAAAGAAGTCCAAGATTAGATCATTTGGGAAGTGGTGTATGATCCCTCTATTAGACTTGACAATTGGATTTGTATTGAGGAATAGGTTAGGGACCTCCATCATTTGGTGCCCTCTAAAGAAGAAAAGGAGGAGATTCAATACGTCATTTAACAAATGTGAAAAATAACTAATATGTCAAGAGGAAGCTCAATAAGATTGTCAATTTCAGTAAGCAAATGGCAGATAAGACTTCGGGCTCTCTCTACACTCTTTAGGTTGAACTTGATTACAAACATTCCAAAACAATGAAGAAAGAGTTAGAAACTTCTACAATGATGGAGGGTCTCGTCATGTCATTATTTGTGCATGAAAATAAGAAAAAATGGTTCTTTGTTTTTTAACCTTATGAATGAGTTGAATCAAGATTCGAAGGAAGTTAAGACCCATTCCCTTTATTTTTTGGTCTTACAATTTTTTGTTGTCTTTGAGTGCTTGCTGGTGTTTTTTGGTTTCTGTTGGTTTTTTGAGCAAGTGGTGTTTTTAGCTAGTTGGATTCACTCCTTGTGAATTCACTTTTCTTCTACTTTTTTCGCTTGATGTAAGGGTTTGGACCCCTCTTGATTTTATTAATCATAACAAATAATATTTTTTGTTATATTACTAAAGAATTTATGATTACATTTTGTTTAATTAATTTTTTTCAATTGATAATATTTTTGACTAGACATGTTACTGTGGTGAATTATGCAGTGAGTCACAACACTAGAATTTTTTTATAAATAATTATATGTTTCACATAAATACGAAAATAAGAGATCCTATGGATATCCATACATAATATGGAATGATTGACATTGGTGAGAAGAAATTATTTACATGGATGAGAAGTTTAACGATAAGTTTGGAGTGGAAAATTTTGAGTGTAAACTCTTTATTATATACATGGTCTATGTAGTCAAAGGGCAGAAAGAATTTTTAGTCTTATTTGAAAAGAGTGTGCCATCTCGACTCTAAAGACCTCAAGATAATTCAAATGAACCCAAGTAAAATTACATTTATAATCAAAAGTACTAAATTCTTGTGATTATAATTAGTTCATATGGGCATCCAAGATCCTTGATACCCTATCTTTAGGTATCTTGAGCCTTTTTAGAACCTATTTTGATTATATTTTAGAGTACAAAACTGTCAAACTAGATTCATGACTTTAATCGTCCATTCTAGCCAAAAAAAAAATTCTTATCATATGACTTTTATGGGAAATGTGTCTTGTATGCCCTACGAATTTAATAAAGTATGGTCTTCATTTAGGGTCGAGATTTTCTTCACATATGGAAAGATGGAAATTATACATTTTTCACTAATTTCTTTGTTGATCAACATTTTCCTCTTTCAAGTAATTATTTGTTGTACTGTGTTATTGAAGATCTAGATGCAATCTAACAAAGTTGTTGAGATGTAGCTCACTTTTTATTTCTAATCAACCATTGAAGGAATGTGTCATTTATTGTGACAAGATTTTCCCCATCTTCCTCCTCCTTTTAGGGTTTTTGAGCCCCTCACAAGTGTTGGTGAGGCTAGAATCTTTCTACTCGAACTAATTATGAGGCTTGATTGCAAGTTTCACTCCTATCTAGTAGAAGAGATCGTGGATACTAGGGTCTATCACAACCTATTATGTGACACTCTACCTTTCTACAGCTTCTACATGTAGAACTATTGAGTGACCTTCTAGTGGAGTCTCTAATTGGCTTGGTTCGAAAATTTTCCTCAACTAGCTTTTATATTTTCTCTAATCCCTAATGAAATTATAAAGATAAAGATGACAAATGTTGGCTCCCTCAAATTGGCACTCTCGACCCGTCTAATGTGTGGGATAAATCTGATGACCAAGACACTTTTCGTCCCACTTTTGTTATTGGTTTTGCCTCTTAACAACTATTTTTATATGTTTTTGTGATCCAAATGTTAATCTAGTTTGTACTTTAAGTGTGATTTCCTATGGTCACAATTTCAAATCCCATAAGGGTAAGGTATGTATGCCTCATTTCTATCATAGTTAGGTATCTCCCACAAGGAGTATGGGGTAGTCCTTTATTACTATAAGCCATATGTAGACCCATATATAAATTACTTGGTATGATAGACTATAAAAGAATCTTTCTTTCTTTCTTCTTCTCACTAAATAAACACATGTAAAGTTCAAACATCCCATGGGAGGAAGTCTGGCCTCAACTAACATATCTTAAGAACACATGTAAAGTTCAAACATCCTATCGGAGGAAGTCTAGCCTCAACTAACATATCTTAAGAGGTTATGCAAGACATCTGACCATGGATGCCAATTGCTACAACAATCACGTGGGTATTGAGGTGGCCTATTACTAGTCTCGGAGACCATTCAAACTGGTTTATTCACGGTTATCACTCCACATCTTAACTTTACCCCTGACAATCTCTACCGTAGGTGTAAGCTCAAGTGAATGGCGATCGTTAGATATGCATGAGGTTTAACACAAACTAATAGTTTTTAAATGAAACAAAGTTCAATTTGTTCATCGCATTTCTCCTAAAAAGTGAAATAAGTTTACATAACATGATCAGACACCACAACATCAAGACATAATTAGATTTTGATATCCATAAGGATGTGGGCTCTCAATGTACGTATGACATGATATTCTAAAATAATACATCTAAATTGCAAATTCAACTATATTATTCGTTGCACATACAGTAATAGAACTGAAGTACACATCTTAAAAGTTCAATCTAATTATATTTTATTTCTTAATAATAGATCACAGAGTTTTAATTCAAAACAGACATAATTTTATTCTTTAATGTTTTAATTTGCTACATCTTTTCCCTACCATTTGTTCATATGGATCATAATTTCGATACAAATATAAAACAAGAACAAATCAATACAACTACAAACTTAGAAGAGATATCAACGCCTCTACAAGTAGTCTAAGTTTAGTGGAAGCACAAAATTACGATGACTGCATATAACTGCAGGCCTTTTAAGCGATCGGCCACTTCTTTCTTCTTTTCAGATTATCTTTCCTTTTTCTCACCCTCATTCCTCTCTTAATCTCTGCTTCATCGTTGCTGCCATCAATCTTCCCACGAGAAAAATCAATGGGTATCATGATAATTCGCAGGATTGGAGATGACACTGATTCAACAAAGAAAATCACGCTCAAACAACAACACTGAATTGAAATCTCTCCTTTGAATATATAGAGGAATAAGGAGTTCATCCCAACGTAATTCACACGCCAAGAAGAGTCTTTCCCTTTTTTTGAGACGTCAGATTTAAGAAGATGAGATAGAGTTGTTAGTTCCGAATTTCTTCGTTATTTCTCTTCCCGCCTAAAAGTAGCTGAGGACCACACTTTTATCGCCATGTTTGTACTAGTCCTTACTATTTATTATATTTAAAGTGGGATGAAGATGCTGTTTTACCTGCTACTTTGGCTATCATGATGCTATTTTACCCGGTATGATGCTGTCTTGACCGACTGAGTAATTGTACTACTGTAATGATTCTATTTTAACTATTGTACACACGCTAGCTATAGTGAAAAGGGTGTCATGGAAATCATTGAAATTGTAACGTGTACTCTACGGAAATCCTGATTTTAAAGGGATCCTTTTTTTTAACTAAAATTTATAATTCGCAATTGTATCGTGGTTTGCAATGGGTAATGTCAAAGAGGTGTGAAAGGTTAGGAAAAAAATTGATCTATCTTGTGCAAATATGTTTTGATTAAGTGAATCCTGAATTCCTACATAACAATCATCATCAGAAAAGAGGGGTGTCACAAGTTACATAACAAAAGACACACAACAACCAATTACTGATTTCTTAAGAGACCAAGGCCCTTGATGAATAGAAAATCGAAGTGCACAATAGATAAGGAATTGTAATAGAAAATCAAAGTGCACAATTACATCAGGTATGCCAAACTACATGTGTGATAGAAAAAATATAATTTAAATGGAAGAATTGTACATATAAAGGATAGAAAAAATACAATTTAAATTGAAGAATTATACATATAAAGGATATAGGGTTAATTTTGAGTAGAGTTTTATTGTTTATATAGTATTTGTGGCTATGAGATTTAGTCTTGTAATATGTTTATACTGTACATTGTCAATAATTAGATTACATACAAATGAATACAAAATTATATGTTTGTCAAGATAGAGCATGTGAATGTATGAGAATTTTTTTTTTTGAACAATTAAGGGCTGAGGCCGAGAGATTTATATTAAAACTGGAAAATATAAAGATAGTAAACAACATGCAAAATATAGTAGCTGGTTCAAAACCCAATCCAACCGAGTGGATTGTGAACCCATCTGAGCACCAAGGCTCCTTGAAAATTCAGGAAACCAGAGTTTTTAAACCAAAGTTGTAAAATGATATAAATGTTTGCAAAAAAACAACATAACACAACACAACACAACAGCCCGGGTGGCATTATCTCAGTCAGAAGGAGACGTAGAGTCGTTCTTTGTGGTGGTACCAGAGTTTGATTTTGGACTCCCCGCCAAAATTGAAGAGCCACTGTTTCCCTCATGATCTTCCTCTGTTGAGGCGTCCACCACTTCATCGTCTACCTCCTCTGCATCTTCATCATCATTTGTTGCCATGCCCGGTTCTTCATCATTGTGGGTTTCCTTCGAATCTTCCTCTGAGGCACTCTCCATTTCTTTGTCATCTTCATCTTTATCTGAAGACTTAGGGCTTCCCAGTCCATCCAGCTTTTCATCATACTTGTACTGATAAACCCATGGAAGGTTTTCATCTAAATTGTGCCCGTAAGGGGCATTCAAGCCCTCCTCAATGCCAAGGAATTTGGAAAGGAATTTTATTCTTTTTTCCATCATACTCTTGCGTAGCTGGTGGTCTTCCCGCTCCCATCCTGAGAGAATGAAAAGACGCCTTGGAGGACCATCATATATGTTCCTTCTTTATCCAATCGTAAAACTGGGAAATGGTTGCCCCGTAGTCATCACTATTGCCAAATCTAATGGGAATGGAGTGGTGAGATTGAAGTCAATGTCCATCACTGCATTGTGGAGGCCCACTATGAAATTACCAGAGAAAAGTCGGTCACAAAGGTCTTCAGCCAAAGTTCTGGATGCCCCAGCGACCAAGATGCTGGCGAGGAAACTAGAAGAGATGTCTGAAAGGGCTCTATATATGTGGTTGGTGTAGAGGAAGTTGTACACTAACACCTTCTGAATAGCATGGATGACCAAAGGATGCTGAAAGTTGCAAACTTCTCTGATGTGACTCAAAGTTATGGGAGTATCAAAGGCGATTTGCTCAAGATCCGAGCGTAGCTTAATTTGAGTGTCCATTCCTCAAACTCTGAAAATACAACTTTATGTCTAGAGGGAAATGTGGACAACCTAGAACTTCAACCATAGGCAAAGAGAGTGATGTACTCTTCTAGTAGCAAAACGGTTTTAAAACTCTGAATCTTTAATGCACTGATAGACGCAATGGAGTGTATCTTTCAACAAATGTCGTGGCTCGATAAAAGCCTACAGAGTGTAATACTCATCCTAAAAGAAAATGAGCATTCCCCACCTAGACGTACTACAAACAGTCCAAAGAGAGACATGTCAGTTTTGCAAAAAATGGAAGTGACAACTTTTAATACTCTAACATGCCTGAGGACATGCTTTCCCGGGTGATGAGATGTGTAGTTAATGCAAATTCTCAGTAGAAATGAAGGCCAGTTGTCAAGGACATAACCAAACATCACCTCCCAGCTAACCAATATGCCCATTATGCATTAAACATTAAAATGATGACGAGACTTGGGATGATCTGTGTTCCGCTTCAAATTAAAAATCAATCCAGATTAGACCTCCTGGATGTCGATGATGAAGTGACTGCATTCAGACTCATTACCATGGAAACTGAATGTACTCCCCCAAAGCTGCCTTATTTGCTAAATCATCAGCTAAGTAATTTCCTTCCCGGTAAATGTGGTTAGCCTTTGTGGATTCAAATTTTTTAATTAAATTTGAAATAACCTCCAGAATGGCCTGCAATTTCCAGTTTGAAGAGCACTCTATTCCCATAGCATTTATAGTAATCATAGAGTCCCCTTCAATTTCTAATTTTTTAAGGCCAAGGTCCCATGCCAACAAAAGTCCTAGAAGAAGAGCTTTGAATTCTGCCACATTACTAGTATCATTTTCCAAAGGTTTTGCCATTTTGGCAATAAGAGATCCACCGCAGGAGTGAATGATGCATCCTACCCTAGAAGGACCAGGATTCCCCTTAGAAGCTCCATCAAAATTCAATTTATGCCAACCTAGAGGAGGAGGTTTCCATTTACAATTTTCTCTGAGAATAGCATTTGCTTTAACACCAATGCTGATTGTTGGAGGAGCTTTTAGCCCAAACCATTTTTTGATCATGAGATCATCCCAACTAGTGTAAAACTTGTGATGACCACTTTGTATTTGAATTCTAGAATTCATGTATTTCATAACTGAGCCTTCAATCCGATTGAGAACAGAGGATTTATCCATTGAAGTCTCTTGGAAGATTCTCATATTCCTTTCTTTCCAAATTTCCCATATCAGAATGGAAAGAGTGATTAACCATAAGTTGCCACAAAGACTATTTGTGAATAGTTGAGGCCAAGAGGAGAAGAGTGACAGAATGTCATTCAGAAGGGTAGAGGACCAACCCAACTTTGCACATAACCATTGCCAACACTCCAAGGCTAAGGGGCACAAGAGTAACAGGTGATTCATGTCCTCTTCACTTTTTAAGCAGAGAACACATCTGGATGGTCCATGGAATCCCATCTTCTTAAACCAATTAGCAGTTAGAATTTTTCCTTGGATTAATGCCAAGGAGAAGATGCCTGCTTTGGGAAGACAAACTTTATTCCAACAAATCTGCTAAAAGAATTAGGGTAGTTTGTGAGGTGAATTGTCTGAGAGGATGATATATCCTACCTTTGCCTTATAATCCCCTGTTTTGGAACCACTCCATATAACTTAATCTTTCCCATTTTTAATAAAGAAGGATCTGTTCTCTAAAATCTTTTTCACTTTTTGAAGTTCAATTGGATCAGTGTTTAGCTGATCGAATGGTTTCCATTGCCAAGATCCATCAGTCAAGTTCTGAGATCCTGGAGAAACGTAATCTTTCACCACAAGGCCCCAATTTTGAATGCCAATATTGCTGATGTTGTTGGGTCCTAAAAATTGATTAATTCTTGGAAATCCACCCCATGAGTCATCCAAAAATTTGGCAATTGAACCATCTTTGATATTCCATGATAGGGTATTTTCAATTAATCCTTTTGAGCTACGTATAAAGTTCCAAATTCGGGAATCTTGAGGAAGGTTAGAGGTTCTAATTACATGTTCATCCTCTAAATGGTGAAAATATTTGCCTCTGAGAATTCTGAGCCACTTGAGATTCTTTTCCTTTAATATTTTCCAATATAGTTTTGCTCTAAGAGCCTGATTTCGCCACTATAGATTTTTAATTCCAGTGCCTCCTTCAACCACTGGATTATAGATCTTGTCCCATGAGATCAAAGTGAATTTGTCTTGGTGTCAATTCCTTTCCAAAAAAACTTCCCTAGTCTTTTAACAATGTCCAAGTAGCTACCTAATGGGAGGGAGAGGCAAGACAAAAGATAAATGAGGATAGCTGCCAAAGTTTCTTTAAGGAGGACCACCCTCCCAACCCATGAAAGCCATTTTGTTTTCCATGAATCCATCTTCCTATCCAATTTATCTCCAACTGATTTCCATTCATTTTCATTTCTTAGGACTTTATCAATAGGGATGCCAAGGTAAATGCATGGGAAGGATCCAATCTTATATTTGAATATTTTACTTATATTCTGTTGGGTCTTCTTTCTAGTGTTTAGGAAGAAAATAGTTGATTTTTCTTTGTTGGCCACTTGGCGCAAAGCCAAGGCATACTTTTCTAAGCTTTCCTTCAATATTGTAGCCTCTCTGAAGTTGCCATTTCCAAAAAGGAGAATATCATCCACAAATTGCTGATGAGTGATAGCCTGGACCAGAGATGTAATTTCCACCCCCTGTATAGCTCCTTGATTTTGAAGACTGATTAATCTACGCCCAAAGGCTTCTGCCATGATAATGAAGAGAAAGGGGGAAAGGGGATCACCTTGCCTGATCCTGTTAGATCCTTCCAAAAATCCAATAGGAGAACCATTTACCAAGATTGAAAATTTTGGAGTAGAGATACAGTAATAAATGAGATTTATCTAGGCTTTTGAGAAGCCGAACCTCTCGATACATTTACCAAGGAATCTCCAATTGATTTTGTCGTAGGCCATTTTGATGTCTAATTTGATTATCATACTAGGTTGTTTATTACATTGAATTGAGTGAATGGTTTCTTGGGCAATAATGATACCATCAAGAATTGACCTGCCTGGTACAAACCTTGTGTTCCTCACCAATAATCTTACTGAGTACCAATTTTAGCCTATTGGCTAGAGCTTTAGACAAGATTTTATATAATGTATTACATAAAGCAATTAGTCTGAATTCATCCATGCAGGAGGCATTTTCTTTCTTAGGAATTAAGGATATGAAAGTATTATTGATTTCAGTTAAGAATCTACCTGAAGCACTTCCTCCGTCCAAGGCATCAATGAGTTCCTTACAAAAATGTGCCAGCAGTGCAGAAAAAACAAGGAGGGAATCCATCCAGTCCAAGAGCTTTATCCAAGGCCATTTGTGAGAGAGTTCTCAATATTTCCTCCTCAGAGAATTTAGCAATGAGCAAATAATTATTTGCTTCTGATATGAGTTTAGGAATATCCCTGAATAAATCATCGTGTTCTGCAAGGTGGGAGACATCAGAGTGATTTAATAATTCTAAGTAGAACTTGACAATTGCCTTTTGAATCTCAATCTGATCCTGTATGAGAGGGCCATTCTCCGTGTTGATTTGGTGAATCCTATTAATGTTACACCTTTGTTTAGTACTGTTGTCAAAAAATTTAGTGTTTTAATCCCCTGCCTCTAACCAATGCTCTTTGGATTTTTGCTTCCAAAAGGTTTCTTCCTTGGTTAGGATGTCATCATGAGCCCTGAGAACATCCTTTTCTAGGTCATATCTCTCCTTATTCATCCCCAATTGCATAATGGTGTCATTGAGATCCTTAATCTTACCTCCCACTTCCACCTTGGATTCAAAAATGTTATTGAAATGAATTCTGTTCCAAGAAAGTAAATTATGTTTGATGTATTCTAGCTTTGAAACAAAGCATAACATCTTAGAGCCTTTAATTATTCATTCCTTCAACCATTCTGCAATTAGATTCTGAAAATTGTTATCTTTCATCCACATGTTTTCAAATTTAAAGGGACAATGTACTGGTTTGTGTTCTCCAAGGATTTCCAATTGAATGGGGAAATGATCTGATCTAGAGGTTGGAGAGATAGAAGCTTTGAGATCAAAAGGAAACAAAGAAAGATCCCCTTTGAAAAATAATTTGTCCAACTTCTCAGCTATGTTACTTGGGCCCAACTTTTTGTTGTTCCATGTGAATTTTCCATTCTCCAGCTCAATTTCCATCAGCATTTCTGCTTGAAGCCACTCTTTGAAGTCAAATTGAGATTGGGAATCCCTTTGAGATCCACCTAGTTTTTATGAGGGATGAACAATGGAATTAAAATCCCCTTTGATTACTATGTTTTCGTTAATGTGTTCCAGAAAATGTTCACTCAATTCAATCCAAACTTCCTTTTTTCTCCTTCTTAGATTCGGCCCATAAACATTCATTATATAAAATTGAAGATTAGATGCTAAACTCCAGATTTTCCCCACCCATTCAATTCTAGTTTTTACCTTTGCTGATGAATCTGGTATTCCTTGGATTCCATAGTATTGCAATACCACCAGAAGAGCCCACAACATCATATCCCTCCACAAACCAATCCCCAAGTGTTTTGGGAAAGGAGGAGAGTTGGTCTATATTCATTTTTGTTTCCTATAGAAGAACAAAATTTAGTTTGGCCAAAACGATGCAACGTTTAACTATCCACTGCTTGTTAGGGGCATCGAGACCCCTAACATTCTAGGAGAAGACATTCATTGTGACTTGGGAAGGAACTTCCCCTTCCCTATATTCAAGTAATCAATGATTTTGGCTTGTTCTGGATCCTCACCATCCTTCGATCTTAGTGAGACCATGGATTTTTTGCCTTTATTCTTCTTTTTGACTATCCCGCAATCAAAATTTCCACTGTTGGTATATGATTTTTGAATTCCAAGAGTTTGTGGAGGAACATTAGAAACCTTGTCTATAAAAGGAAATCCACCTAATTCCTTGTCCATCCCAGGTACTTCCTGGGAAGCCAATAGGATATTATCCTTGTAATATACCAAACCTTCAATATTGCTCCATCTATCTTCCTCTTCAACATAATATGCTTCTAGTAATCTTTTAACAAAAGAAAAGGAGTTGTTCTCCTTACCTAAATCATCATGTTAAATACCTCCAAAGAGGTCACAGATCGCTTGAATTCTGGGAGAGATAGGAGATTGACTGCCTTTATCTACTGAAGCCGACTCCTTTACCTTTCCCGCCTTCTCAAATCTATGTGAGAGGCCCCTTTTATTCCCAGACTTCCTCTCCTTTTCTTTTTTTCCAACAGGTGACAACGGTATAATTCCTCCCATAATTTTGGACCTGCCTCTAGACTTCTTTTCAGAATCAGTAAGCTTGATGGGATCATCAATCTCTTCTTTCAATTCTCTTAATTCTCTTAATTCTTTAGCTCTAAGTCTGGATGATTTGCTGCATACAGTGCTATTAATGGAGAAATCAAAATCAGGAGAAAATTCCAATGGAGAGGAAGGACTGACACCATTTCTAATATCTTGAATCTCATGTCGCTTGTCTTTGTTAGAGTCAGATTTCCTCTTAGCCTTCACACAGGTCCATAAGTCCTTGATCTTGGTCTGTAAAATATCTTCCTCTGGCATTTACATAGGAGATGAGGAAGGAACATCGTCCATATAGGAGTTGACCAAAGGTGTGTTTTCCATGCCAGCCTCCAGTAAACCATCGTTGCCACCCCTAACCTTTGGGATATCCTTCTCTGCCACTACTTGATCCATGATTTGAGATATCATTTCTACTTGGACTTCTCTGAACCAGTTTAGCAATAGTTGGTCTGTCATCTTCTAATTAAAAAAGGGTCCAATGTTCTTAGATTTGTTGTCCATAACTTAAAATGTTGAGCCCCGTCTCAAAATTCCAGGAATGGACGGCAGGGGCTTACTAGTATATGAATTCATTAGATGTATCATATGGAGAAAACCACTATTGCGTTTCCCTCCATCCACCACAAACAATTTAGTCCCCTACCAGTTTTGGCTTTCAAATGGATCTACAACTTGACTCTTTTCCATCGTCAAGAGGCAACGGGACGTTCTTCCATATTGAGTCATCCACTCTTGGACTCTCCAAAAAAGGAACTGAAGAAATTTTTTGAAGGATTTCTTAGGCATTTCTTCCTCTGAGGCTTTCAAAGTAACATCAAAACTGTTAAATTATGTTCATTCGTGTTTAATAAAATGACATAACAGATATTATGTGTGTGTGCGTGTGTGTGTATAATGAAATATAAAATATATATTAAATTAAAGATATAATATATATATTGATATGACATGTTAAATTAATCGTAATACATACATACATATATATATATATATATATATA
>MU217905.1:20659-36745 GCA_018584345.1 Thuja plicata | reverse complement strand
GAAAATATTTTGAGGCCAATGCATGATAAAATGTTGGAAATAAATTGTAGAAGAATTTTTAAAAAGATTTGGAATAACTATTTTGAAAAATTAAATCAAAGTGGAAGATGTCAAGTAGTTGTTGAAAAGATTAAGAATCTGAAATTTAGAGAGACAATGACAATTGTGGGGCTGAGAACATCTAAAAACAATACTAAGAGAACCATTGTGAGGAATCTATTCAATGCATACCAAGCCATTGGTTCAAAATCATGTAGTAAAGATGCTAATGTTACTCGACGTGTCCTCGCATCAACTATAATGGGAAAGGAAATGAAAAAATCTCGTATAGTAAGCAAAAAAAGTAAGTCATTAAGGATAGGTAGATCAACAATACGAAGTGTACCAATAATAAACAATGGGAGAGGATTCGAGTGGGAGAGGAGAGCATTCGAGCGGGAAAGATGGGGATTCAAATTGTGAGCAGGATTTTGGCAGAATGGTTGCTGGTGCTGGTTCGGGCAGTAGCCCTGGTCAAGCGCCTTTGGTTCTGGGGACGCTTTCTATCCCAGAACTTGATAGGGTGTCAGTTACTTCAGTGGTGGGACAATTTTGTCCTTCCCTGGGTAGGGGTAACACGGGTACTCCCTCAAAGGCAGTGTTAAATGGGGCTCAACCTATTAGTGAGGATGCTTTAGGAGAAGGGCCCAGTCTGTCTCCTAAGGTGATGAATAATGAGGATATTCCTTCACAGGACCCACTAGTGGGATCAAAAATTATTTTAGAAGCTGGAGATGCCAAATTCAACCCTCATAGTCCAAAAAAGTGGTCAGACCTTGTGGGAGCAAGAAAGGAGGCTGATTCTTTTTCCTCTGAAGAACTGGTTAAAGCTTTTCTTCAAGAGGGAGAAGTTGCCATTTTTGTTCCGGACATAATGGTTGATCGATCTGTTTCTGTCATGGAATTTATGCTGGTTGGTAAGTTACTCGGCCCTAGACCTAATATTGAAGCTGTCAAAACTTTTGTTTCAAGGAAATGGGCATTGAAAGGTCATGTGGACATTGCGGCCCTACCTAAAGGCTTTCTATCTTTTTCCTTTACTAATAAGGAATACCAGGATTATGTTTTGTGTGGGAGTCCCTGGATGTTTGGTTGGACGACTGTTGCTTTTTGAAAATGGACTCCTAACTGGAATTACTCTAAATATTTTTTTAAGTCTATTCATGTCTGGGTTAGGTTTCCTTACTTGCCTCTAGAATACTAGAATGAGGGAGTCTTTAAAGGATTAGCCTCATCTTTTGGCGGAGAACTTATTTCAGTTGAACCCATGACGACGGCCAAATCCAGACTTGTCTTTGCAAGAATCTGTGTCAATCTTACCCAATTTGAAAATCTTCCTTTGGCTATTAACATTAACTCTAAACTGGGTCAGTGTAAATATGAGGTGACCTTTGAATCACTTCTATTTGCTTGTTTTGTTTGTCATAAAATGGGTCACTGGGCAAAACATTGCCCAAAAAAAACTCCTAAGGTTTCCCTGCCAGCTGTGGTAGAACCAAAAAGACAAGTTTGGAAGGAGGTTAAAGGTGACAATAGTAGTAACAATGAGGTTATTATTGGGGATTTCAATTGCCCTTTAAGAGACAATGAGAAGTCTGGTGGACTGGGTAACCAGAATATTTTGGTAGGAAGAATGAATCTTATGGAATTTATTAATAAACAAGCTCTTTTTGATATGGAGCTCCAGGGTGTTAACTTTACTAGGTCTAATAGAAGGATTGGCCAAGACCTCATTCAAGTTAGATTAGATCGGGCTTTAATCAGTGGCTGCTGGCTTAAAAAGTTTGGATGTACATTGTATTCTCTCTCGAATATTGGATCGGATCACTTCCCTATTTGCTTCAACGTGGATCTAATTATTAAAAAAGGTCTCCCGCCCTTCAGGTTTGAAAAAATGTGGGTGGACCATCCGGAGATGGAACAAAATATTAAAGACTGGTGGAAGGTAAAAATTCATGGCACTGCTATGTTTAGAATGGTTAAGAAACTTCTCAGTGTAAAACAAAATGTGAAGGTTTGGAGAAAAATGGTTTTTGGTGATATTTTTAAGGCCAAAAGTCAGCTTAAAAAAGATCTGGATATTATTTAGGAAACTATACAACAGACGGGATTAACGGTGGAACTTAGGGACAAGGAGGAAAGCATCCTGGCTAAGAATCATAACATTACTTCTAAAGAAGAAGATTACTGGAGGCAGAGATCTAGATCTATTTGGCTCAAAGCTGGAGACAAAAATACTAGATTCTTCCATTTATCTGCCTCTAAACATAGAGTTTCTAACAAAATTTCAAATCTCAAATTGGAGGATAAGGAAATTACCAATGATAAATAGAGTTTCTTCCATTATCAATGATGCTACTAATCATGCTCTTGTGGCTATTCCCTCTCAGGAAGAAATCAAGGCGGCGGTTTTCTCTTTTGAAGGTGATAAATCCCCTAGCCCGGATGGGTTTCCTATATTTTTTTTCTAGAAATTATGGCATATTTTTGAAGTGGACATCTGTAATGTGGTTAAATAATTCTTTGGCTCTAAATCTCTGCTTAAAGAAATCAATGCGACCTTCCTTGCCTTGATCCCTAAGAAGCCTGGTGCTGATTCGGTGGATGCTTTTTGACCTATCAGCCTTTGCAACTCTGTGTACAAAATCCTTTACAAAGTTCTTACCTCTCATCTGCTGTCTCTTCTGCCCCAGATTATTTTCCCTCAACAAAGTGGCTTTGTCCCTGGCAGGCAAATTCTTGATTCTATTTTGAAGGTTCATGAGGTTATCCACTCTACCCAGGTCTCTCTTAATTCTGGTTTCTTTCTTAATTTGGATCTTTCGAAGGCCTATGACCGAGTGGATTGGGATTTTTTGATCAAAGTTCTTAGATCCTTTGGTTTTGGAGAAATTTTCCTTCAACTAATTTATCAGCTCATTAGTACTTCTACTGCTGCCATCCTGATCAATGGGTCTCCTTCGAGGTTTTTCAAACCTTCCAGGGGATTAAGGAAAGTTGATCCTCTTTCTCCAATCCTTTTCTCTATCTTAGCTGAATTTCTGGGGTTCCTTTTTCAAAAGCTTGCAGAAAATGGTTCTTTTAAAGGTCTCTCCCCCTCCTGAACTTCCAGACATTGCTCGCATGAACAGTTTGTGGATGACACTATCGTTATGGGTTTCTCTTCTATTCAGGAAGCCAGGACTATCAAATCTTCTCTTTCTACCTACTCCCTTGGCTCGGGACAAAACATCAATTGGGATAAGAGCTCCTTATATTTTATTAATACTCCTACGGAAAGGCAGCATAGAATTGCTAGAATTATTGGTTGTAGAATTGAGTCTCTTCCTGCTACCTATCTTGGTCTCCCTCTTGGTCTTAAACCTCCAGACTCTTTCTAGGGAGGTATTGTTGATAGATTTAACAGGAAGCTAGATGGTTGGAAAGTAGCCATCCTGAGTCAAGCTGGTAAACTTCAGCTACTCAAAGTGTCTTTACAAAGCCTCCCTGTCTATGCTCTAAGTCTTTTCAAGATCCCTGGTAAATTTGCAGATATCATTGAAAAAATTCAGAGAAATTTTCTGTGGTCGGGTGTGGAGGAGAAAAAGAGATTAGCTTTAGTTGCTTGGGAAAAAGTCTATACTCCCAAAAAATGGGGAGGGCTGGGATTATGCCCTATAAGAGCTACCAACTTGGTCGTGCTGGCTAAACAGATTTGGAGTATTTTTGGTGTTAAAAGAGAATGGAATGATATTATTAATAAAAAATACCTCTTCTCCTTCTCCCATATTTAAGAATTTTGGAAAACTAATCTGAAAGTGCAAGGATCTTTTATCTTGAATAGTATTCATAATGCTAAAGATGTGGCTTTTAAGGGGGCCAGGTGGTTTTTAGGTAATGGAAAAAAAATTCATTTCTTGGAGGACTGCTGGATGAAAGAATATCCTCTAAACTCTGTTACTACTTTTCAACCTTTCATCAATCAGTGTATTCAGAGACATGGAGCAATGGTCAGGAACTACTGGAGGAATGGTTCATGGATTGATTTGTCCCTTGATGATGAGTTGTTAAAACCCTTAATGCTAGATCTTGCGATCTGGAAGGTTAAGAGTTCTAGTGAAGACATGCTCCTTTGGGGAATTCTTCCTTCTGGATCCTTCACGGTGGCCTCTTGTTCAGAGATTTTATTAAAAAAATCAAACCCTCTCCCCTTTTGGGGTCAAGTGTGGGACAATTCTTTAATTCCTAAAATTAACATCTTTTTTTGGCTGGCTTTGCAGAATACAATTCTCACAATTGATAACCTTCAGAAAAGGGGAATGGTGCTGACTAATAGATTCTTTCTATGTAAAAAAGCCGAGGAAAATATTTATCATCTTGCCATTGACTGTAGTTATGCTTGGGAGGTTTGGAATGAATTATTACAATGCTGGGAGATCAAGTGGGTTTTCCACAACAAAATGGAAAGCTTTCATATTCAATGGCGAAAAGTTGTTTCCCCCATTGATCAACATCTATGGAATATCATTCCTCCACATGTAATATGGCAATTATGGAGAGAACGCAATGACAGAGTCTTCAGAAACACAAAACTTCCTCCAAAAGTGGTTACTGAGAAGATAAAGAGAAGTATAAAGGAAAACTTCAAGGTGTCGTCTGGTAGAATGCTGGATTTCAAAGCTGGTGACTTGGGTTTGAGATCTTTTATCCATAAACAACATCCTAGGGAGAATGCCATCTGGCTTTCTCCTCTGCCTGGGTGGATAAAACTCAATTTTGATGGCGCTGCTAAGGTCAACCCGGGCCCAGCTGGCTGTGGGGGCCTCATCTGTGATGACATGGCTAATTGTGTGGCAGTGGTGGCCTTACCTATTGGGGTGAAAACCAACCACGTGGCGGAGGCTATGGCCCTTCTTCAGATGCTAAAAATTGTCAAGAAACACATGGCACATAAAGTGTGGATCGAGGGTGATTCACTCAATATCTTAAATTGTATTAGTGACAAGACAAAGCCATCATGGACAATCAAGGAAATCATTAAGGAGGCCAGAATCATAATTAATTCCTTTAATCAATTCATAATTTCTCACGCTAATAGGGAGTCGAATGGTACTACTGACGAGTTGGCCAACTTCGCGGTTAATGCTAAGGACATCATGATTTGGCATGATTACACAAATCTGACCATCGATATCAAAGCCAAGTTGGCCTTTGATAGATCCCGAAGCATGAGGGAAGATTGGGCGTACCTTGAGAAGCTATGATGATTAGAAACATTTTAAAAAATCAGAGGGAAATGAGGACGGAAAGTGGTGTCTTTCCCAAAAACACTAATTATAGACACAAGTTAACCCTTGTTAACTTCAAAGTTACCAGTTTTCAGAATTACTGTATTCTCTTTGCATTTCCTTCCTTTTCTAAGAACTGTATGATCATGGGAGGAGGGCTTAACTGTTAAGAGCCGAAGGACTGTGTAAAATGGAAAAAAATACTGGAAGCTTGGGACATTCTTGAGAAGGGTGGTCTTACTACATACATGGAAAGATTGCATGGGGCTAAAGACAGTGGTACTAAATTATTTTCTGGATTCCTGGAGAAATGGGGCGGTGACTATAGTGGGAATCACTGTTAATATTATGGAGGATTTTATAGCAGAGATCTCTGGGCTTAGCATGAAGGGCATAAAGTTCTTCTGGGACAACAATATTTAACTCGAAAGGAAATTCGGCGCTTTCCCAAGAGTAAAGAGGAGAAAAAAAATCTTGTTAAAGAGTTTGGGGGATGCTATGATGTGGATTCGTTCAAAGATATCTGGGCTACTGTTAGGGTGGCGATCATGGAGTATGTTACCCTGGACGGTAGGTTCAAAAGAGCCCATTCTTACCACTTTGTCTTGCTCTGTCATTTTTGGCATAAAATTAGGGTTTCTCTGCCTTTCTATATTTTACAATCTCTCCGCTCTAGCATTGTCCAGTACAAGAAAAAGGAGAAGAAACCCATTCTACATGAAGGGTTGATCCTTTTAATTGTTGAACATATTAAGAAGAGGGCTAGTGCTAGCCCTGTCTTAACCTCGTCCAAATCTGGTTTGGGCAAGAGGAGAATTAGGGATGGGAATGAGAAAGACAAGAGTTCTATAGGCAAAAAACTTAAGAAGGAGAAGGAGACTACCATGGATACGGATACCTTTGCAGATAGTGTGGTAGGCTATGATAACATGGCTGATTCTACAAAGGAAGAAAGTTACTCTACTTCTTTGGTTTCAAACTCTGTTTCAGAGGAGAATGAAGACACGGATGAGGAAGTGACGGGTTCTATGGACAAAGATAAAATTTTGGATTGCAGGAAAAATAGAGAGGATAAGAAAGAGGATGAGGAAGGTCAGAAAGTGCCTATTTTGGTTGAGTATGATAGTTCTAAAGACCATGATGTACTGATCTCACTGAAGCTTGAAGTGGTTATGGAATGTGGTCAAGATAACCAGAAGGAAGCTCTGGAAGTGGAGAATATTTCCCTTGTCAAGGAGTCGACTTTACCTGAGAAGGAGACAGACAATGTCCCTAGTAACTCTCAAAACATTCCTTTTATCAAGACTGTGGACCTACAAGAAAGAAATGTTTGATTATTTAAGGATGACATGGATGATAAGATTGATCCACCTTTTGGGGTTCTCCAAACTGCCAAAGCTGCCTCAATATACTCCTTTCAGTTAATGAAATGGGTGTTCTAGGAGATCAAGAATTTACACCTTAAGTATCATTATATTTCTACTAAGGTGGATTCTTTGTAGACTCAGATGGAGTCTGGCCCTAACATCAAGGTGAACAAGGTTACCAATGATGAGGAAAATAATGTCTAGCAGTTACAAGCCAGAATGGAAACCATGGAGAACACTATGAAAAAACATATGCAAGACTACAACAATTTCATGGGTTCGGCTATGGATTGTTTCCTGACCATAAAGGCTGAGCTGGATACTGGGTCACCAGGTAACAAACCAAAGAACATTACTGAGAACCTAGATGATGAAGGCCCTGGAAAATGCACGAGATCAGCTCGAAAGAAGAAAATTCATGACAGAATCCAGGAACTCTCAGAGTTCAATGCTGCGATAAAGAAGATAGCTGAAGTGAAGCAGGAAGTTGCTGAGGTTTGTAAGGAGCTGGTCTAGTGCTCTGGTTTTTGGGTCTAGTGGTTAGTCTTTTTTTGCTGGTATCTGGCTTTTGGTTTCTTTCCTATTTTTTCGTTGTTATCTCTTTTGCGTACTGGTTTCCAGTCCTGTTTTGTTTTGGGGTGCTTCATTGTCTTATCTCTATTTCTAGCTTGTAAGGGGTTTCGGGTCCCCATTTAAAACCTATTTTTCCTTGCAATAAAAAACAATACAAAGTGCCTTACAAAGGCAAGACAAAATTGAGGATCCAAACACTAATTCTCTTTGGTCATTCTTGGGTAGACTCCCACACAAGGACAAGGTTGTCGTTGATGCATTAAGATCATTAATTGAAATTTTTTGGCATGACAACACAAGGGTTTCATCCAACCAAAGAGACATTTTTAGGAGGAGAATCGGATCTACAAATCGTATGCCACATCCAAAACGCTTTTTGGATATGACACAAACACAATTTTATGAAAGATTCCTCCAAAGGTTTCCTCAAATTAAAATTAGTCAAAGATTTTTTGAAATGAGAAAACCCTTTTACGTCAAGATTAATCATGCATGCACTACATGTTGTTGTAGGGTACATATTGAATTTTCCAAGCATTATGATATATATTGTCATGTTTTTTATACTTTGCACACTGATGAGGATTTGACAAGAATAAAGTCTGGAACAGCCTCACTATGAGATGGAAAGAAGAAACTGGAGAAATATACAGCAATGTCATGAGAATGACAAAAACTTCAAACATGAACAACACCTTAGAGTTTGAATCCATTCATACGAAAAGCACATAGAGATGTTGCCTTACCACACACGTGCTTCTTCGACCCGCAGCCTGTTCCTGCAAATGGCCATGAAGAAAATATTGTACATTCCTCCTACCCACTCTCCACCATGTTTAGGCCACTTCACATGGTGTTCACGCGAGCAAGAGGCATTTTTTCCCAAATTAACTTCCAAAGGTTTTTGTGTGAGTCTGGTTTCCTGCAGCAATGACTTCTACACACAAAATAAATGCCACTAAAATTTATTTAAAAGAAACCAATAAATGTGATATGCATCTTTGAGGCACACTGGAATTAAATAGAAAATAAACTAAAGTAACAGGAAACCCCCACAATGTTATTTATTTCATATATTCAAAGCACAGTACAAATAACTTCACAATATCACTCGATATTTTGGGTCTTCTTCCCACCAAAAAGAAAATAAAAAAATATCTCCTCTCCCAGAGGTTTTGGAGAGAATATATAAACAAAGGTAAACAGTTAAAAACTATTTTTGGAAACCACCAGACCCATAAAGGTTTTATTTAATCCTTTACTAAAGTGATAACAAAACATTAAAATATGCCCTAAAATTTAATAATAACAAAACATTAAAACACCCATCAAAAATAATACGTAAACCTTATTCCTGTGCCCAACACCTATAGCTGCTCCTGCAACATACTCCTGGGGGTAAATTTTGTCTCAAGTCCTCTTGGAGACCAACTATTGTAGATCCCCACCTTGCCTCAGAATTTTTGTTTCCAGCAACCAAGTGGCTTCAGAATCAGGAAGGCCCTTCCACTTGACCAAATGCTCCATGTGCACTTTGTGTCATGTCCTCATTACTTCTCTACTACTGATGATACATTCCATCTGTGGCTTCTCCTTAGAAGGAAACTTCTGAATCCAATCATCTGGTACAATTGTTGGCTCTGCTGCACAAACTTCTTCATTTGAACCCTTATACAATGTGAGATTCGAGACATTAAAGATAGGTGAAATAGCCACATCTGGAGGCAATGCGATCTTGTAGGCATTTTCTCTACATACTTTTACAAAATCTCACATGGCCCAAAATTCTTCATCATCAACTTCATATAACTGCCCCGAGGTAACTGATCTTTGTTCAAGTGCACCATGACCAAGTCTCCAATTTGGAACTGCACATTCCTTCGCTTCAAATCTGCCTTGGCCTTCACCTTAAGGCTATTTTGCTGCAATGTTGTCTTCACATGCTCATGCACTTCCACCATTGCTTTAGCAAACTCTTCTGCATGTCCACTCCTCTTCTCCAAACCATCCACATTCCTGAGTTCAAAAACTCCTCTTGGATGTCTTCCATAAACAACTTCAAAAGGACTCATGCCTGTGCTACGATTCACCGAGTCATTGTGTGCAAAATCTACATGAGGTATGATGGCATCCCAACTACCTCCATGTTCCCGTGTCAGACATCGCAAAAGGTTTCCCAGGGACATATTAACCACCTTATTTTGCCCATCCGTTTGAGGATGATAGGCTGAACTGAAAGACAAATTCATGCCCAACTTCTTCCATAGGGTCCTCCAAAAGTGACCCACAAACTTGTTGTCCCTGTCAGATATGATGCTCAATGGAAAACCATGAATACAAACTATTTCTGTAAAGAACAACCTTGCAATATAACTAGCATCATTAGTGGTTTTACATGGAATAATGTGAGCCATTTTTTTGAATCTATCAACAACCACAAATACGCTGTCATAACCTGTCTTTGTCCTTGGCAACCCCATCACAAAATCCATACTCAAACACTCCCAAGGTCTATTCGGTATGGGTAAAGGCTGATAAAGTCCAGAATTTGTTGACACTCCCTTTGCCCTTTGATACACAAGACAACCTTCCACAAACTTCCTTATGTCTATTTGCATCTTGGGCCAATAATAAAATCTTTGTACTAACTCCAATGTCTTGTTGAGTCCAAAATGACCCCCAAGACCTCCATAATGTTTCTCCCTAATCACGTTATCCCTCATGGAACATTTAGGAATACAAAGTTGGCTGCCTTTAAACAACAGTCCATCTTGCACAATAAATTCAGAAAAATGAGAATGAAAACTATCTTCCAACTTAGTGCAAACCTCATATGCTTTGCTGAAATCTCCATCTTCCACATACATTCCCTTCAATGCATCTACACCCATGCTCTGGAGTTGTACTTCTTGCACCGTTAGCACTCTCCTACTAAGTGCATCAACCACTTTATTGGCTTGTCCTTTCTTATGCTTGATTGTAAAGGTATAAGCCTGCAAACTCTAAACCCACTTCATGTGCCTATGGTTGAGTTTTTCCTATCCATTCAAGAAACTAAGAGCATGGTTGTTAGTATACACAATAAACTCCTTAGGCAGAAAATAGTGCCTCCATTTTTTCAATGCCTGGACCATGGCATACAATTCCAGATCATAAGAAGAATATTTTTTCTTTGCCTCATTCAGCTTCTCGCTAAAAAATGCAACGGGTCTTCCTTCTTGACTAAGAACAACCCCTATTGCAAAGCCACTAGCATCTCATTCTATTGTAAAAATTTATTAAAATTTGGTAAAACAAGAATATGATACTTGGCTACCTTTTGTTTGAGTTCCTCAAAACTCTTATTTGCTGCACTATTCCATTCAAACCTCGTTTTACCTCCTCCTTTGATGGTGTCCAAAATTGGTGCACAAATGTTGCTAAAGTTCCTTATGAACTTCCTATAGAACGTGGCCAAGCTATGGAAAATTCAAACCTCTCCAACAGCCCTTGGTTTTGGCCAATTAAGGATGGCCTCTACTTTGGTTGGATCCATTTTTAGATCTCCCTTGGATATCACAAACCCAAGATACACCAACTCTTGTTTCAAGAAGTCGCACTTCTCCAATTTTATCTTCAACTGTTGTTCTTACAGCCTTTGTAGAACCATCTTCAAGTGCTGCAAATGCTCTTCCTTATTTCTGTTGTATATCAAAATGTCATCAAGGTAGACAATAACAAACTTCCCAATGAAGTCCTGCAAAACTTTGTTCATGAGTCGCATAAACGTACTAGGAGCATTAGACAAACCAAATGGCATAACCAGCCACTCATACAACCCTTCATTAGTTTTAAAAGCCATCTTCCATTCATCACCCTCTCTTATCCTTATTTGATGGTACCTACTTTTGAGGTCTATCTTAGAAAAATATGAAGCTCCCCCTAAACAATCCAACAAATCTTCTATTCTAGGAATAGGAAATCTATACCTTATAGTTATCCTATTAATGGCCCTAGAATCGGTACATAACTACCACTTACCATCCTTCTTAGGAGAAAGAACCGAGGGTATGGCACATGGGCTAAGACTTTTCCTTACCAACCCCTTGTCAAGAAACTCTTGTACTTGTCTAGCAATCTCTTCATTCTGCTGTAGTGTCATCTTATACGCTGCCTTATTAGGTAGCACTGCTCCAGGAATGTGATCAATCTGATGACTAATGTCTCTCACCGGTGGTAGAGACTCAGGCATTACGTCAGTAATGATGTCCTTGTATTGATTCAACAACTCCTCCACTTCTTTCGGGCCTACTATTCTACTTTCCTTCTTTCTATCTTCCTTAGGCTTGAGCACCAATGCAAAGCCTATTCCATCCTCTTCTTCAAGAGTATTAATGAACTCTTTCTCACACACCATCAACACACTAGGTCCAACTTGACTAGCCCCTTTCTCTTCTCCTTCAGAAGTTAGCCTATAGGTTACCCCATCCTTTTGGAAACTATAAGAGTTCTTCTCACCATCATGGCATGCCTTTCTGTCAAATTGCCAAGGTCTGCCCAACAAGAGATGGAAAGCATCCATAGGAAGGATATCACATAGTATCTTATCCTTATATCCCCCTATGCTGAACTCTACCCAAGCTTGCTCATTCACAACTTCCTACTGGCCCTTATTCAACCAAGTGACCTTGTATGGACAAGAATGTGGAAGTCTCTCCAACCTCAATTTATTTATAGCCTCGAGTGATATGATATTATCCGTGGAACCCGAATCAATTATCACCCTACACAACTTTCCTTTCACCTTGCACTAGACTCGAAAAAGAGCCCTCCTTTGAGTGGTATCTTCTTTTACCAGTTCCTTAAGAAGTGTCCTCCTTATCATGAGACTTTCTCCTTCAGCCTCTGTCATCAACTGAACTTCTGGTGAGTTCATACTCACATTATCTTCCTGCACATAAGTGACCATCCTTTCACCATTATGAGAAGTAGACGCCCTCTGTGGACACTTATGCTTTGGGTGTCCCAACTGACCACAATTGTAGCACTTCATTCCCAAGAACCTGGATCCTCTGCCTGATCCATTAGACCTTCCTCCATTAGATCCCCTTCCACTGTAGCCTCCTTTGCTACTTGAGTCACCCACTTGCTCCCTGGGGTTTGACTCACCTTGGGACCTATGGCCTTGTCCTCTATTGCTGAATTTTCCCCTACCTCGGTCATTCCTTCCACCTCTCCCTCCTTGGTGTTGATCACTCTTCCTGTTCAACTTCTCTTCAAACTTAAGAGCAAGCTGAAAACACTTCCCCATCGTATCCGGGGTAAGAAGGCTAATCTCCTCCTTTATGTTCACCCTTAGGCCATTCAAGTACCTGGCCACTCTTTCTAGTTCCCCTCTTATTTCTTTTCCCTGAGAGTTAGCCTATGGAGCTCCTCTGTATAGGCATTCACGTCCATTTCTTGCTGCTTCAAGCTTTGTAGCTTCTTGAACAACTGCACTTCATGATCTGTAGGCAGAAATTGTGCCTTGATTTTTGCCTTCATCACTTCCCATGAAGAAATTAGACCTTTGTTTTTTTGTATCCTTTCTCCTTGAACATAATTCCACCATGAGAGAGCAGATCCTCTCAGCTTTCCTTTTGCAATCCTTACCCTATCATTCTTTGGAACTTCATTCATCTTGAAGTGATTTGTGATTGCTTCAATCCATTCAATCACTTCCTCACTATTCAGACTACCTCCATATGTAGGTATCCTGTCAGTAACATCTCCTCTTATTGACTTTAAAGCATCAACGAATGCCTTTTGATCTACAGGCAATTCCGTTGGTGGATCCTGGTGCTGTTCTCCTTCTTCATCTCCACTGGCACCTTCTTCCATCTCATTCTCCTTATCTATGTCACTGGACCCCTTGAACTCCCTCAAATTCTCTTCCAAAAATTCCTCCATCATCTTCTTGATGGCATCTGGAGTCATACTTTTGGGAGGTATGGTGTGAGCCTCAGCTTCAGCCTGTGATTCTTTTGCAGACATACACTTCCTAGCAAGACCTTGTCTCGCTCTGATACCAATATGATGAGGAGTAGACAAGAATAAAGTCTGTAACGGCCTCACTATGAGATGGAAAGAAGAAACTAGAGAAATCTATAGCAATGTCATGAGAATGACAAAAAATTCAAACATGAACAACACCTTACAGTTTGAATCCATTCATACGACAAGCACATAGAGATGTTACCTTACCAAACACATGCTTGTTCAACCCGCAGCCTGTTCCTGCAAATGGCCATGAAGAAAATATTGTACATTCCTCCTACCTACTCTCCACCATATTCAAGCCACTTCACATGGTGTTCACGTGAGCAAGAGGCATTTCTGCCCAAATTGACTTCCAAAGGTTTTTGTGTGAGTCTGGTTTCCTGCAGCAATGACTTCTACACAAAAAATAAATGCCACTACAATTTATTTAAAAGAAACCAATAAATGTGATATGTATCTTTGAGGCACGCTGGAATTAAATAGAAAATAAACTAAAGTAACAGGAAACCCCCACAATGTTATTTATATTTCATATATTCAAAGCACAGTATAAATAACTTCACAATATCACTCGATATTCTGGGTCTTCTTCCCACAAAAAAAGAAAATAAAAAAAATATTTACTCTCCCAGAGGTTTTGAAGAGAATATATAAATAAAGGTAAACAGTTAAAAACTATTTTTGGCAACCACTAGACCCGTAAAGGTTTTAATTAATCCTTTACTAAAGTGATAACAAAACATTAAAATATGCCCTAAAATTTAATAATAACAAAACATTAAAACACCCCTCAAAACCAATACGTACACCTTATTCCTATGCCCAGCACCTGTAGCTGCTTTTGCAGCACACACTAACACTATTTTGCAGGAATGTGGTCTTCAAGCACCTCCTACGTCATCAAGAGATTTTATGTCAAGTGTATTATGCAATTGAGATGATGGTTGCATTTATTATAAGATGATGTGTATGAATGGATCTTGTAGTGCATGTGGTGGTATGAGAAATTTGCAGATATGTCACCATCTAGAGAGCACAAATGAGATTGGAAATACACTAGTTTATTTTGGAAAATACAAGACAGTAATTTATGGTCTAATAGATGGAAAAGAACTTAAGAGGTGTGAGTTAGTGAAAAATGATATATGCGAAGCTGATTTTATGAAGATATTTAAAGAGAAACTAGTTTATCAGTACATACGTCATTCACATAGAGCTAGGTGGTTGGATGAGAAATTCAATATATGTAAGGAAACTTTTCCCCTTGATAATCATTAAAGGTATTTTTAATTATTGTCTACTCCATAGATATTAGAAGGCCTGGGGTAGAAAATGAAATATCTAGCAAGTTGAAGAGTAGAATCTCACTATTATAAGAATGAACTAAAAAATAAAGGACTAATTTGTGTACAAAAAACAACATGAATGCATACAGATGATTTTTTGTAGCTTGGCTCAATCCATCTCTGAAACGCTCTAGCTTGAACTCATTTGCATCACTTCCCCAATATCTGGGATCCCTGTGCATTGATATAATATGTACAACAACATTCACACCCTTGGGAACTGTAAAATCATCTCTTAATTTTAAGTCTTTGAATACCTGCCTCATGATCCCTGCTCCAGGTGGGTACAATCTAAGTGTCCCATTCAGTATCATCCCAATCATTAAAAAAAAAAAAAATTTCTAAATTAATTCAGAAATGTTTCTCTTGGGAAAGTTTCCTTACCCAAAATTTGTTTATCATACTTACAATTTTGAGCTTTCCTAAACAATCCATGGGGGGATCACTATTTCCACATATTGCAATGGCTTCTTCATGGGATTTTTGTTGCCAATCCTGGTGGAGTGCTAGAAGTAGTATTGCCCATGATAGCAGAAAACTAGTGGTTTCTCTTCCTGCCAAGAAAAATGTTTTGCACTCATCCATCACTTGTTGTGTTGTGTATCTAAAATTCTTGTCATCTAAAGAAACATTCTCTATTTCAAAGAGAATCAAGACAAGAATATCATCCGCAAATGATCCACTCTCTTTTCTTTTCTTTATCATGTGTTTCTGGTTGTTTTCCAATCTTCTACTCCACTTCTAAGCCTCCAGATTTGAGGGCATGGGGATATAAATTTATTGAAAAATAGAGCAATGGATTCTAATTAGTGTTTTCAATATTCAAAACAAACCAAATCCCAAATTATTTAGTTAACAAGAATCACCTTGTGAAGAAGGGATTTAGTGACTTGTCAAGTCAGGGAATTCTAAATTACTCTATTGTGGATAGAAAGGGTTGGAGGACATCAACCAATTAACAGAGGAGGGTAAAGTCACACTTTAGTTGTGTGCACTCTGCACCAAAGTGACCCCAAGAAGTGGCCACACAAGAAGACCATGTACAAAGGGACAGTGCATCAATAACCCATTCTTATGAACAATCTTGTTGGGGTGTGCATCCCACCCATGAGTACACCTTACCTTTCTATCTCTTCAACAAATTAACCTTGTATTCACATAGGCCTAATCCATACAAAAGGTATTATAGGGCTTCTCCCTATCAAGTCTAATCAACATAACTCTATTCCTTATCCAACCCAAATGAAATTGAATTCCCAAGCTCCTCTCTAAGGATGTTAAATAGAGAAGGGTCAAGAAAATTAATCATCCTATGTGTTGATTAAATTTTTTCTCCTTTGAAAGGAGTATTTGAGCATTCATAGGGAGGAAATCCCACTTCCTCCAACATCTGAGAGTCCCAATCCTGTATATAATAGAGGAAAATTATTAGTTTTTTTATAAAAGTGAAAAGTATCTTGTATATTAACACTCCCT
>MU217905.1:0-11856 GCA_018584345.1 Thuja plicata | reverse complement strand
GACTTATTTAATATCGAGCAATGCAATGATTATTTATATTTTTATGCAAACACTTGTATGTCTCAATTCCAACCCATCCTTACAATATCATTGTGCATTCCTAATTTTATTTGGTATATAGTCTCGAAGTCATATAACTTTACAATCATCATGTCTGTTACCATATCAAATAAAAAAAAAATATGATGTATTTGTCATTTGTGAAAGATTGAATATGATATTCCATATAAATTTAAAATATAATCTAATAGTTAGTAAAAAGGAGATCAACATATATTTTTATGAGCATAAGCATGGAAAAATTGCAAGCAAGTGAGCTATCCTTTCTAAGTTTTATCTGCGAATATAGAAGCACATGTATGATCAGAAGCGCAATTAAAAAAAAATACAAAATAAAAAAAATTAAAAAAATGGACAAAATAAATCGCAATATAAATTAAACATTATTAAATAATAATAATAAATTATAAAGTCTTTGTCGAATCCCAATTCCAATTCGAAATATAGAACCAAACATAGAACATGAAGTGTCTAATTCCAATTCCAATTCGAAATTGTTGAACCAAATGCGGAAGTTGGAATTTGTAAGTTCCAATTCCAATTTCGAAATTGGCAAGCAAACGTAGAAGATGGATTGACTAATCCATCTTCCGAGTCAACCAAATGGTCCAAATTATAACCCGAAGATGCAAAACCGAAATTTCAAAACCCGATTTTATGATAATCAAGTTTTGAGTCAAATTCCAATTCCCCGAACAAACATAAACAAACGACTAGTACAAGAGAATAGGTAGCACTGAAAGTACAATTGTAGAAAAGTTGAAAAGTCGAAAAAAAAATTCCAGTAAAGAACTACTACGATAGTACAAAAAGTACATGTAAAATGACATCCCCAACTTCATATATAGACAATACAAGAAATAGTCGGTAAAACAGCCTCATCGCCCCACTATAAATATAGTACAATAATTAGTAGTACAAAACGTAGCGACAAAAGAGTCGTCAACACTTACTTTTATTGTGAATAGAAATTGCAGAAAAGTAGCCCCATTTGGAAATAACGAAGAAATTCGCGGGTACTAACAACTATGTCTTATCTTGTTAAATCTGACCTATGAAAGAAGGAAAGACTATTCCTGGCGTGTGAATTACGTTGGGATTTACTCCTTTACTACTCTATCTATATATCTAGTGTAGAGGAGATCAATATTTCAGTTTTGTATTGCTGTTTGTGAGAGTGGGTTTGAGTAATTTGTTTATTTCAGTAGTGTCATCTCCAATCCTGCGCATTAGGTATGACAACCATTGATATTTCTTGTGGGCAGATTGAAGACAGCAACTATGAAGCAAAAATCAAGAGAGGAATGAAGAAGAGGAAAAAAGAAAAAGATAATATGAAGAGAAGGAAAAAGAACAAATGAATTAGAGGCATCCACTCTGCTACATGTGCATAGTGTGAAATCTTTTCTAGGTTTGTGGTTGTATTGGTGTCAAATCTTTTTTAATTTATTCTGGTTGCATTCGGATTTGAGCTCAAGTTAAAAGAACATTTATAATCAAAATCAATAGATTTGCAATAAGTCAAGGGTCAAGTTGGAGTGGATTGGACCTTTCAGGGAGCTCAGATGAACAAATTAAGTAAAATTAAGGTCTACGTACATTTTGAACATGTTTGATTATTATTTTCAATGTTTCTGGTTTTTATTGTGTTCAGTTTTTGAATCAACATTTCAGATCACACTCTGTGATCTATCATAAGGACAAAAGAAGCATAATTAGAAATCTCAAGAAGATGAAAAATAAACAGCTCAAATTATTTTTCATCTTCTTAAGCTTTCTAATTGTGCTTCTTTTGTCCTGATGATGGATCACAGGCTTAACCGAGACATTAATTCAAAAATTGAACAAAACGAAAACTAAATACATTGAAAATAATTTTTATAGATTGTGAAACTGATATTTTTATTTAAGTTCAATTATATTTCAATATATGTATAAATGACATCATATTTCAAATTGTTTATTTATATTTTCAATTATGCAGACTCTACAAAGATCAGCAAGCATTTGAATGATATGAGAAAGAGACTATGAGGTCCAGTCAGATGTAAATTTAATTGAAGTTCAAAATGTAACTCCGTTGTACTATTGTAATGTGATATTTTGGAGTTTTATTTCTTTGGAGGCCTATTTGCTACTCTTTTCTATATATTTTTATTAATTTTATTTGGAGGCATAACTGATATATAGTGTAACTATATAGAAACTGATGCGCGCAACTGCTGGTAACTATATTTATTTTCTATTAAAACACACTATCTATAAATCTCCTTCATGTGTTATCAAATAATGACATCAAGTTTTTTTCAATCACCCCCTTACAATGCCAATATTTTTTTCTTCTTTTCTTCAAAATGTGTGATTTTGCTAGTTGCCTTACTTTATACTTTTTAAAGTTGTTTCAATTCTTCCAAAATTTTCATAGTATAGTTTCCATCATTGAGTCTTAGTGTCAATGCTATGTAAAGTTTATGGACTATAAATTTAATAGGTAAGACGGTCTCTATTACATCTACAAAATCAAAGGGTGTGTATTGTTAGATCTTTTGTATGTTGTGTAATAGGCCCAAAGTACCACAAGTATTTTCATGTCCCAATCAGCCTAGTTGGCATCACACATTTTGGACAAAACATTTCCAAGGATTTTGTTTAGGGTTTCCTTGGTCCCATTCACTTTTGGGTGGTATGGGGTGTTCTGATTATGTGTAATAATGAAGTTGATTAATAGTTCTTTTATGTATTTATTTACAAAGTGTTTACCTTGACCCCTAATAAATTTAATAGGCACCCAAATCTAGTGATGATATTATTTTACTAAAATTTGGTAGCAGTGTATGTATTACATTCCTTTGTAAGTTTGACTTTGGCCCATTTAGTGGGGTAGTCAATTTTGGTGATGATGAATCTAACTTTAGAGAGATTTGATTGAGGATAGATGGGACCTATGAAGTCAATTGTCTATTTCTCAAAGGAGACATTCTAATAGAAGTCTTGGGTTGTGGCCTTCTTTTTCTATAGTAGATATCACAATTCATTGTCTAGTGCTTGGACATTGGAATCTAGATGACAATATATGTTAGGCTATAGAATCTCCAAAATTATGTCCTCTTGCAATACCTTCATGTGCCTCTCTCTTTGAATTACATCATATTTCCCTTTATTATATTGTGCCCCTTCAATTAGAATAAATAGAAGGGATTCTATAGCAGTAGCTATGGGATCCATGGTCTGGTAGAAAGTAATTGGGCTACATTTAGTTCTTTAGATAATATAGTTATCTAAAATAGGCGAGTTCTAAGTAGATCTCTTATGTTAGCTTACTCTGGTTCTTTTGTATCAATTCTAGATAACGATTTTGATAATTATTGTGAAGCTTAATTGTTGAAAATGTAATAAACATATACATATTCTTCCTTATAGTAAAAATTATTTAATTGGGCTTTTTAATGGTTTATTGTTAACTTATAGAATGTGAAGGGAATAAATTTAAGGAAATGGAATAATTTATGGAGGGTATAGACCATGGAAATTGCTTCTCTTTACATACTTTTGTATTTATTTTTTGCTTGGGATAGCTTCCAGTTGGGTATCACTATTAGAGAATTTTATTTCCACTAGGTTGAGCCAAAATTGCACATATGGCTATTCCTAAGGCATATCCATGAACATGAAATTAAACTAATCAATTGAGGAAAATGGATATAGGGGCCTCCACTATTTTCTATTTTAGCGTATCAAATATTGTTTACATTATTCAATCCAAGTAATTAGTTTATTGATTTATTGATTTATTTTTAAGTAAGTCTTCAAAAGGAGTGCAATAATATTGGCATAACTTTTCATGAATTTTTAATGGTAACGCATATAGCCTAAGAATGTTTTCACTTTTGGTGTAGATATAGGAGGTACTAAGTTCATAATTAAGGCAATTTAGATTGGATCCACCATGCTCGTCTTCACGCATAAGGTGCACTAATAGTACACCAAAAGATACCAAAAAGGTTCATTTCTTAAGGGTGATTGATATCTACATACTCCTACATTTTTGTACATGGGCTTGAGTGCTGGCATGTGATTTTATTGTCTAATCGTCTAGATAAACTTCTAAGAAATAATGGATGAAATCCTTAAATTTATTATCATATTTTGGCTGAAGACTTTAGGTCGATTTAAGAGTCTTAATGACATGAATATATACGTGAATGATACCCATTCTATCGAAAATCTACCATTTGGTTCTTGGATATGTAGAATAAAACTCACCTGTAAAAGAATATTCTCTTCTTTCAACTAATTCCAAAATTTCTTCCTTGAATGGGGCAAGGAATGGACTTGGACGAAAGTTTTTTTTAATTCCTGGAAGTCAACACTTATTCTAAATTTCTTATTATGAATAACTAATGGACTAATCCATTTAGAATCTTCCACTAGTTTAACACTTCCTGCCAATACCATCTTTTCTAGCTTAATTTTTACTATCTTCTTCGTATTAGGTTTTTTAAAGTAGTAAGGCCTCTTTCAATTAGGTTTGACAACTTCCAAGTTAGTTTTATCTTCATAAAGCCTATCTCGTCTTTAATGCTTTTAATTTTAGTGAATGCCTTGGAAAACAAGTCTTCATATTCAATGAGTAATTAAACAACTAGTGTGAAAATTGGTTCCTCCATAGTTTCTAATTTTTTCCAACTTTAGACTATCTTTATAGGCTATTGTTTTCTTCTCAAAATTTAAGAGGATGATTAAAGTAGTTTTCTACTAAATTATTTTATAATTTTAAATCGCATTCTCCTTCTTCTATAACAATGTTTATTTTGGAGTCTAGTTCATCTTTCTATACATTATAGCTCACCTATTTTCTACTACTTTTGCTTGATTATCTATCCATTCGATCAACTTCTATACTTCTTAGTCATATATTTTTTTGGTATTGGTTTGAATGTAATTTTTTTTATTTTATGTAGTGTGGTGTGGATTAGTATGTTATCATCCCAAAATAAAAATGTGTGGATAAATCCCTTTCATAGTTCCTCTTATTCTCTAGTTTTGACTCTCCTTTCTTAGTTGACGTACTAAGTTTGAATGTCTAGTGTTAAGGTCTAGTAGAAAAACTACATGTAGAGATACTTATTATATTTATTATCTTTCTTCCATATAGTTATGCAAGGTTGAATGCGGTCTTTTAAAGTGACTAATCCTACATATTAAGTTATCATAGGGTATTCTCCTTCTTGTTCCACATAATAGGATTTGATAAGACTTTTAAAAGTGTGATAGTATGAGATGGTATGTTTATGTGTATTTCACTAACAAGCTATGTTGTAGACTATGGTATCTTGTAGCATGACAATTATTGTAGGGTTTTCTTTAGATGCATTCTCCATGTTATAAATGTGTTTTATGACATCTCCCACCTTAGAGAACCTTGGTAAGCTTATATATGTAAGATTCATCAGTAAATGTATTGTGTATTTAGTAATGATCCTAATTTCTGTAGTGTTCTTATAGAGTGGCTTTATATCACGAGGACTCATCTGAATCCAAATAGCATATGTTGCAGAAGTTGGGCAATGGTAGAATTTTCACATAAAATACATAGAGTTCGTAGTTGATAATTTTGGACATGGTCTACATAGGATCTATCTTCAATACTAAGAGCTACATGCACTATTTGTTTTATTAGAAAAATATATCTCTTCCTTATGAGAATCTATAATACCATTAGGGGTTACAAACCATCTCAATCCTAATCAGGCTCTAAAGGTTTTGGAGGGTTCCTTCATCTCGACAACTTCAAAATCAATAATTTGTTTGATCCACTTGTTATTGACTTCAATATTATTCCAAGTTCCTTGTGTTCTCATTCCAAAGCTATTTGTTGAGTTGATGTTTTTGGGCATCTTTACAATTTTAGGCATTTCAAGTTTCTCCCATTTAGTTAATGGTATGATAATAAAGTATGATCCCAACCATAGCATATTTCACATTTGTCAGTGAGCTTAGAATATGAGATGATTAAAACTTAATTAATTATTTAGCATAGAGTACATCATTTTATATAATACATAATTTATATAGTTGGACAGTTACCAACCAAGGATGATTACCAATCAATCTTAAATATAATGCGATACTAAGTAATGCTAGTTATGCCAACATTCCATCCTATTAAATTTATCCTAAAAACATCAAATTGGCCTTGCTCTAGGGACCCCCCCTTTAGAATGTCGAGCCCTAAGCTTAAATATTTGAGAATGTCTTATCCTAAAGAAACAAATCCTAAATTAAGAGGATCTCCATCAAGATACCTCCTCAAACCTCATAAAGGTGGAGCCCTAAGCTGAATCATTGAGCTCTTTGTCCCAAATTCTCAAATCACGAACCTCAAATTATTCTCGACAACAATCCATATTGATATCCTCAAACACAACTCCGTCATATTTTCTTTGACCCTCTTAAGGGTGATAATTTTCAATCACAATCTCATGGTCTCTATACATCCATCCATAATTGGTCTCTTCACAAAACCCCAAACCTATCCCTGAATCTAATCTTCACAACACATGCATTCTTGAATTTTTTTACCATCAACAAAGAAAGCAAAAGAGAAATCATGAAAGTAAAGTCAAAAACACTTCTCATGCAAAAAAATCATTTCAAACCAAGAAGATTACTTGAGATGATGGGAATCCTCCATCCTCCAATGCCACCAAACCCAAAATTGATCTCATTACTTTTTATCCTCAAAACACAACACTAGAGGAAGTAATAGAATGTTAAAATGGGTCTCCATGACAATGATTTTGTCTATCCTTGCTAAAACCATTTTCAAAATTGCTATCCCCATACTCAAACTTTGTGTCCCCAGATGTAATGAAAACAATATAACATCTTGAATTTTCTAAATATTATTCCTTGTATAATTAGTATGCACACATTCCATAAACTCTATTCCACCCATTAAAAACAAATCATTCTTTAATATCTCATTTTTCAAGAAAACCAATATCTCAAGTGCAAATAAGAATTCTTTTCACCACTTATTTCAATTTTGATAGAATTATATATTTATCAACACCACCTTATACATATATGGAGCTAATGTATTCAATCTCACATGATTTGTTTATCATTGTTGAAACTTTCTATCAACATCCTTCCGATTCTCATGCCTTTATCATCACCTTGTCAATATCGTTTGATGTTACATTTAGCATATTACAAAGTGATCAATGTGAATCCCAACTAAATTAAATGCCTATGTCAAGCCTCTCCTAAGTCTTTTCACCTTGCACCATATCCCTTTCTCTATATTCTTTACCTTCAATAACTACCCTCTCTTCTTTCTTTTTTTTTCTCTATTAATCCATCGCCTCACTATAAGCCTTTATATCTAGACAAAACTCTTCATAAAGACTTAGAAGCTATCTTACTTTTATTATAACATACCAATTTTTCCTTGAATGATTCATCTCCTACTATGAATTCTATATTTCAATTCACTGTATTAAATCTTTCATTGCTCTTCTAGACACAATCTCTACATCAATTTATCTTCAAGTGCATGATTAAAAACATTCCATTCAGTTGTAGTGGCTACTTCATTTCTACATCAGCTTTCAAATTCTATTTTCTATCATCTTTGTAAACAAAGAATGAAAACCAACATCAATGGAGACATTACTACACTTCTAGATGGAAACATAACCCAACACAAATATTACTAACACAGATCCATTATTTGTAGTGTATAGAACTCCTTTTGAGTGCCCCAATCTCTGCACTACCAACTATTTTATGCTCATGGCACTTCCTGAAGATATGAATGATCAGTTGGAGATAATGTTATCTCAATTTTTTTCTTTTTCTTTTGTTTTAAATAAACAATAGATTGTAAACTGCTATGATAGGCTTGTTTTTTAGTTTTATCTTTTTTTTTTAGGAAATTGGTTTGTATATCAGCAAATTTACATTGCTGGATAATCTTGGCTTTGTATTTAGTTTTTAGTTTTTAGTTTTATGTTTTCCCCTATTTTTAGGAAATCAATTGTCTATAAGACAATTTAATTTTGTCTGTGTGTTGTGATTTTTTATTTATAATATTTCAATTGGTATCAGAGCAGGTTATAAATTTTTATTGTGCAGGTAAAAAAGTTAGAGAATCAATTATCTCCAAATGGCTAATAGAAAAGATTACCATTTTAGCTTCTATTATTTATCTAAGACAACTATGAAATTACTAGAGTATCAAAATGAAAACTTTTTATTATCCCACGATCTCTAGGATTTTTTTGAAATGGGATACACAGAACCTATAGATCAGAATGCAATGAATGCATTTACACAACAAGAAAAGACTTAGATAAAAGAAGATAGAAAGAAGGACAATGAAACCCTTTTCTTCATTCAATTTTCCCTCAAATTTCTAGTATGAAAAAAAAAGATGCATGAGAGGAAATAAAAATTGCATATCAAGGTATAGAAAAATTTAGATCGATAAGACTTCAAAATTTTCAAAGAGAATTTGAAAATTTGAGGATAAAGAAATTTGACTCCATGCAATAATTTGTTACTAGGGCTCAAGGTATTGTGAATCAACTTAGGACTCAAGGAGAAAATGTAATAGAACAAACCATTGTAGAAAATATTTTGAGATATCTAGTGGTGATAACCATTGAAGAAATTAAAAATCTAACTGCTTTCAAATTCATAGAGTTAATTGGTTCTTTGTAATATCATGAGGAACATATGTATCATTGTACAAAAAAAGATTGGAGCAAGCTTTGCAGTATTTTTTGAAAATTGTAGAAAAATCTAAATCTCCTCCCTCTCATAGTCCTAAATATCAAGGCGAGTCTTCTTCTAATAGAATAAGACAAGGTAGATGAAGAGGAAGAGCAAATAATAGAGGAAGATGTCAAAGCTCTATGGATTGAAGGAGTATCCAATGTAGATAGTGTCAAAGGTATGGTCACTATGTATTAGAGTGCAGAAAGAAGAAATCTAACTTGAATAAGTCAAGAGCCAATTACACTAAGTCTTATGCTGATGCAACATATTCTACATTCTTTGCATGAAATTTGGTAAAAGAAAACCAAGAGGATGTCTAGTTTTTGGACAGTGGCTACTCCAATCACATGACAGGTAAATATGATCCTTTTGATCAATTATATGATTCAATGAGGAGTCAAGTTAAGTTTGGATATGATAAGGAGGTTACTTTCATGGGAAAAGTACCCTTTTAGTCAAGACTAAGCAAAGAGAAACTACCCATATCATAATTCATTTTTTGTGCTAAAGTTACAACATAGTCTTTTGAGTACTGAGCAACTTATAGAGGAAAATTATAAAGTAGTATTTAAAGATAACCACTATAGAATATTTGATAATTTTGATAATCATCATCTTGTAGAAAAGACTTATATGATAGAAAATAGATTTCTTCCTCTCACATTGGTTTCTAGTAAGTTGCATGCACTCAAATTAACTATAGATTATCCATGGTTATCTAATCAATGAGATTGTCATCTAATTTTTCAAGGGTTAACCTTATTAAATAAGAAGAACATGGTGAGAGGGCTTCTTGCAATCAAGGCAAAAGAAGAAGTTCTTTTAGGGTGTGCACTTGGCAAGAATCATCAAGACAATGTTTTGGTGAATAAATCTTAGAGAGCCAAATCTTCTCTAGAGCTTTTGTAGGCTATCATTTGTGGTGACATGCAAATGGAATCATTGGGTAAGAACCTTTATTTTTTGACTTTCATTGAAGATTTATCTCAACGCACTTGGGCTTATTTTCTTAAGAAGAAATATGAATCTTTTGAATGCTTCAATAGTTTTAAAGCTTTGGTTGAAAAACAAAGTGGGTATCCCATAAAAATATTTAGAATAGATAGAAAGGGACAGTTTACTTCTAATGAGTTTTCTTATTTTGTTTTTATAAAGAATGACATATAGTGAAAGGTTACTATTGCATATAAACCTCGACAGAATGATATTACTAAAAGGAAAAAGTGTACTATTATGCAAATGATACAAAGCATGATGTAGATAAAAAAAATTACAGACAATTTTTGGGGAGAAGCACTTGCCATAACTATATATTCTCAACTAAATTCCCACAAAAGAAGTTCAAAACACCACTCCAAAGGAATCCTAGAGTGGTCACAAACCTTTTAGTGGCTCATTTTTGAGTCTTTGGTTGCTTGGCATATGTGCATGTTTTATTTCAAAAGCGGAAAAAGTTGGATACAAAATCCTAACTTTGTATCTTTGTGGGATATTCTACTGTAAGTAAAGGATATATATTCCACATTCTTGACAAAAAGAAATGAATTATTAGTTGCAATGTGATTTATAATAAAGGGGGAGTATGAAAGTGGAAAGATGGTGTATAGGATGGTGTCCATCAAAATGGACATCAATAATCACTAGCATGGAAGATAATAGTGTTCCTCCTCTCCCCACAAGCTAATATATGGAAGTTCAAGCTCCAAATATAGTCCTCCAAGTTCACCTTGTTCTTCTAGTAACACAAATGTAGGTGAAGATTCAAACATCACCTCTAGCAACAAATCAAAGAAACATAGAGAGTTTGGTTGATATTTATTAGAGGAGAGGAAATATAAATCTAGTTGTTAATTCTTCTTTTCTTAGTACAACTATAGTTGAACCCTTTGTGTATGAAGAAGCAGTGAAAGAACCCGTATGGGTTAATTCTATGAATTATGAGATTAATTCAATTAATAAGAATAATGCTTGGGAATTAGTTCAAGTTCCTGAATACAAGCAAGTGATTGGTGTGAAATGGATATATAAAGTCAAATATCATGCATCACCTCCACCATCACCTCTAGCATCACAAACAATTTTAATAAAATATTTTGATTTCTCATTTTATTATGTTCCATTTTCCAAGAAACATACAAATTTTGGTTGATATTTATTAGAGGAGAGAAAATCTAAATCTAGTTGTTAATTTTTCTTTTCTTAGTACAACTAAAGTTGAACCCTCTATGTATGAAGATAAAATGAAAGAACCCGTATGGGTTAATGCTATGAATGATGAGAAGAGTTCCATTCATAAGAATAATTCTTGGGATTTAGTTCAACTTCCTAGAGACAAGCAGGTGATATGTGTGAAATATATATATATAAAGTCAAATATCATGCATATGGTTTAGTGGAATGAAATAAGGCAAGATTGGTTGCTGAGGGATTTTCCCAAAATCCTATTGTAGATTATACAAAAAAATTTGCTCCTATGGCTAGACTTGATACAATCAACGTTATATTGGCTATTACAACACAATACAAGTGGTCAATATTTTAGATGGATGTGAAATAGACATTCATAAATTGTTATATAGATGAGGAAGTTTACATTGAAAAACCTATGGGTTATGAAGTTCGAGCACAAGAATACTTTGTCTATAAGTTAAAGAAAGCCCTTTATGGGATAAAGAAATCTCCTCATGCCTAGTATGCAAGGATTGATAGCTATTTCATGAAGAAAGGATTTAATAGAAGCCGCTCATATCCCACCCTGTATGTCCAATGTATTGGTAATGATATTCTTATAGTATGACTTAATGTTGATGATCTTATTTATGTAAGTAACAACAAAGCTCCTATGGAGAAGTTTCATGTAGAAATGGAACAAGAGTTTGAAATATCAGATCTGTAACTCATGCACTATTTACTTGGCATGGAGGTACACACACACACACACACACACACACACACACACACAAATATATATATATATATATATATATATATATATATATATATATATAT
>MU217902.1:471900-482703 GCA_018584345.1 Thuja plicata | reverse complement strand
TATCAGGTGAAAATCTCTTAACAGAGTGGTTCTAGAAGACCTTTCTAAATCTCCTAACAGAGTGCTTACTTTATTGTAAGTTGAAATCCTTTCACAGGGTAGATTGTAATGATCTTTAGCTCTTAACTGGGCAGACCTTTAACAAGGTAGATTACATTTTGTAATCAACTTTTGCAGCCCTAACAGGCACACTTTATTACTGCAATAGTGGAGAATTTTGTGGGTGTCATCCCCACCCTAGTCTTACCTATTTGGGTTTCTGGGTTACCAAGTTCTTGTGTTATGAGTTATTTATTTCATTGTGTGGATGCTATTTGATATTACATTAGATTCATATATGTATGAATGTGGATCAGTTTGTTTTAAGTGTTTAAATTTGAAGATCTGATTCACCCCCCCTCTGAGCATCTTGCTTTCCCATTATTGTATTTCCAACAGGCTATGCGCCGTTGGATAGTCTAATTACCCCTAGAATGAAGGAAATATTATTTAATCATTGGGGTAAGAAAGTGCATAATGGGAAATAGTGATCAATGCTAAGAGTATATATTACTAACCAAGATTTCCTATGGTATACATTAGGAATACAAATCCAACTCTTAAGTTCAAGTTTGATAAGCACAACCAAATGGAAGAAGGGTGCTAATGCATAGCTCAAAAAAAGGGGAATTTGGGATTCCTTTTGAAGGATATTGATTATGGGATTGATTATAGATTTGAAAATGACTGATGCAATGATAGATCTAAAAGAAAATGTAATATTGGAGAAGGATTTGTGCACCTTGAAATGAATTAGGAGTTTATATGCCTTGAAACTACAGTTTCTAGTCATAGAGATGTCACATACTGAAACCGTTATGGATCAAGGACCCTAGCACCTATAACTTCCGACCATGAAAATTTGAGGCCTCCAGGAACAAGTCAAATTTTTAGGTACAAGTTGAGATTTGACTACATCCCTCTATTTGTGATTGTGTACTTTATGATTTGATCTCTGAGATAACCCAAAAAATGCCCAAATCCAATTCCACAAATCCCAAAACTTGTTCTTGCACACATAGAAAGGGATTTTTTTGTGGAAGGGGGGGGGGGCTTGCCTTGGTTAAGACCCAGCTTAGGAATTAACCTTGAATTTAAATAAATTAAGGAATGCTAACATGTAATAAAGATTATATCTGAAATGAATTGTATCATGCAATGTAGATACTCTTAACTCTTTGAATGTGATCAAGAATGTTGATACAATAGCTTTGACTCCACAAAAAAACAAAAGAAAAGCATGCAATAAAAAACCTTATGAAGATGTTTTGTAAATCACTAATGAATGATTGAGGAATGAATAAATGGTGTGAATGTCCTTCCAAGAAACTCCTTTTCTTGGCCTCAATGGGGAAATAATCTCAATCTAGTGAAGACACCTTGAATACTTGAAGACTTGAATGCTAGAATGTCACTTGAAATTTACCTTGGACACTCAATACTTTGATTGATTTCTTTCTCAATGGTTGCTTGACAATAATAGTTTCATGCTCATAATGGTGATGATCTCTTCATGTATCTCTAGGTGTATGTTATGTACAAATGAAGGAAGAAGGAGATCCTTTTATAGTGTATCCAAAAATAGAATTACATAAGTTGACTATGGATCCATAACCCCAATGAATATGCCAAATAGAACCCAGGGCCCAATCTGGGATCTAAAACATAGGGGTGAAGTCAAACTTTGACTACACCCCTGAGGGGTGTAGTCAAACTTCAACTGCACCCCTCTAGAAAATGACTTATTTTTTATTGGAGGGCATGGCTTATAATGTTTGCAAGATCTGGAAGGTTAGTTGATTATGATATTGGGAGCGAATTCCAAGATCATGAAAGCAAGGGGGGATTTTTCAATTGGATGAAAATAAGGGAGGATGCTTAGAATAAGATCCTACCTCAATGTTGCACAAATTAGGGAGGAACAAGGACCCATATGTTAATAAAGTGTACATTTAAGTGCAATATGAATCTCAATCAAAGGAACCACACTAAAGCAGGCCCAAAATGATCCTAAATTGATCACAAATCAAGTGCTTATTTTTTAGGATGATATATTTAGCCCCCACTTTAGCGGGAGTACGAGGAAATCTCATGCTCATAGTAAAGAAAGAGATGAAAGAGAGAAAGAGACAAGAGATATGATGATCATGGTGAATAAGAGAGATGAACATCACTAAGATTAAGGACCTCAAGCCCCCAAACAAAGGACCTCAACTGAACATCTATGCATAAGGATACAAAAGAAAAACAAAGACAACAAACACAAAAAAAAAAGGAAAAGAGGGTTAGCACTAAAATACCCCAAATATATTAGTGAAGAGACCTCAATTGAACATATTCCATCTACTAATATCATATATGGGAAGCTATTGCAAGAATATAAGGATCACAAGGAAAAGGGAAAGAGTGACGATAAATATGATGCCAACTCCATGATCTATCCTACTGGGAGAGAGAGAGAGAGAGAGAGAGAGAGAGAGAGAGAGAGAGAGAGAGAGAGAGAGAGAGGGTNGAGAGAGAGAGAGAGAGATGGTTTATAAGATGAGGTCAAGATTGGAAGGGGGAAAGAGAAAAAAAAAAGATGGTGGTGGGGGTTGGGAACCAACAAGTTAGAGGACAAGGAGGAAGTGGTGAAAGAAGGGAGGGATAAACTCACTAAGGAGGAGGATGTGAGAGGATGGATTTCAAAAATTATTGCTACATTGGCCTAATATTCCATCTATCATCCTTATTAAGATTGGTGTCATGTTTCTTTATGAAGATCACCTCTTGGAGTTTGTGTTTGAAACAATTATCTTCGTTGACCAAAATATGGGTATTTTAAGGCAATATGGTGCTTGGTATTGTGGGATTTCTTAACTAGTGTTGATTTGGAGAAGTAATCACCCTTGATGTTAGCATTTTTGTCTTTGATTTTAGTGTAGGTGAAACAAATTGCTACTCTAATGTATGGGGTGCCACATGAGAAATCAATCTTGTTGAGCCCATCAAGGTAAATTAAAGGTAATGGGTCCTTGTAGAAAGGATGAGATTCTACACCTAAATAAGGTTAGTTGGGAGGTTCTACAATAGTGGGATGAGATGTGCTCTACAGGACAACCTTTGATATTTTAGAAGTCGGCTCTTCATGAGTGGTGTTTGGGGAAAAAGGAAGAGAACATCCTATAATAGACAAGCTAAGCTAAGGGGAGGCAAAACACCAAATCAAAGCTTTGTTGGATGGGCTGGGAATTTGTCAAATGATATTTGCAAGCATTCAACCATTCTAGTCAGATTTTTATGCCTTCATTCACTCACAACACAATACACCACATACCCTTCATTGTTGGCAGGAGAATGAGAAGCCAAAGTTTTCAAACATAGGGCTCACACATTCATATCTAGCCACAAGAGGCATATACAAGGATCCAAATTAAGGAACAAAGCTCCTAAATAAAGTATAGCCCTATTCAACCAAGGGCATAGTATAAGACCCTATTTATTAAATAACATAAATAGCTCCTATAAGGGTCAAAATAAAAGACCTCACTTCATAAAACTCATCTTCTCAAGGAGCGGTCTATAAAGGATATAAATCATCATTTATTCTAAGTGCATTGTGAGGAGGGGAAACTACCATGATCACAAGCACACCCAAATAAATAAAAAATAATCACATCCACATAGATAAAATTGATCAAACCTATAAAGATTTAGCACATGGCACAATGATTAATAAAAAAGAAAAGACACTAAATGCACAATCCTAATGATTTATTAAGAGCAAACATGCTAAGTTGAGAGAGAATACCTCAAAAAATAAATGCTACATTATGCACCCTTGGTCCATATGCCATAGGGTCTTTTTCTTATACAAGTAAAACCTCTACAAATAATACAGAGTATTTCCTTGCCTTATGAACATAAGTTCATAATTTCCAACCTCTTTTTTTTACAAGTTCCCAGGGTTTTATAGAACAAATCTCAGTTGATATGATCATAAAAAGATTGAATTTGTTTACAATTGATTGACATGCCAAATAATCTGATGTGGATCACTCAATTTCCTATGTTGCGAGTGAATGTATATCTCGAATTGGCTAGTCCCAACATGCTTGCTAGTTGGACTCAAAATAAAAATCATGGTGGTTTAATCAGGAATGACCATGATTGCATGAACCAATCTAAATGGTGTGAATGGAATAAATTTATAGAATATCATTAGTCATGGGGGCTCACACATGGGATAATATCCCTTGAATCTATATTGGTGGTTCCTTCAAGTGTGGGTGTCCCAAAGGACACATGGCAAGTTGGTGGAACTTGGAGGGAAGGAATCCTTCATATAGAAGCTTAAAAATTTGACAAGTTTATATGCGTCATCCCTCATCAGGAAAATTGTTACTGTGAGTGCATCTATGCAATCTTGTGGCCAAAGTATGAACACAAAAATTGTTAAGGCTAGAGGTGTAGAAGGAGTCTACATTTTTCGCAACTTTCACTGAATCTCAGCCTGTCGGGAAAAAACCTTAGAATCTCTAGTTGGATGACTACAGCCTTATCCATTGGTTTGGAGAGTCAACCCTTTTTGGATCTCTCAAATTGGTTATCTTTGGTGAGTTGTTGGTTAAATAAATGATGAGCTGGAAATACATGCAAGCAAAAGCTAAGTTAGAGATTTCCTTGGAGAAGAAAACAAAGCATTAATCAAAAAGCACATATCAAACTGAAGGGCCCAAGGTGCAACAAGAAGCTATGAGGGAGTGCCATTGAAGATAAAATAAAGAATAAAATAATATAAGGTTATTCAAGAGTATCCATTACTCATTTTCAAAAATAAAAAAAACTAGATCAACAAATATGATAGCCACAAAGGAAAGGTGTACATCAAGGTTTGAGAGTAGATGACTGCATTTAGTCTGGCTTCTTAATGAAGATTTATATTTGATAACCTGTGATTGACAAAAATATTAAAACAAGCAGTAGATTAATATGGTCAAAAGATGATATCAGAACATCAGCGGATTTGTGCGTGCGTGCAAGGAGTTAATCATTTCCCTTAGTAAGATAATGAAATGGTTTCCGTATGTCCACTAGACTATGTAGGTGAGATTTATTCCATGGTCAATCAGACAAAGCCTTGTTTCTAGTCAAGCATTTATAGCCTTGATAAGGTTATCATCTTGATACATTTAAAATTTTCTCTATTGCTAGTCAGGTATCCATAGCCCCAGTAGAGTTACTAACATAACCTGAATTTTTGCACTTATTACATTTTTGCTTTTATTTTCCTTTAATTTTGCATTTTCTCTTTTCCCTCTATGGCTTCGATATGCACAAATGACTATAACACCATCCTTCCAAGTTGGTTTCCAAGGTGGTATAAGAACATTCTTAGATTTTTCACCTAGCAAACAAGGGAATGCCATCTCATTGTCATTAATATGGTGTTAAATGGGAAGCGTACAAAATCTAGCTAGATATCACTAATTTCACAAGATGATAGATATTAATGCTAGGTGTTATAGAAAATCATGTTAGGACACAAGGATATAAAAAATAATCTTTCATTTTAAACCAAAAATAAATTCAGTTATCTTTTCTCACCACTCAAGGAGTACGAATCTCCTCCAACCACACTATTTACAACCAAAAAATATCCTTAAAGACTAAAAAATGGGCTAATGACAATTTTTGGAAAATAAAAATAGTGCTTTTACAAGTTGATGTGATATTCTCTCTATTGTGGAGTAAATGATTAATACTTGCGGAGTTAGTTGAGTGCTCTATAAAAGGGGTGATGCTTTTGAAGGGTGACATAAGGTATTTAGCAGACCTGGGAGCCATAGGTATAGGATTTTCAATTTTATTTTAGAGGGATGGATACACCTATGAGTTTGACTTGTCCATTATCTCAGGAACCTTTCTTGGGATTTATAGATGATATGCTAGTCACATTAATAGGAATGGATGATAATTTGGTCCTCTCTGCCTTGAAATGGGTTCTAGGTGAGGATTTTCTGCATATTAAGGACCGTTATAGGCTCAATGCAAATATTTCATCTAGGATCATAGGCTCTCTACTAGATGTAGGGGAACCTAGGGACATGATTAATGTTATCGCACTAGGCATATTTGGTAGAATTTACTGTTGGGGGATTGAGGATGTACTAGACAAATGACTTGAATATTCTCCTCGATATGGGAGTGTAGGTACCACAAGTTCCTTTTGATTCAAATTTTTGCTACAGGCCCCTCAACACACATTGTTGTTATGCATATGTGGTCAATTTTCTAAAGAAATATCTCGACCTAGGTGTATAAATTTCAGAGGAGTTGATCAAGGAGTTCTTCTTGAGGGTCTTGTTCCAAAAAGCTTGGGTTTTCGCCACTAATTCAAGTGACAAGGAGACTTCTGACTTGGAAGAATGCTCAGATGAAGGATAGGATGACTTAGATGAGTATGGGCCTGGCTTTAGAGATGAGTGACCCGTGCTATTGAAAAATATTCTTCTTCTTGAAAGAACTAAAATCTTATGATACGAAGGAAAATGTAAATGTAGAAGAAAAGATTTATTTTTGCAAATTTTGAACTATAAATATATATACTGAAGATAAATGAAAAATATATACATTTTTCTCATTTTATCCCAATGCGTCTATTACATTTTCTCTAGCATTTACCATTTTAAATTGTTCATTGCTTTAAAGCGTAGAAAATAATTCTTAATACTTTCTTGTAAAGTAATGAAATATTATAACAAGGGGCCTAACCATCATACACAAAATGATGGTAGGTCTGAAAATACCTTCCTGAGGATGCACGCAAAAATGGGGAAACTATATTGCATTGGCACACTTTCTCTTAATAGATAAAAGGGATTAGTGCAACATTATCAAAAATATCATTTTCTTAAAAAACTTAATATGTAATGATGATAACCGTTAGAGACCCATTTCAAACTAACACTAGGGACTGAAAATTATATACAGGACACCATAAATATGTCACTTTGCATGGTAGTGTTAATTGAAAGCAAATTAACCAACTAACCTAACCTAAATATTTAAACTAATTTAAAAGCTAAACCTTTTTACAAGAACCCATTTACTGGAATTGAGAAATAGCTACCCTAGCGGCCTAGATTTTTCTTTACAATTAATGGTTCTAGAGTATTTTGGAAAAAGAAAGGTAACATGGGTATTACCCTTCTTGGGTGTGATATGTCAAATGCGACAACATAATATTCTATTTTGGGAATTTTCTTTGACGTCACATGAGACAGTGTCTCAAGATATTTGAAGAGACTCTTTTCATGCTCTGATGTGAGCATGACTTCATCAGAGAAACAAGTAGATGGTTCCAAAAAATACTTAATTAGCTACCCGCGAGCCTTCTTAAAGTGAGTTGCAACAGGAGATGCATCTACACTACCTTGGGCCTCATTTATTGGCAGTATTACCATTTAGGGTGCAAGGGAGGACTCCATTTGAGGGGTTAGAGTGTGCTCATCAAGAGTTGTACATAATTCTTCAACCACATCCCAGAACAACATGTCATCATATTCTACTTCTCCTTTCTCACTATGGGGATCTGAACAAAATTCCTGGGGTGACACCTCCTTTGAAGGGATCTCTAAAACCTCCAAAAATTGCATAGAGAGAACCTCGGCATCTTAAAAAAAAAGGAAGATTGGAATAAAGAAGACTCATATCATCATTCTTTGGATTTGGAAGGGGAAGAGTTTCTTCATTATGAATCATGCTCACTTGTGTCAGCATCAGGTCTTTCTTACCTTGTTCATTCTTCTACTTTGAGCACCAAACCACTGGTCCATCTTCAAACAATAAAATTATATCTAACATTAGGCTTGTTAGCACTGCCTTGTAAAAATTTGAATTTCTTGGTCTTTAGCTTTTCCCGGGTTTTCTTGGTTTCAAATTTTGTCCTTTGCAGTGAAAAATGGTCAAAACCCTTTTTGAAGTCATCTTTTAGCTCACTCGCTATGTCGCGTCGATCTTTGTCAAATGTCCTTAAGTTGCGCGAGTGAGCGAGTTCTATGTTTTTAAGTCCTAAATCGTGCAGTCGTGAGGTGTTTTTGTCAAGTTTTGGTCTATGCGCGAGTGGGCGACAAGCTGCTTTGCAATGCAAATCACGCAGTCGTGATGTTTTATCAAGGTCAAGTAATAGGTCTGCAAGTCAGCGACGGGTTAAAGTTATGTAAGTCGCGCACTCGCTATAATGTTATTCTGTTTATCTCATGCTCTGCGACCAAGTGATTCCTGTTTAAGTCTCAAGTAGTCGCATACCCGCTCACCATTTTATGTCAGTGTAATAAGTTTCACGAGTGTGCGATGAGGTCCTGTCCTGTAGGTCGCCCACTTGCTTATGTTTTAACCCAGTTGTGTTTTGCAGCGCGGGTGTGCGACGAGTCAAAAAATGAAAAGCATCGCTCAGTCGCCGATCAAAAAAGATGGAAGGAATAGAGCTCGCGAGGGTGCGACAAGGAAAGAAAAGAGATAGTCGCACACTCACCGATAATGACAGAATATGAAATGTTAGCTCACGGGTGTGTGACGAGTTGAAAAGTGAAGGATGTCACGCACTCGCTGATAGTCTGAGGTAATAAAAAATTAGCTCACGGGTGTGCGATGAGTGAAAAATGAATGATGTCGCGCACTCGCCGACCAATGAAGGTGAAAGAAAAGCCAGCTCGTGAGTAGGCGACGAACCAAAAGAAGAAGGTCATCGCTCAGTCGCCAGGCAATAGAGAAGAAAGAAAAATAGCTTGCGAGTGGGCGACGAAGGTGAAAAATGAAGCAGTCGCGCACTCGCAATATGTATGGAAATGAAATTTTAAGGCTCGTGAGTGTGCGATGAGCCAAAAGAAGAAAGAAGTCGCGCACTCACAGTCTCTAATGAAGTAAATTTTCTGAGCTCGCGAGTTTGCGACTAAGCAAAGAACAGCTATTATCGCTCACTCACGCATGAGATGAAACTAGAATAATAAGGATAGCGAGTGTGCGACGAGTTAGAGTATGCAGTAAAGAAATCAATATCGCTTAGTCGCCCAAAATCAAAAAGTGCAGTTTAAAAAGTCAGCGAGTGTGCGATTAAGGAATCAGATGAAAGATAAGAGGTGTGGTCCTCAGTCGCCCAGACTTAGGTGATATCAGAATTCAACTCGCGAGGGTGCGAGGAGTTAAAAAAGCAAGCATAGCTCACTCGCGTGAAACCAAAATCAGAGAAAAAAAGGAGTGCGAGTACGCGACAGACATGAGATGAGGCAAAAGACTTGGGTCATCGCTCACTTTCCGAAGGTGAAAAGCAGAGCATAAAAGGATGGTGAGTATGCAACCAAAGGAATAGAAAGAGTGCGTCACTCACTCGCAAGGATCTTTCCAGAAATGAAGAAATAGAAAACAGAGCACAAAATGGTGCAAAACAGATAAGAGACATGGTAAAATTTGTAACTGAGACCATAACTGCCACGGATACCAGGTGGGTGGAAGCTGTTGCATTTTGATTGGTCCACTGTCAAAAAGGTGAATAGCTGGGAGGCAAAGCATAAAGGATAAATATGGTTAAGCCACAGAAGATAAACCTGGTAAATCAGTTGCCACCTATGTCCGGTTGCAGAATTTTGTTGTACAGTTGTTGTAAACGGTTGAGTTATCCTTCCCAGATGTCTGTAGCTAGTTGTATCCTTGTGCTATAAAAGGATCCCAAGACTACTAGTACAAGGATGGTCATTTTTTTGTCCGAGAATACTACTAAGTCAGTTGCAATATATCTGGTCTTTTTGGAGAAATCTCTATTGAATGTAGTAATTGATGATGACTTCTGAATGAAATCCAGTTCACAGTTTCTGAAGCATTTAGTGGATTTTTTGTCTTCATTTTAGCATTCTGAATTTTATTTAAATTGAATGTTCAAGGAGCGTTTTCAATTTATATGTCTGTAAGGCAGATATATGAAATACTTCTAGGGTTGTTTCAAGGAGAGAATATACCTTAGATATATTTCAACAAAGTTCAAGGTAGCAAATGAATCTGATCGATTAGTCTAGCTAAATGTACTGAGGTAGATATATAAGGTATATCTATTTTTGTGTCAAATCCTATAATTGCCTTAAGTTTAGTCTTCAATCATGCTGGTTAGAATTATTCACAGATAACTCCATGCCCTAAGATTCAGCACTGGTCTATTTTTGTTCAGTTTAATGATTATCACTATTTAAAAATCAATCTTTACTTTCAGTTTGGTATGTTTTAGTAAAAGTTACAGTGATCATTTCCTGTAATTCCACCATTAGCAAACTAGAATAATTCAGTGATTTCATTATTCTAAGTTTTCAAGGGTAATCCCGCCCGAGTCTGTGGATCTCAAAGTGAAGGAGGTCTCAAGACCTTGTTACTGTTGTCCTATTCCATGCTTGATCAGTGTCAGGGATAAATAGAGTCAATCCTTTGAGGAGTATGTTTTATGACAGCAAGAAAAAGGAACAACAGAAAATGGTGACTCTACTGGGGATCGTTTAGTATTCAGACAAGTTTTTATCAGTACCAGATAAAGAGTTTGGCCCATCTGAGTACGCCAACAGAAAATGGCGACTCTACTGGGGATAGTTCTTTAAAAGATCATTTTTAAAATTCAGTCCAGTTTATGAAATCACATAGTGTGTATTTGCTTTTTATATGTCCTCAAATATCACTGTCTAAAATTGAATCCTAATTTTCCCAAAGATTTGGGTGGCGACTCCGATTATTGGTTATAGTATTTCT
>MU217902.1:384586-453862 GCA_018584345.1 Thuja plicata | reverse complement strand
GTGCACCCATATGCCTATGTGTATATATACCTATTTAATAATTATCATAAGAAGGCATTAATTAAGAATATACTCTATAATTATTATAACAAGGTATAAATATTTAATACTCTATATTAATAACTTCGACCAACTATCCTACTAAAAAGGATAACGTTAGAATACTAGAAGAAATATGATACCACTCACATAAACCAATCCTCCAATAGGACCTAAGGAAAATAAATCCAAAACCAATTCAAGACAACAATAAAACCATCCAGATGATAAAACAAATCAGCATCATGCCAAAGAAGACATATCCAAAAATAACTCAAGAGTACCCAACCCAGGAGCAAAGGATCATAAGAAAAGAACAAAGGTGGGTTCATTCTTGCGGGAACTTGGTACTGTCTCCGTACAACAACAACGATCGAGGATTTTGAGACACGCTCAAACCTGTGAAGCCAGGTGAAGTCGATGCCTAGTACCTGTAAGCCTGCATCACAAAGCAAAAAAACATGTGCATAGATATACATATAATGAAGACAATACAGACAGATGATTGGGATTGATGCATCGTGTGGACCTCAGCTATGTGAGTAACTACGACTTCATCCCGAATCATGAAAACACATTAGATATATATATGTGCATACATGAAACATGAAGTATGATGAGGGTTAGTATCTTGAGCATTGGGTTATTCCTCATAATCAAATCATGTTACTAAAATATTTTCATTTCCAAATCCATAAGTATTGATAAAATAATCATAAATAATTACATCAAAGTATTTAGAGAGGTATGCCATCATCTAGCCACTATACGTTTCAATGATTGGAGTTAGATTGATTATTTTCAAAGCATATATCTTAAGGATATTTCCACATAAAGAGAGAATCAATAGGGACAATTACTTACCACAGTCAATAACATCATGATCAATATTTATAAGCACCGCTAACATACATGATTTATTCTGAGTAACCCTAACAGGAGAAGGTAAGGAAATCATTTGTATAAGTTTGTACGCATACCAAAGGATCCCTAAAGATAGTATTATTAGGACCAACAAGTGCTAGATTATGAAACTATAAGAGTGAGCTATTGGAATAGTTCAAACAGGTATCACAAGTATCTAATCATAATGAGAAGCATCAAAAGGTCTTACCATACTCAACAAAAATACAAATCTTATATTAGGGTTAGAGGGGTATTACACATGTGGTTTGAAATATTGAGGAGGTGCCAAAATTTAATGCAGAAATGAGTTGGAATGCTAGAATCAGGTACATGAGGCCACACACTCTAAAATGGGGTCTAGGTGAGCAAGAAATTTTATATACAATTTATGATGCTACATTTATCCCCCACTTTAGCGAGAGTATGAGATTACATGCATACTCATGAGAGAGAGAGAGAGAGATTACACCCTAGCAAGTCCAAACATCTACTCAAACTCTAGATAAATATAAATTTTGTCTATTATAACATCTTGACAGGCAGGTCAAACCAATGAAAACTTCAAGTCGTGAACTTCATCATCAAATAAACATTCCTAGCTATGATAATAGGTCAAAAGAGTACCTAATAAGCTTGATGTCATACAAAGTGGTGAGAAAAGGTATTTTTATATGTTTAAACTGTTGATCTCTAAGTTTTGTTGTCTATTAGTGTCCCACTCTTAGTCATATTCAAGGAAGGTTGGTCAGTCATCATTGCAACCGATCCATCTCACTAATGCCAAGACTGAGCAGTAGTTACTGTCGAGCAAGTCAGAGGTCATCAAGTACTCAATGGATGCCGAGCATATTGATTGTTGAGTTGCATAGAAGAGTTAGTGCCGAGCGAAAGCATACAGCTATGTCGAGCGACATAGTATTGACTGAGCACCATTATTTTGTTTTGCCGAGTAAAATAGATTTTGTATATGTATTTGTAATGGCACAAACACCAAGGTAAACTATTTTGGTCAACTTCTATGAGCATTTAATGATCATATGCAGAAATTTAATGCATTAATTACGTGCTATTTTTATGATCATGGATCCCTATGCAATTCATGCAACCAATCAAAACTAGGGATGCCTAAACGAAAAAAGATGAAGGACCTAGATCGTTGATCTTGATCTGGATGATCTATTTATGGGATGCATAAAACCTTAATCAAAAGATATAGAGGTGTGTGTAAGCATATATGTTTGGATGCGGAAGTGAAGAGAAGAGATCAAAAGAATATGCATACTTGCATATCTGAAGCATTGACCTGACAGAGTGACCGAGCAGAGCAGTGAAGAGCAAAATAGAGATAAATCAGATTGAGATATCAGTTAAGAGTTGGAAAGAGGATACCCATAATTAGAATTTGAAGTGCAAGTGAATCAGGGTAAATCTCTTAACATAGTGGTCCTAACAAGCCTTTGTAAATCTCTTAAACGAGTGCTTACTTTAATGTAAGTTTAAATCCTTTAACAAAGTAAATTTTATAAGTCTAAAAGTTCTTAACATGGCAGACCCCTCATAGGGTAGATCTTCAAAAGTGATCAAACTTTGTAGCCCTAACATGCACACTTTATTACTGCAGTAGTGAAGATTTGTGGGTGTCATCCACACCCCAGTTTTACCTTCAAGGGTTTCTGGGTTACCAAAATATTTGTGTTATGTATTCATGATTAGATGTTAGATCTTTATAGAATTTCATTTTATGTTTATGAATGCATCATTGAATCAGTTAAGAATTTGTAAAAAATTTATAGATCTGATTCACCCCCCCCCCTCCCACTTACTGATTTCCCATATTAGACTTCCAACATAAACCACATCTTATCAATACTCAAAAGCATTTAACATATTCCATAGAAATTATCACAAAAAAAGTATCAACTTGCAATATGGAGTGTCAACTAAAGGAACTCAATAATACTCCTAAAAACCCATACCAAAAAATACCAAAATCTCTGAAAACTTTAGCAAGTGTACCTTGAAAATCTTCATATTTTTGAGATCCCAAAATCTCTAAACACTGAAAATCAATGTATATCTTGAGAGAAAATACTTGACAAGTTAGGGTGGGTATATTGCCACCAAAACTAGAAAGATTGAAGAGGGTTTTCATCCTCAACAACACCTGAAAGATATTCTCTACTCATTCCAACAACATATCCTCATGTGTGGAAAATTGGACAACAAAAATGAGAGCCAAAACTCTAATTTATAGATTTTGGAGGGAATTAGGGCATTTTAAAATTCAAATATTTTATTTTTTCTTGAAAAATCCCCTATAACATTTTTAGACATCCAACCTAGGGAACAAAAGAACACCTTTTAAATATTTAAACAATAGAGTGAATAGTAAAATGTTCACTTGAGTGCAAATATTAAAATATTATCAACCACCTTATAGAAAACTCGCCAATCACTATCAAGTGCCAAGAAAATCCTAAATTAAGCTCTTCAAGAACACTATGTCACTTTGACCCCACCCAAAGACCTTCAAAAACCTCTGAAAAAATAGCCAATACTTACATAACAATATGATGTAAAAATGGGGACATCACTTTCTATCTTGATTCAAGCTTGAGGTTAACTATATTGCACAATTAGTTGTGTTGGAAGTCTAATATGGGAAATCAGTAACTAAGAAGGTGGGGGTGAATCAGATCCATAAAACTTCTACCAATTCTTAACAAACTAATTTAGCCATGTATTCATAAACATAAACTGAAATGCTATAAAAGATCTAACATCTAATCATGAACACATAACACATATATTTTGGCAACCCAGAAACCCTTGAAGGTAAAACTAGGGTGGGGATGACACCCACAAATCTTCACTACTGCAGTAATAAAGTGTGCCTATTAGGGATACAAAGTTTTGATCACTTCTGATTATCTACCCTGTGAGGGGTCTACCCTATTAAGAGCTTACAAACATATACAATCTACCATGTTAAAGGATTTAAACTTACAACCAAGTAAGCACTCGGTTAACAGATTTACAAAGGTTTATTAGGACCACTCTGTTAAGAGATTTACCCCGATTCACTTGCTAGAATATATTAGTAACTGATCCTTTGGTCTGCACTACAAATGTCGATAACGGATCTCCTCTTTCCAACTCTTAATTGATCTCTCAATTTGATTTATCTTTGTTCTTCTCTTCACTACTATGCTCAGTCACTCTATCTGGTCAATGCTTTAGATATGAAAAATATGCATATACTCCTGATCTTTGCTCTTCAAATCTACATCCAAACATACATGCTTACACACACGGATACATCATGATTAGGATTGAAGCATCCCATAAATAGACCATCCAGATCAAGATCAATGATCTAGATCCATCATCTTTTGTCGCTTAGGCATCCTTAATTTAGATTGGTTGCATGGTTTGCATAGGGATCTGTGATCATAAAAAATAGTGTGTAATTAATGCATTAAATCTCAATGCATGATCATTAAATGCTCCATAGAAGTTGGCAAAAATGGTTTACCTTGGTGTTTGTGCCATTCCAAACACATACAAAATCCATTTTACTCAACATAACCAAACACTAGTTCTCAGTCAATACTATGTCGCTCTGCACTAACTCTTCTATGCAACTAGACAATCATTCTGCTCAACATCTATTGAGTACTTGGCGATCTCTGACTTGCTCGACAGTAACTACTACTCGGTCTTGGCCTTAGTGGGATGGCTTGATCACAGTGATGACTGACCAACCTGCCAGGAATATGACTAAGTGTGGGACACTAATAGACAACAAAATTTAGAGATCAACAATCTCCCCCTTTGTCATTAGTGGAAAAAACACTTTGTCACGTCTTTTCAGTCCTTTACAAAAAAAATAATGCTCAAAAGAATTCAGAATTCAGAACTCCCCATAGGATTCTGACTTTGTCTTTCTCCATAAAGACTTCACTATATATACAACATATGTATGTACCTACTTACATTTCCCCTGTTGAATCTTATGACATTTCCCCCTTGTTTTTCTCACGCTTGTGACTTTGCTATGCTGGGGTTGTTGGGGTCAAACCATACTTATCCAAAAATGGTTTATGGATTTGTAATATCATAGCTAAAGCATTATCCCAAATTGTCCTTATAGATTCCTATAAAGAAGATGAAAAAGGGGTAAGGAGATTGTTTGTTAATTGTTGTTTGATTTGATTAAAGAATGTTGATTTCCTTAACCCTACTTTACATTTAATTGAATTGTGTTGATTGTATATTGCAATTGTGATTAGGGAGAAGATAAGATGCTCTTCTTCTATCCTTAAATGCACAAATGGAAGATCCAAGTTGATTAACCCCAAAGAAGGATCAATGCACAAATGAATCAACTATTTGGAAAAGAGAGTAAAGAAGGAGATCTTAAATTATATTAATTATTAAGTAAATATGATTTATTATAGTAATTGAAAAGGATAGGAAGAAGAACCAACCTTAAAGTATTGCAGATCAAAGAATGTTGTTTTCTAAGGTCTGTACTCTATTTCTGGAAAAATTGAAGTATGATCTGGAACCGGAAAGCAAAGACGAACAAAACCCAGAAAATTTTTTCTGATCTGATGTCATCTTATGAAAAAGGTCAACCTTGACCCACAAATGTCAACCCTGACCCAATAATGTCGACCTTGACCTGCACAGGTTCGACAGAGAATTTGTTCGCGGAGTCTGAAAGAAAGCCAAAAAGGGTATCTAGATCTGAGTCCAAATCCACAGTCTCGAATCTATACCTGCATGAAAAAGAGGTTTGTTTGTTGGGTGGGGAGGGGTTTGCCTTATTCAAACCCCAATTTAGGAATTAACCTTGAAATCGATAAAGTATAGAATGCTAGCAAGTAGTAGAATTGAATCTAACAATGAAGCTATGATATTTAATAGATATACAATTATAATTCAAAGGTATGCAAGTATGTAAATATGAAAGCTTGAACTCAATAGAAACCATAAAAATCCATGATTATACACTTGAAATCCACCTTGATGAGATGATGAATGTGTCTTGAGGATGCACAAAAGATCTTGAAGGAAGATCACACCACCATGATGGCTAGATCTAGGGTTTGAATGATGAATCTTGGATGCATGTGCCAAATCCCTTCAAAGGCTTGAAAGCTTGAATCCTTGATCTTCAATGGAGAAATTGAATGCTTGAGAGAAAGAATTGAACACCTTGAAAGCTTGGAAACATGTAGAACAATGGATGCTTGAACCTTTTTCTTCTTGACAAAATCTTGGTTAGAGTTTTTTTGCACTTAGAAGACTTAGAGAAAATGAGAGAGAAAGGCTTCCTTTTATATGAAACTAGGGAAAAATATTCTAAAGAGGCTGAAATAGGAGAATTAAATTCCAATTAGACCCATGCCCCTAGAAGAGGACCTATATTAAATATAATTTAGGAATCAATGCTTCGGAACCCAAAACAGCCGACCCAGAAGCGTGAAAAATGAATTTTGGATGACCCCCGACAGCTGACAGGCTTCCAGATTCAAAAGGGGGACCCTAGTCAGGGTTGAGGTCGACCCTAACCTAGGTCAAGGTCAATTTCAACCTTGACCCAGGGGGCCAGAACCCCTGGAAAACATGCCAGGTGGGGTAGAAGGTGCCCAGAGAGGCCCAATCAGGGTCCTAATCAGGCACAGAAGTAGGGGATGATGCAAAAATGGGAGGATGATATGATGGAGGTCAAAAACATCCCCTAGGGAGGGCTAAACATTCTTAACATGGAAGTGCTTCTATTTTAAGATGATACAATTCCAAAACTTGAAATTTGATTTCTAGCTCAGCAGCTAGATATATTAGACTCTCGACAATGTTCATAGGTGGATCTTTCCGTGATAGTTCCTTTTTCACTTTCACCTCTTTCTGCATAACCTCCAAGTGAGGTATCAACATTGTCTGAATTGAAATTAATTTTTCCCTTATTCTGTTATCATTAGCCATAAGCTCGGCTAATCTCCCTTCGGCATGTGTCAACCTACTAAAATGAAAAGAGCTTGAACTTGCATCCATGCTCAGTGATTATCCTGTTGACTTCAAATCTATCTGTAGCTTCTAAATAGGTTGTTGATTCTCCTTTGTAAAGAATTCAGTATCACATAGTTGCTTGTACAAAGAGATAACATTCTCTATCACTTCTTCTAAGTTTCTTACCAGATCAGAAAGTGCAACCTGCTTCTTGGTAAGATTTGCTACAATTTTCTCAAGTACCTTGGTCTCAAATTTTCTCTCTGATCTTTGCACGAGTTTCTGATTAGCATTTGTGTTCACCTTATGAACAATATGAACCAACTATTCCAAGATAGGTATCTGCTCATTTAGGTCCTGGAATTCAAATGCATCAACAAACATTTCTTTAATCTCATGTAATACCTGCTTTTGTTGATGTTCTTATTACAATTCTTCTTGCTTCCTCTTCTTGTTCAATAAGTCTTGCAAGATTAGCATTTGTTCATAAGATAAGTTATCAGTATCCCATTTTGGAATGATGATAACTTCATCAAGTTTAACTTTAGAGCTCTTATCCTTCTTCTTCTTATGTGATTTCTTCTTCATTGGCTCTAGTGAGCTACTACTCGGTTTATATTCATCTTTCAAAATAGTAGTATCACCACTAATTGATACTATCTCCTTCTGAGTATTGAGTATATGCTCGACAGTTGTATCATCTTTCTTAAATTCAGTAGATACCAGAGGAGCAACATTAGGTAATTGTACCAATGCTTGAATGGCCTCTTTTCCTCCTTAGATTCTTTTTTCTCATCTATCTCAAAAGTCTTCGTCACCTTGGTGACTTCTTCAAGTGATTTGGAGATATCTAGTGCAAACTTATCTACTTATTCTTCTTTACTTTTATCTCCCTCTGCATTGTCTTCAAGGTTTGCCTCGGTAGGTGAATCTGGAATTAAGAGTGCCTCTTGTCCCTGTTCCTTGACATTCAAACCTTGTGTTACGTCATCAATGGTCAAATCTTCAATCAGTTCTTCCTCAACTTTATCTTTCTCCTCATTGTCAACATCTTTCTTCAACTCTTCTTCAGTAATGTCAATCATTTCAGCTTCAATATCACCATGTATCTTATCCTCAGTATTATCTGGTTCATTGATGTCTTATGTTTTGTCAATCTCAATTTTCTTAGATGTGCCCTCATCTTTATTCTTATCAACTATTAATCCAAAGATAATCTTCCATATCCTTTGGGTTTGTTTCACAACATCTTCTACATCATTCTTCAGTATGGAATGGGATCTCAATTTAGGAATGAATCTATTCCTATATTGATCCATAAATTTTGCTTTCTTCTTCTTTGTTAACTCAAGCATAATTTGAGCTAATGCTCCTTCTCTGATTTGCCTTTCTATCATCATGGCACATTGTCATCTCTCATCAATTTTATTTGCTAGTTCATCAGGGACTAAATTCCCAATCTCCAAAGGCGTCATCTTATATGATACTAACATTTCCATCATAGCTTCTTCTATCTTAGCCTTATCAGTTTTTCTTAATTTCTCAAACTTAATAAACTTAAAACCTGACAAACCTGCTGAGTTCTGGATGTTATGACAAATTTCATCAACATTGGTAGGGTGTTTGTGTTTTGCAAATTTGAACTTGATGATATCCCCAGTTTCTGTCAACTCTTCATCTTCTTCATTTTTTCCCATAATATATCTTCTTCTCGGTTTCCTCTTAGGGTGGCTTGGCTCAGATTCAGTTTGAACTTGTTTTCTCTTTCCTAAGCTTATCCCTTCAACATCCTTTAACAACTTCTTCTTTGGTGGCTCGACAAATATAGTAACTGTTGATGCCCTGGTTCTCGGTCACGATGTGGCAGGAGTAGATTTTTGTTGTGAACTCCTCTTCTTGGATGGCTCAGCAACCATCACTTTCTTTCCCTTTTTGTCCACTTCCACATCGTCATCACTTTCCTCAAAATCACTAGATTGGTCCTCTCCTTGACCTATTGTGATATGTACTGGTGCATCATATTCTTCTTATTCTCCAAGCATCTTCTCAATATTCTTCACAATTTTCTTTCTCTTTCTCTCCATTATTGTAGTCTTCAAATTTGAAGTTATCTTTGATTTTGCTTCATCATAGGTACCAAATCTCTTGGCCTTTTTATCAATTTCCTCTACTAGTAGAGCTATGATAGCTGCATATGTTTCATCTATGTTTACTTCATAAGGTAATGGCCTTAGCCATGCTACCCTCAATACTATAGCTTGCACATAGGTGTTATTAGTGTCAACTACAAATCAAACATCATTATAATGTTTCTCCACCAGTGATATCGATATTTTGCTCCTTAGTCTCATCTTTTTCTTAAATTCCACAAAATAATTGCCCATAATAGAATCGAAATTCTCTCCTAATTGTTGAATCAACTTGGTAATCTGAACTGTTATTGGTCGGTCCTAACTCCATACAACATCTCCTACAGTAGGAAAAGTATTATGTACATAGAAGAATATGCAAACAAGTAAGGAACCAAACTTACACATAGAGTTCTTTGCCTTCCTTATTGCTGATAGGTTCTTGGGAAGTTGAGTCAAATGTAACTTGGCAAGATCATAGGTATGATCCTTCTTCACTATTTTCCATGCATAATCAAATGCTATACATGGGACACTATCCAATCTATTGGATTGATAGAATTTGTGGGCAATGAATCAGAATCTGAAATCAATTTCTAGATCGATGATCATAGAAATTGACATTCCTCACTTGTTCCACTCGACCAAAGTGAACTTTTCAATATCCTCCTTTTTCTGGCAGCACATTATACACTTCCATTGCACAATGGGATAACTAGTAACTCAGTGAATAATGACTTTGGTAATCTTTATCAGTCCATCTTCCAACCATAAACACATGTCATGTGTTTTTCTCAACACAATCCTGATCCAATTGACCTTAATGTCGCACAGGAAGTCTAGGGCACAGACTAACCCTTTCTCGGCAATATGTTGATGATCAACCTTTAGAACTCCATTTTCACATAATTTTTCATAAGCTTCCCTCAATTGAAAGTCTCCAACTTCTCCAACTTTACACATATAACATGCTCGCACACCATGGATGATAAGCACCTTTGGTGGAATTGATGACAGGGCTCCTGTAAGATCTCCCTTCATTGCAATTTCAGGAATGACTTAGAAATTTGGTAGTGCACACGCATCGCTCCTGACCAACTAAGCATTCATCACTGCCTTGTCTTGTATTTTCACACCAACAAATGAATTGGTTGTCATTGCTGCAAGTTAGGGTTCATGAAACAGGTTATGTGTAACTCGGCAACAACTGGTCTACAACCTTTTAATACTAGCCAATGATGCACAAGTGGAATCTTTTCAAACTTAGCTCAAATCACTCTTGAATCTCCTTATACTGCTCTGCAAACTCTAAATCATTGTGTGAAATGAAGAATGAATGCCTGAATTGATTATATACCCTCAAACGGTTGGATTAGGTCTTCAATAAATGCTTCATGTAGTGGTAGGTGGATAAGAATTATCCTTGGTCCTTGATTAAATTGCTCAGTTATCATACATCACTCGGTCATAACAGTGAATCGATCACTACTGACGCTCGGTCGACTGATGCTTAGTCAACATATCAGCTCGGTCGGTATGAAATCTCGGCATGTGCCGATACTGATTCTCGACATCAAATATTCATTACAGTTCTTTTGCTTGGTTCTTGTCTCGGATCTGTCCTAATGCATCTTAACTTATGCATATATGGACTTTAATACATGTTATGTTAGGAATTGGTGTAAAATATGGCATTTGAGAAAATAGTTCCTTACATACCTTTCTTCTTAATTTGAAGTAGTGTGATCACCTGATCCATTGGATTGGGTGATCTCGGCTTCACTGGATCCACTACTGCTTGCTTCTTCTTTCTTTCTCCATGTCAGATTCATTTGATTCCTTATTTTCTCAATAGTAGGTGTCAGGGCTATAGTCTTGCAATCTCTCTTAGTATGACTGATCTTATGACAACTATAACAGACCATAATTCATTCATCCAACTCTTGGATTTACCTCTAAAATGTGTACTTATACAATTCTCTACAACATGACCATATTCATTGCAATAATGACAATTGTGCCTTGTATTATAATCCCAATTGAATGTGTTACCTTTCCTCGGTATATTGCCTTGTTTCTTGGATGTCCATTTGGATTTGGCACTGGATCTGCAATCTTGGGTTCTATGTACAAATTTATGACAATTGTAGCAATGTCCTTGGAATTTAGGTTAAGTAGGTGTATTTCTAGTCTTTGACATGCATTCATGTGCCTGATGTCCATGCTTCTTACAGTTAAAACAATATCCATTAAATTTAGGTTTAGGATTGACTTACTATTCTTGCTTCAGCATATGTTTGTTGTGTGGCTTAGTTTCCCACAATGATAACATGTAGGCTTGATGTTCTTCGACTTTGCATTCCTCAGTTCTCCACTCTTTGATGATTCTCCTTCTTCAGTGTAAGACTGGTGCTCGGTATGTCCAAGTTCAGATGTATCACTATTCCTTCTTGGTGATCTCATAAGCTCCTCAAAGTATCTCAATGCTTCATTCGAATTGTTTATCCTCTCAACGATTTCTCTTTCAGATCTCAACTCATTTTTTAGTTGATTGTTCTCAGATCTTAGATATGTGATTTCAATTTCTTTTCTATTTATCTCTTGATTTACAAATAACAGTCAGTTGACCATGTCCAACTGACTGTTTGTGAGCTTCTGCACATCACTAGTCCTTTCATAAAGTCTAGTAGCCATATGTCTCTTATCTTCTTCTATCATTGTCTCGTCTTCCTCAACTTTCTTCTTTTGATCAATCACCTCACATAGTATTATTGATTGAGTTTCTTGTTCTATCTTCATACTTTTGACTTGTTCTTTCAGTGTGTTGTTTTTCTCCAATAGATCTGCAATCGCTGCATTACTTTCTTTTGAATCTCCATTGTCAAATAGACCTTCAGTGTCTTCTTATTTATATAGAATATCTTTCATCTAAGTTGCTAACTCCTTCCTAGCTTTTAAGGATTTCCTCAATTCTTCTCTTGCTGTCTCAAGCTGCTACAGTGCCAACTGAATATCAATCTTCTGATTCTCAATGACCTTTCCCAACTTATAAGCCTTCATTTCCAAGATCTTAACTCTCAAGTGGTTATACTTCTTTTAAGAGAACAAATCTCTGATACCAATTGTTGAAAGTCTAATATGGGAAAACGGTGACTTAGGGGGGGGGGGGGTGAATCAGATCTATAAAACTTCTACCAATTCTTGACAAATTGATTCAACCATGTATTCATAGACATAAACTAAAATGTTGTAAAATATCTAACATCTAATCATGAACACATAACACAAATATTTTGGTAACCCAGAAACCCTTAAAAGTAAAATTGGGGTGGGGATGACACCCACAAATCTTCACTATTGCAGCAATAAAGTGTGCCTGTTAGGGATACAAAGTTTTGATCACTTCTAATGATCTACCCTGTGAGGGGTCTGCCCTATTAAGAGCTCACAGACTTATACAATCTACCTTGTTAAAGGATTTAAACTTACAACAAAGTAAGCACTCGGTTAAGAGATTTACAAAGGCCTATTAGGACCACTCTATTAAGATATTTACCCTGATTCACTTGCTAGAATGTATCAGTACCTGATCCTTTGGTTCTCACTACAAATTCTGATAATAGATCTCCTCTTTCCAACTCTTAATTGATCTCTCAATCTAATACACTCCTGATCTCTACTCTTTATTGCTCTGCTCGATCACTCTATCTGGTCAATGCTTCAGATATGCAAAATATGCATATACTCCTGATCTCTGCTCTTCACATCCGCATCCAAACATACATGCTTACACATAGGGATACATCGGGATTAGGATTGAATCATCCCATAAATAGACCATCTAGATCAAGATCAATAATCTAGATCCATCATCTTTTGCCGCTTAGGCATCCCTAATTTAGATTGGTTGCATGATTTGAATAGGGATCCATGATCATAAAAATAACATGTAATTAATGCATTAAATCTTAGTGCATGATCATTAAATGCTCCATATAAGTCTACCAAAATGGTTTACCTTGGTTTTTGTGCCATTCCAAACACATATACAAAATATTTTTTACTCGACATAACCAAACACTGGTGCTCGGTCAATACTATGTCGCTTGGCATAACTCTATGTTGTCGCTCGACACTAACTCTTCTATGCTACTCAACATTCATTCTGCTCAACATCCATTGAGTACTCGGCAACCTCTGACTTGCTCGATAGTAACTACTGCTCAGTCTTGGCCTTAGTGGGATGGCTCATTCATAGTGATGACCGACCAACCTACCTTAAATATGACTAAGTGTGGGACACTAATAGACAACAAAACTTAGAGATCAGCATAGTTGATGCTACCTTGCATTAAAAACTTATTGGAAATTCCATCTATAAGACTCATACCAAGCTCAATATTTCATATGCACTTGGAATGGTTTCAAGATTCATGTAAGAGCCTTGTAAAGTGCACTTAAAAGTAGCTAAAATAATCTATCATTACCTTCAAGGTACTCTTAAATTGAAGATTCATTATAAATTTGGTAAAAAGGTTGACTTGGTTGAACTTACAAATTTAGACTGGGTTGGTCATACTTAAAATCACAAGTCCACTTTAGGTTACAATTTCTCACTTGGTTTTGGTTTTATTAGTTGGTCTAGAAAAAATAAAAATGTTGTTTCTTTATCATCCACAAGGGTAGAGTACAAGGGAGCTATTGGCATAACTACTAAGGCTATTTGGCTTCATGAAATTCTCACTTACTTCAACATTCTATTTTGGTACCCCACAACCATCTATAGTGATAACTAGAGCACCATATAAATATGTAAGAATATAATCCAACGCTAATAGAGTAATTTACATAGAGTTTTGTATGCATTTTATTTTGGATCTTATTCATATCTAGATCATTGACTTGATTTTTCCTAGTATTTAGAGCAAGTTGTTGGTATTTTCACTAAACCTTTTATTGAGAACAAGTTCATTCATCTACGAGCTCTTCTAAGGGTGGGGTCTATTTCAATAATTTGATATCATCTTTGCGGGGAGGAGGATTTCTAGTACTCTCTTTTTTTTTTCTCTCTATTGGAGGGGATTTTTTTTCCCAATATATTTTCTCCCTTTCTCATTTTTATGAGAGGTTGCATTATAATTGGGTACCTAATTAAGCCTAGTTATTGAGACCCAATTTTGTTTGTGGCCACCTAAGCTATACTTAAGAGGAGTGTTAGTGATATATTATACCATGTACTTTACACACATGAATACTTCCACATGATATTAAGTCTACTTAGGTGTCTTAGCTAGTGAGAGTTTGCTTACCACCTCTTTCTAGTCTTGAGGACGTTAACTCACCACCAATATTTGTTAGTGGGAGTTGGTTTCCTAGACTTACCCACTATTAATCTAGATGGTAGTTTCCTCTCACCTCTTATACGTACAAGATCTCATTTCATGGCTCAACACATCGCTAGTGTATCCATTTTCATGTCAATTCATTTTTCTTTTCTTTTTGTGTTTCTCATCTCATAGCAAGGAGTGTTTGTGTGCTTGAGTCACATGGCTGAAAGTGGCACATGCATTCAATCTAGAAGATATTGGCATTATCTCAAAGGAAACATAAATGACCCTACCATAGGTCAAAGCCATAACCACAGTCCTAAACCTAACAAAGGAAATAGTGGCATGAGAGCTAGATTTATTTCAAGAAGATATAAAATAGAGGAAGGATTATAGATCAATTGGTGAAAATGATGATATGTTCCTTGATTATGTTATCTAATAAGGTTCGAACCCTAAAAACATAGTTAAACCAACTTTGACCCTTGGGGACTTTGACAATGATGACCTTGCTCATGTATGCTTAGCCAAACAATGACTTCTTGCTTAGATGCAAGCTTGCTCGTCATATTATAATAAACTCATTCATAATAACATAATTGTTGATACATATGTGATTGAATTATTTCCATAAAAAAGATATAAAATGATATTTTTACACAAAACTAATTTGAAAATCAATATAAATATAAAATCAATTAAAATTTATATTAAATAATATGCAACTTGAAGGGGTCATGTATTTGTTTAAAGGCTTTTGCTTCATCTCATGTTGGTCCCGATATCAATTCTCTTCACCTCAATTTATTTGGTGTTTTCCTAATTCAAACTTGGTCAACACTCAAAGGGATTATTAGAAAAACTTCACACACACACACACACATATAGGGCATCTAGCTAGCACCATAAATAAATTTAAATTTGAAACGCAAATCCTACCTTGTGCATTAGAAACTGAAATAATGGGCGACTAAATTTAGTATGCAAGGAGAGTTGTTCAATAACGCATGAGAGTGGGAAAAGTATCATTTATTAATTTTGTTTCAGAATACCTAGAGGTGGTGCGCAACCATTTTTGGGGTGGGCATAATTTTTTTCTAGTTTATTTTTCAAAAGAGTGTGGGCGTAGAATTTATTTTGGGGTAGAGAGAACATGGTCTTTTGATAGGTGAAGTGTGTGTGGCAATAATTTTGGGTGTTTTTTTTGTGCTTTTGGTGTACAACGATTTCCTGAGAAAAAAGGAAAAGAATATTATTTTAGAGAAATAATTTATATATTCCATTATTGCTATTGTATGTCAGTTATTAAACACTATTGTGATTGCATTTTAGCTTGTGAAGTTTACTTGTATATGTAATCATATTTCTAAGTTTAATGTATCATTTTTTGTGAAGATCAATGAGAAAATCAAAGTTTTCCCTATCTAATTTTATATATTCTTCATAGCATTTTTTTTCTGTATTTGGTGTTGTTATTTTGGAAAGAAGATTTGTGTTTAATCTTCCATTGCATCAGTGGTTTCAGAGCCAAAAGATTCTGAGTGTGTAGATAGATTTGCTGGAGGGAGGCAGTTTGCACTATGATCAATCTTGTGGGTGTTGTGAAAATAGATACAAGAAGAGCCACACATGGTTTTCTCAAAGGAGAGCACCTGAAAGTGAAGATGATAAGACTAGAGAAACTTTAGAAGAAGAATAAAATGTTGAAGATGAAGTAGAAAGAACAGCTCTAAATGATCCTCTTGTTAAAGCATTGACAAGGATCGAGAAAAGGATGAAGGTGAAAGTTCCTTTCTTCAATCAAAACCTTTCTCCAGAAGAACTAATAGAATAGATATATGATATGGGAAATTACTTTGAGTTTGAAGAAATAGAGGATCCAAACAAAGTAAGGTTTGCTAAAACCAGACTAAAAAGACATGCTAAAATTTGGTGGAAGGAGGTGCAGATTGGAAGAGGAAGAAGAGTAAAAAATATGATTTTTAAATGTGATAAAATGGTGAAAATAATGAAGATAAAATGTATTCCTATTGATTATGAGTTGGATTTGTTGAGGAAAATGTAAAGCTTGAAATAGGGAAGTAGGAAGGTGAGGGAGTACACAAAGAAATTTCACAAAATTCTAATCAAAACATGTCATTCTAAAGTAGACAATAAGAAAATAGCTCGTTACATCAATGGATTAAGACCAAGCACTCAAGAAGAGATGGATGTAATAAGAATTTATACGATGCATGATGCATTTCAATTTGCTCTAAAATTTGAAGAAAAGATAAATAAAAGATTTGAAAGTAAACAAAAAAGAAGAGGCCAAGATGAAAATAAAGATGGGAAATCATATGGAGATAAGGATGAAGACTCAAATATGAAAAATCATAAGAATGAAGATGATGCTAGTAATAAAAATTGAAGGAATAATGATTCATACACCTGTGAAAACGATTCTAGAGGAAGAGGAAGATGGAGATAAAGGGTTAGGAAGAATAAATTACAAGATAACTTGTTTTAAATGTGGAGGACACAAAATATATGAATGTCCAGAAGATGGAAACACAAGACGAAGAAATTAAGGAAAAGAAAAAGTAACAAATGTTAATGAGGAAGTTGAATCTTCACAATCAAAGGATGTTGAAAAAGGAGAAGTGCTAGTTACTAGAAGAGTCTTGTTGAATGAACCAGTTCAAATAAATGACCTATTTAGAACAAGATACAAGTGTCAAGACAAGGTATGTAATGTTATTGCTGATGGGGGAGGAAATGATAAGCAAGTTATAGTTAGAAAGAAGAACACATCCACATCCATATTAGATTGCTTGGTTGCGGGATGATCAAAAAGTTTTGGTGAGTGAATAATGTTTAGTTAAATTAAAGATAGGAGATTACCATGATGAAGTCTTATGTGATATTATGCCAATGAATGTATGTCATATGTTATTGGGAAGGCTATGCCAGTTTAACAGGAAGAAAATGCACAATGGTTATGCAAACCCATACACATTATTGAAGGATGGAGTTCGACATAAGTTAAAACACTTGAATAAGAATGATGAAAAGGTGTGTAAGAACATTGGTAAATGCTTGGTTAATGGAGTTAAAGAGTTAGTTACAAAGGATACTGATGAAGATTATGAACTGCTCATGTAAGTTGTGACATCGTTGATTCCATTCCCGAAGGGTAGAGTGATGGCTCCAGTGGAGAAGCAAAAAAGGGTAAAATTTGAGTTTTGTAAGAATATTGTTGAATCTGATTTGTTTAAGGGTGATAATATTGATATAGGAGAGAATGTTGAGGCAAATAAACTATTGAAAGATGGAATTATAAATGAAGATGGACATGTAAATGGTGGATTGATGGATATCTCCTACTTGAAAAGGAGATTGTCGAGGTTGAAGGTTTTGAAACTAATAGTGTGTTACAAGATAGGAACAAAGAATTCCTTGATTAATTTTCTAGCATTGATGTGGATACAAAAGAGGAAAATTTTGCAAAAAAACAATGTCTTTTTGAAGGCATGAAACATGGAGGAACATAATGTTGCAAAAGAGGAAGATGATGGACAAATTGTTGCAGCAGTATCAAAGAAAGAGGTGATGTATAAATTTGATTATTTTACTAAAGAGGATGACATTGAAGCTTATGATTATTCAAAAAATCCTAGTGCATATTGGTGGGAGTTGGGTTATATGAAAAGAGGGAGAAATGGAGGAAAGATGAAGGATGGAAGAGACATCACATCATAGAGGAAATAAAAAAACATATTGAGACAAATAAGGCAGAGAAGTGGATTCAAAACAAGCATAGGACTTATACATATTTATGAGTTTCACTCATGAAATATTTCAATCTACCATGTGTGTCTGATGCAGGGCATCCAACTAGCACCATAAATAAGTTTAAATTTGAAATTCAAATTCTACCTTATTCCATGGAAATCGAAAGAATGAGGGACAAAATTTAATAAGCAAGGCTATTTGTTTAGTAACACATAGGAGTGGGCTGAGTATTATTTATTAATTTTATTTCAGAATACCTCGAGGTGGTGCGTAACTATTTTTGGGGTGGGCTGAAACTTTTTTGGTTAATTTTTCAAAGAGAGTGGGGGTAGCATTTGTTTTTGGGGAGAGTGCATGGTTTTTGATAGGGGAAGTGTGCGTGGCAACAATTTTGGGTGTGTTTTTTTGTTTTTGGTGTGAAGGGGTTTCCTGAGAAAAAAAGGAAAAGAAGATTGTTTTAGAGAAATAATTTATGTATTCCATTCTTGCAATTGTATATCAATTATTAAACACCACTGTGATTGTATTTCAACTTGTGAAGTTTGCTTATATATGTAGTCAGATTTCTACGTTTAATATATCATTTTTTTGTGTAGTTCCTCATAACTATATGTTGAGGAGCACATGGAAATAAAAAAGAGGATGGAGGTCTTAGAAGCAAGGAGTTGGGAAGGAGAAAATAAAGCGTTTGAAGCGATAGAGTATACAAGAAAAATCGAAATGGAAAACAAAATTCTAAATGAACAAATCTCAAACATGCAGGTCAAAATGGAGATAGGACAGCAAGAACTAGAAACCATAAAACAAGAATTGGAGAAATGGAGAGTAGCTGGAAGTAAGGGATTAAAATTAAGGAAAGAAGAGGATACAACATAATTAAAGGAAATTCAATCAGCCTTAGCTGATATGGAATTTAAAGAAACTCAACTAAGGGCGCAGATAGAAGAGGCCAAATCTTGGTCTCAAGTGGTTAGCAGATCAACAAATAAACAAAAGGGAATGATTGAACAACAAGTCAAATTATAAATAAAAGAGGACCAAGACAAACGTAACAAAGTGACAAATATTATTATCAAAGGAGTGAAAGATTTCGGAGAAAAAGGAGAGAACTGACATTTTAACAAGAGACTTTCTCAAAGATCAGCTGAAGTGGACATGAGGTATTCAATAGGCAAATAGGATTGGCAAACAGATAGATGGAGGGAGAGACAGGCACATACATGTTACCTTGAAAAATGTGGAGGATAAGAATATGATCCTGCGAAACAGAAGGTTACTTAGAGGCACACACTTCTATCTAGATGAAGATCTAACTTTTTCCCAGCAAGAAGAAAAAAGGAAAGAATGGAAAAATGTAAAAACAACAAGGAATGAGGGGAAAAGGGCTTGGTTGAAGAATGGGAAAGCCCAAATTAATGAGTGTCTCTCAAAGGAGAAATAGGTATTTCGAGCCCCACAAGACCACTTAAAGATTGTGAGTTGGAACTGCAGAGGTTACCCTTGGAGAAGAGGTCCTGGGGTGGGGCCCATAACAAAGGGAAATGAAGTTATCATTTTGGTGGAAACGCATGAGCATGATGGCTGCATGATGCCAAATTTCCAAGGCTATAGGAAATTCTCAGTTTGGAATAAAGGGAAGGAGTTGACAGGCAAAGGGCATGGTGGGGTCATAGTGCTTATACACGAGAAGTGGTACAACATTGTGAAATTTGAAAAGGAAGACCTAAATAAACAATATATTTGGCTGCAAATTATAGTGAATGAGATAACCTTTAGGGTGGCTGCATGTTACTTTGCTCCGCCAAACTCCAAGATCTATAAGAGGCGAAATTTAGATAGAGAAGATCTGTATGCTTCTTTGAAAAAGGATATTTATGTTTTCAGCATCACAGGTGAAATAATGTTAGTTGGGGACTTCAATGCTAGAGCAACAAATAATCAGTCTTTGCATTTGTTTGGCAGTGAAAAAGGAGATGATAATCCTATATGGTTGGTAGAGGGCAGCGATCAATCTTGGAAAAGAACATCAAAAGACAGTAATGGGGGTGTCTCACATTTCACTTCAGAATTACTGGGGTTGTGTAGTTTGTTTGGTTTGGTTATTTGTAATGGGATGAGAGACTGGCCAAATTCGGGAGCTATCACATGCAAAACATACATTGGGAAAAGTGTGGTTGATTACGTAATTTGTTTGCAAAACCTCACTACTAGAGTTCTTGAGTTCAAAATTGGTGATTGCCCTATGGAGATGAAGTCTGATAACATGCCTTTATTTGTTAGGTTGGACTTCGCTTCAAACAACTCACACAATAAACAAGTTTCCCACATGCAAAAGACAACATGAAACAAAGGCAAGATCCTCTTAAATCAGGAAAACAAGAACATCTTCAAAGTGAGGCTTGAGCAGCAATTTCTTGAAATGAATAACCTCTCAGAGAGGGGCAAGGTTAAGGAGGAATGCGAGTATGTTAATAGCAGCTTGCTGATTTCTATAATCCACAAGGCTCTAAATGCATGTAAAAGAACGTGTAGCAGAAATGGGCTTCTAATGCATTTCCGACAAACCCATGGTATGATGAGGAATGTAAGGCTGCAAAGAGATCCATAAAAGGGAAGGACGTTAACAAAGAACTCAAGAAGTGGTATACAAAATTGATTCAAGCAAATAAGGAAGAGTATGTTAAGACTAGAAGGAAAGAGTTAATATCCCTTGGCAAACACGACCCCAAAATTTTTTGGAAAGAGTTGTAGCAAAAGAGAAAACAAATTGAGAACACTATTACGGATGCTCAATGACTTGAATATGCAAAGTTACTCTATGAATGGTCTCATGAGAATAATGTCCCTCCCATAGTGAATACTTTTGAGGAACTCTTCATGGTTGAAGATATCAAGCTTGGGATAAAGAAATTGGCAAGTGGTAAAGCTAGTGATATTGATGGGCTACAAGCTGAATTTTTAAAGTGGGGAGCGGAAATCCTTGCGCCTCACATACAAGGTATCTTCAACCATGTCATCTGTGATGGTTTTCTGGTGGATTGGGTAACTATTGTGGTTATCCCTCTTTTTAAAAGTGGTGACATCAATAATCCATCTAACTACCGCACTATTATGGTCAACCCTCTTTTCAGCAAACTGTTCGGGAGCATGATAAAACACATAATCAACAGTTGGGAAGAGGGCAAGGGGAAAAGGGCTAGAGGGAAAGTGAGTTTCAGACCTAGACATTCCACCATTGATCATTGCATCACTCTTCGTCATTTAATAGAGAAAATATGGGATAATTAGGGAAGAGAAGCTTATTGTTGTTTTGTAGACTTTAAGAAAGCCTTTGATACGGTACCTAGGGACAAGTTATGGAACAAAATGATAGAACTGGGTATCCCTGACGAGTATAGAGCAGCAATACATAGATTATATGACAAAGTTAAAGCCAAAATCAGAACTAATGAAGGAATGTCAGAAGGTTTTGGTAGTGACATTGGTGTTAAATAAGGATGTCCTTTATCCCCAACCTTGTTCGGGCTATACATTGATAAATTAGAAACTTGGTTAAACAAAACAGATGGGGAAGGTGTGCATTTGGCAGGGTATGTTGTGAAGCTTCTTTTGTACGCCGATGATCTTATTTTAATATAAAAAATGGCTCAAGGTTTGCGGGATCACTTAAGGGCCTTAGAGTGCTTTTGCCAAGAGGTTGGAATGCAGGTGAACATTACCAAAACCAAAATCATGATTTTCTCTCTAAGGAGAAAAGAAAAGCATATTATGTTCCTTTTTGAAGGCAGCCCTCTGGAAATTGTGAAAGAATACAAGTATCTTGGGATTGATTTTCATTATAAACTCAGTTGGGAGACTTGTCGTGCGAAAAGGTTACAGGGGGGCTGGAAAGCCTTGTATCTACTCCAGTGTAGATGCAGAACGACTGAACTCTGGGACTGAAAAACTAGGAAGACTCTTTTCGGTTTGCTGCTCACGCCGGTGGTTCTTTATGGTTGTGAGGTGTGGGGTGGTAGCCTGTCAAACCGTGGTTGGAGGCAGTTAGAGAGAATTCAAAAGCACCTAATTACAAGCAATCTCAAAGTTAAGACCTCTGTACCTTATGATATCCTTTTAGCGGAAGCTGGGACTTTTCCGTTGGAAGCTTCAATGACAACTTGGTTACTTAAAGAAAGTTGAAAAGATGCATGACCAGCGATGGCCAAAAATTGTGAAGGATGAGGATCTTATCCATAGAAAGAAAACATGGATGAAGCAAAATAATAAGTGGTTGGATAAATGAAATATTAAGCTACATGAGTGTCCTAATACAAATGTGGACATAAAAATGTTTGTCATAGAGAAGTTTCAGAATGTCATGTGGTCTAATAACATCGGTCAAAAAAAGGCTTACTATATGCAAGTGTTCAACCCAATCGGGGAGCATGGGGAGAAAACATACTTAGGGGTTGCTATTAAAGGGAAAACGAGGCTGCTTATGCCACATTTGAGGACGGGATCACATCATCTCAAGTGCGAGATAGGCAGATGGAAGAGGCCCAAAGAGACTTGGGAGGAGAGAATTTGCATGTTTTGTGGGACAAGAGCAATTGAAACTGAATGAAACTTTCTTATGGAGTGCCAAGCGTATGAGGATATTTGAGCTAAGCATGAAACCATCTTGAAAGTGGACAACATGAACAATGTATTTGAAGAGGATACAATCAACCAAACTATGGGTTTGCTGGTCAAGATTCATAAAAGAAAATCGGAGTTGGAAAAGATTATGGAAATTGTTTAAGTTTGTGTGTTCCTTTGGTTTCTTAGGCTGCTAGGTCTCGTGGACATCATTAAAATCATTCATTCATTCAATAAGAAAAGCATAGCTTTCCCTATTTGATTTTATATCTTCTTCATAACATTTATTTTGCATTTGATGTTGTTATTTTGGATAGAGGATTTGTGTTTAATCTGCCATTGCTATATATATATATATATAGAAGCAACTCAACCACACGTATAAGGCAAAGGAGGGTAATTGATTGAAAAATGTAAAAATGTGAACCCTTTTATGTAGAGTGGGTCCACTAGTCAAATTAATTGCTGCCATAGAATTAAAATAATCCAAAATTAACCCTGGTTAACCCAACCGCAAAACCAAGTCATCAACCCAAATTTGTCTTCCCAACAAACAAGAATCCTTCATGGTTGGTTTGTGTTGGAGTTTTGTGCGCATCATTCATTTTCACAATCAGTAAAAGGACTTACTAAATTCATTCACAAAAACACAGACGAAGCACAAAATCAGGAGGAAGAAGGTTAGCCTTAAAGACTAAAAGTATTTGCAGAGCAAAGTAACAGAAACCCTTAAAATAAAATGATTGGGTGTATAACATAATATAACACAATAACATAGGCAGCTGCTCCAATCAGATTCAATCGGTGTGCGCTGAATACCCTTTTTAAAACCCTCCTTATTTCCATGTGCAAATTCTAGTATAAATCGTTCTTGATCCTTCTGTTAATTGATGATGATGATGATGCAGGTTTTAGCTGGCAGTCGGTAGTTTGGATTGGATTCCCTTGGATCGGCGTTGCTTCGATCAAAGGTGCATTCGTTGTCACAGTTTTCTTTTAATTTTGATTACAGATTATTATGGAATAGAGTCTGATTTATGCATGTAGCTTTTATTAGGTCTCTTGCCCTTCAAGAGGTGAAATTTTCGTTTGATAGGCCAAAAGAGGGTTGTTAATCGGTTAGGGTAAACCCTTTTGGATTGAGCATGGCAAGTTCAAGTATAAGCATGCTTGGTAGTGGTAATGGTAGTGGCAACGATAATTGTAATGGAAATGGAAATAGTTCGCAATTGAGCGAAAAGGAGAAGGGTAGCCGGAACAAGAGGAAGTTCCGTGCTGATCCTCCGTCCCCCTTGCCGCTTGTTCCCTGCACCGAGTGTAATGCCCATGCCAATGGCAATGCCAACAAGGGCTTCGTTGCTCTGAGTGGCTATAAAATGGGTTACCACCCTGTTGAATCATTCAATGGGAACAGCACTGATGCTGATGGCAATGGAATTCCATCTGCCACCCACAGTCACAGTCATAATTGTAATCATAATCATAATCAGAGTCATAATCCCAATCATAGTCATTGTCATAATGCTGCCTGTTATGCCACCAGTGAGTTCTGCAATTCGTGTAAAGCTCACCAAGAGCATCTTAATTCTTGTAAATGCTCTGCATTCTTAAACGGTGGAAAGGGAGTCCTACCAGACACTAGGGAAATAGACTATGGATATGAAGAATATCCTAGCGGAGACCGTTTGCAAGAAGAGAGGGATCTGGAGGAGCTTCAGGAGGCAGATTGGAGTGATGTTACTGAATCTCAACTCGAGGAATTGCTTTTGAGCAATCTGGATGCTATATATAAGAGTGCAATAAAGAAGATTGTGGCGTCTGGCTATACAGAGGACATGGCTCTTAAAGCGGTTTTGAAACATGGTAAGTGCTATGGCAGTAAAGACACCCTCTCTAATATAGTAGATAATGCTTTAGTATATTTAAGTAATACACATGATGTGGATGGTAAGGACCTTTACTTTGAAGATTTGCAACAATTAGAGAAATACATATTAGCAGAGATGGTGTGTGTGTTGAGAGAGGTTCGCCCTTTTTTCAGCAGCGGTGATGCAATGTGGTGCCTCCTTATTTGTGACATGAATGTGGCTCATGCCTGTGCTATGGATGAGGATGCTTTGAATAATTTTAACAAGGATCCAATGCCCGAAAATGCTCCTGTTGCATCATCTGTGCAGTCTTCTCCGGAGACAAGCTCATCATCTGTACAGTCTACTCCAGAAAAAACCTTATCATCCATGCCTCCTGCTACAAACATGCCTGCTTTCAATAAGAATGTTATTCCACTGCATCCGGTGCCTCAGAATTCTCAGGTTGCAAATTCTTCAATGCCTTTTGTTACTGGAGTGCCTACTTTTCCAATTCAAGGGTTTTCCATGCCAGGTAATATGGTTCAAAATACTTGCAAGCATGACTGTACATCAGCATCAAACATTCCAGAAGCTCTACAATCTGGACCAGTCCATCCTTGTTGCAGAATGGGAGATTCAAAGTTTAGTTGTAATTTGCAGCTTGGTGCAGTTTTATCATCAGATCACTTTCAAGGTTCTTCAGCTTTCACTGCAGCACTTGGAACTGAATACAAACCAGGACATCATGCTTCTGAGGTGAGTGCAGAGGATTGTGCTTTGAGTATGGCTCAGCCTTTTCAAAAAGCTGAAAGATTTATCTATGAGGGCAGTAAAATGAAAGATAATCTAAACATCAATTCAGCCTATCAGAAAGGGAGTTCTGCAACTTTGGTTTCTCCTTCTGGGCCCGTTGATAGAGTAGATCCAGTACGAGCAAGTGAAGCATGTTTCTTGAAGATGTCTTCAATTGAAAAAGGATCATGTTTGACAGGTATTGAAAATTCAGGCTCAACATATAGAACTTTACCAGGTCCATGCACGAAATGTCCAGGTGGTAATGAAGTTTACAGGAGTTCTCAAATTTCAGCGGATCCAGTACAGACTGACTTGCTGATAGGGAAATCTATTAAGTTAATAGAACCTGAATTGACAATTGGAGGTTCTAGAATAGATCCTGAGACAGTAGATGATGCATCAAGCTTTGTAGTGGCTGGTGCAGAGCTTTCTTTGTCATTGTCTTCATCCAGAGACAAAGAACTAAATGATTCTTTGAGTGTTGCTGAAGAGGCATCTGATTCAAATTATGATACTTTATCATTGGAGCAAATATTTGGAGGAAATGGATCCCAGGACAGTAAGGATGATATGATCATGAAAATGTTCCATCGTGCAAGGGAAATTGAAACACAGCTACAAGAATGGACTGAATGGGCCCAACAAAAGGTAATGCAGGCAGCTCGCAGACTCAGTAAAGAGAAAGCTGAATTAAAAACTCTCAGGCAAGAGAGAGAAGAAATTGTCCGTCTTAAGAAAGAAAAACAGGCAGTTGAAGAAAGTAACATGAAGAAACTCTCTGAAATGGATAATGCATTACGGAAAGCAAAGGCACAGATGGAGCGTGGCAATGCCACAGTCAGCAAACTGGAAGAAGAGAATAAAAAATTAAGGCAGGAGATGGAAGCTGCAAAACTAATAGCCATCGAATCTGCAGTTGCATGTCTAGAAGTTTCCAAGAGAGAGAAAAAAACACTAAAGAAGTTTCAAGCGTGGGAGAGACAAAAGGCCATTCTTCAGGAGGAACTCGCTAGTGAGAAGCGTAAGCTTGTTAGTTTACAGCAACAGCTAGTAAAGGCTAAAGAACGACAACTTCAAATTGAGGTGAGGCTTGAATCTGAATTCTGTATTAGAATAAAATTGTCCAAATACTGTTCTTGCAATTTGAGTTTTCTGTAATTATGATAGAATAATAGCATTTGATTTTTTCTAACATATCATTTAAGGTGATATTTTATTATTTTTCCTTACAGTACTCAGGCAGTTACAAGTCTTATGAAACATGGGGATTTTACAGGTTAGGTGGAGGCAAGAGGAAAAATTAAAGGAAGAAGCAATTATGCGAGCTACAACTGAAAAACAAGCGAAGGAGCAAATAGAGGCTGCAACTAAAAGAAAGGAGGGCACATTACATCAAAAAACTGAAATGGATACTCAACGCTACAGAGATGAAGTGCAGCGTCTTGAACATGAAATCACTCAATTAAGATTCACAACCGAGTCTTCAAAACTAGCAGCAATGCAGTGGGGTTCAAATCATACTGTTTCGTCGTGTCCATCAGATACAAATAGTATTCAAGTTTTGAGACAGACTAATACTCGACTTCTTTGTGAGATTGCAGAGTTGCAGGACTTGTCTCATAGTGAGGTTCAGCGAGATCGTGAATGTGTTATGTGCTTAAGTGAGGAGAGGTCTGTGGTCTTTTTGCCTTGTGCACACCAAGTAGTGTGCACAAAGTGCAATGAGCTGCATGGAAAACAAGGCATGAATGATTGTCCTTCTTGTAGGACACCAATCCAACAACGGGTTTGTGTACATAGTGTGAACTCTTAGCATGAAAAAATGGTTGCGATTCAGCAAAAGTAATAATACGTAGAACTGCGACGAGTTGCTTAATTTGACCAGAGTGATTCTATTTTAGAGTGAATGCCTGCCTTTTGTCATAATTTCGCTTACAATGTCTGTTTGTGCATTTTATTTTTTCACTAGTTCCGATGTTATGGTTTTTAGTCAGTAAATGTCAGTAGATTAAATCTGAAATATTCAAATTAAGTTCAGGCAATTTGAGGACAAATCTTTCTTTTTACAGTTAAATAGTCACTTCAATGTCAACAATAAAAAAAGAAAGTTTCTATGGTTGTACTAAATTTATGGCTTCTAAACCAAGAAGTCTTTATATCTTTCCAGAATAATTGATTTTGAATTAATCAGCTGCATACCTCCCATGACTTACTCATTGTGATGAATTATCTTTAGGTATTTACTCAGTGTGATAAGACAGTCTTTCATAGTCGATCTGAAGATTCTTTTAGCAGAAACTTGAATCTGATTAATCGAAGTAGAAAATGACTAACAATCTGAAAAGTCACATGTGATCAGAATTCTAAACAAGCCATAGCAGCCTAGAGATAGGGAATCAAAATACAACATACTCTTATACTATCCAGCCATCTGATGAATCCTGGTCGTTCTCTTCTGCTTCAGGTTCTTTGGTTCGGTTTGCACTTTGCATCCAATTCTCTTTTCTAAATCCACTCTCCTGATCCTCCCTTGAGGCATCCAATATCTTGCTCCACTCTCTCCCCATCTTTTTGCATGCTATCAACCATGCTTTTCTTCCAATAGAAACCGTGGCAAGAGGTTCTTCAGTTGCTTAGTCAACATGGTGACTTTATGCGAGCTGTAGTGGCTGGCTCTGTTGCAATCAAATTTCTTATCCTATCTGCTTGCCTCTACCTACTGGCAGAACTTGAAAGTTTTTCCATAGTGGTGGGATAAAGGTAAATGAGCTGTCCATCATTTGCTAGTAATGGTGAGATAAAAGGTATCTCGATTGATATTAGCTTCACTCAGAAGAAAAACAGGAAATTTATCACAAAAACACTTAAGTAGCCGATCCTCATTCTGGTTCGGATCCGGATTCGGATTCGGATTTGGGGATTCGGCAAATTTTTTTTTGGGCCGGATCCTGATTCTGCGGGTATATATATAGACATTTTCGAATATATATATATATATATATATATATATGTTATATATGCATGTATATTCATAGATTCCATACATGTAACATGTCAATGCTCATTCATCATTAGTTCAAAACTTTAAAACTTCAAAGTTCAAACATATAATGATAATAATAAGAAGTTAGAAGCGTGATTCTCATAAAATTATAAATCCATAATTGTCAATATATGATTATATCATATTCATACTTTGCAAAAGTCTCAAAATGTCATTACATGCTGAAAATTTAAATCACAAGGCATATTTCATAGTTAAAAATTAAAACAGTAATTTAGGTTTAGTTTGACATTATTTAAAAAAAAACAAAAAACAAAGTGGGCCTATTTTTTTGACGCCCAGAATCCTGGACTCCTCCGGATCCTCCTGGATTCCGCCCGGATTCTGGCAGGATTTTGGATTGGAATCCGGATTCCTTGTGGATTCCTCACTGGGGAATCCACAGGGAATCTGGATTCCATTCCGGAATCCTGCCAGAATCCGGATCCGGATCGCACCGGAATCAGGATCCGTAGCTTTCCAGAGGGATCCGGTATCTTAGCAAAAACATGAATTGCTGCTCTTAGTGCAAAAATGTTAGCTGCTCTATGCTTGGACAAATCAACCTTATAGGTATTAGCTTTTTCACCTTAAATAGTAGTTGTAGATTTGCTATTTTGTAAACTGAAGATCATTTAGCTTCATTTCAAAAAATCATTTCAATAATTTCTACCCCAATTAGGTGACTTATCAAGTTATCACATCTCATGGAATGATTGAAATAATCAGGTATTAGACTGCAGACTTCGTCTCCACCATATGGGAAGGCTGGGGCCACTTTAAAATGGTTTCCATTTTGTTAGATCGATTCTCAACTTTGTTTCCAATCATATGCAAACTTACATGTAATTTATTCTCTCTGAGAACTTGTCTCAAATACAATTAATGCTCATCTAGTGCTTCGCTAAAAGCCAATATATCACCCAAGCAAACAATGATAAGATTCTTTGAATGGTCTCAATATCTTACTTATCAATCTCACGGAAGCAGAAAGGGCATTAAACAGTCCAAAAAGAAGTAGAAGCCACTCATACAGACATTTCCTTGTCTTAGAATGTTGTTTTCCATTCATTCTTCTTGATTTGTATTTGATGAAAAAGGGATTTAATATCCAACTTTCTGAAGTATATGGCATGTTGAAGTTGGTGGAACAAATCATCAGTGGCTAAAAGAGGGTACCTGTTTTTATGATTATCTTATAAACAATACCCGTCTTGCATGAACTATCCCCTTTAGATCCAATAGCAATAGTAGAAGCACATGGTGAACTGCTGGGGTGGACTAAATCTTGGTAAACAAAGATTGAAGTTGTTTCTTTACCTAATTAGCATATATCAATGGTTCTTTATAGACAGCATTGTTTGGATAGGACCATTCGTATCAATTGGATACCATGCTCAACTGCTCTTTGGTGACAAACCTTTGGTTTCTTGCAAAACTTGTTTTAATTAATGCAAGAACTCTTCCCCATTTCTTTTTGTTTAATAATTGACATGCTAGAAGAAACCTTTATCTCGTTGTTTTGCTTATATCAGAAAAAGCAAAGCAAACTTCTCCTTAACGTTAATCAAACCTTTGGCTTGATTGACACGGAGTTTGTTTATTTACCTTTATATGCATTGATGATGAAATTTTCTCATCTAAGTCAAATTGTACTATTTGGCTTTTCTCACGAAGATGTATAGGCTGTCAAAGACTATGCCATGAACATCAACAGGAATATTAACCACATATTTTCAATTAATGTATATATATTTGAAAATTTATGTTTTCATTGTTTTGCAACCCAAGTCTCAACTTTGACTTATCCCAATCCAAAGAACAAGGATTTGGATGATTTAATGTAAGCAATCAAAGCTTTCCTACGAATTTTTTGGAAATTGAATTTGCTTGTGAACAAGATTCAAAAGGAGGGTCAATTTTATCTTCTTAATTTGAATTTTGATATTAGAGTTCACAAGTTCGTGTTTACTATGAGCCTCATTGCTAGTTTAGCATGGCTCTCTTCAGATCATAATTGCAAGTTTGTGAGTACACACGAGCCAAAAGTACTTGAGGAGTTGTTTGCTAGAAACTTGGATGCACAGTTTTTGGCGATACAAGTTATAATTCAAATTTATTAGATTTCCACAATCCATATGATTTTAATTCATGAACTTCTGCCTTAGATTGTTGTGTATGTATTTTTAGCATCAACGTTTCAGATCACACTCCATGATCCATCATCATCATCTGTGATCCGTGGTACAAGTTTTTTCAAGAAGTATTCTCCAGAAACTCTCTAGCTAGCAGAATTGTTTCCAGTTATATTTTGGAAATATCTTTCCATTACTGTTGAAACTTGATTTGAACAATTTGAACAATTTTCTCTTTTGGCTGACTGAATTATGTTTTAAATGGTAATTTGCACATTATTTAATTTAATTTTATCGATATCTTTTTTAATACGCTAAATTTTTGCCAATTTCATATTGGAGCTGCTCTATGTTTCCTTTATTCAAAGGAAGTAACAGCTACCTTATTTTTTGTTTCTTAGATTCTTTTTTTTGCATAAATAGTAGTGTTACACTTAACTATTACCTATAACCTAAGTTGCTAGTCCTGGTATGAGGTTTGGGTATGGTGGTACGGCAATTTCTTCCTTTTGGGTATGAGCACAGGTTCAGCTATATATATTTTTTTAAAAATTTAAAAACTATTAAATATAAAAACAATGATACTCATAATTGCCAATAAACAAAATATTTATGCACCTCATATTTTGTTTAAATTGAAAATACTCATAAGTTCATAATTTACTATTTAGTAATTTACCAAATGCCAATACACAATGAGAATTACACATTGCTTTTCATCAAGATTAAAGTCAGCATTTGAGTCTGTTTCATTTGAACCATAATGAGTTACAATGCAACTTCCACTAGCCATGTCATATGTACAAGCAGACTCATCAATAGAGATTTTGACAAGTTGTGCAACAATAATGCCCAAGTCTGCACACTCAAGAGTTAGATCCCAATTCTTCATTACCCTTTCATTGTATTCAAGTTTCTTATGCGATAACTGACAAGGTATGCAAGTTGATGTGCACACAGATCAAATCCTCAACTTTTTTTTCACTCAATTGGCTACACTTATTATGTAAGGGAACCAAGGGTCTAGATTTGGGGATGGAAACTAATTAGGGTTTGGGATGGAAGACCTCAATGGGGTCAAGGGACAATGCCCCTCTTGGGGTTTGGGGGCAGCACCCTTGGCCTATTCCCCATTATGATACAGGGTGAAGTTGATGGGCAGAGCCCTTACTACCCTGCTCAAATTAAGGCCTTTAAAACCACACAAACCTTCATGGTGTACACCATTTTCACTACCCTGCTCAAATTAAGCCCTCACTTAAGGGTGAAAACAGGTATATTGCCACTTCTCTGTTTATAGTAATGTTTAAAAAAATGATATTTTTTTTTTTCTCTAGGGACGCACATAGGTCCCGCAAGGTTTGCCTAGGGTCCTACTAGGGAACACCAGTTGCTTGGGTACGCTCTTGGGCAAAGCCGGTGACATTCAGCCTCAGGCCTGACTCTAGACCAGATTCATACAAGTACTGGGGTGGGGTTCCAGGAGAACCCGGTAACATAGAACATTACCCCTTTTGGCATGGAACGGTTGTTGTTTTGTGCGTGTGAAGAGGATGGACTCTGTTTTGGTTTATCGAAGGAGAGTTGGCTTGATAGAATGCTTCATTGTTGTCTTTAATATGATTCAGCAATATGAGCCTCCCAAAGTAATCATATACTTCATCAGGATATCATAATCTTACAGTTACAATCTTCTCACAATGAATTTCACCTGTATAGCTCTGCACGCTTTTGGCCTTGTTTTTGCCTAAAACATTGTCAATTAATCGACCATTATTTTTCAAAGCAACTTCATTAACATCAAAATTCATTCTATTTATAAATGGGTGTTAATTTCCTTATAGCTAACAAATGAACCTAACTTTCACACCAAGTTACTTAATACCTAGATATTCTAAACATTACAATAAAAAATTTGTTATTCGTTAATTTGATGCAAACTGAAATATACCTCAACTTAGTCTAACCAACGGTCAAGTTCTTTAGCTTTTATATGACCTTTACAAGGCTGTATATTTATCATGTCTTCTGCTTTGAATAGAGGTTGACTTGGGGAGCCTGGTTGGCAAAGGGGCTGCTGTTCATGGGATTGAGGCTATCTTTTTCATGCCTCGTTTGTTTTGGGAGCCTCCATGAGTATCTCTAATCCATCCAGCCTTCCAAGTGAACCTAACTCACACCAAGTTACACACTAAGTTAATTTCTCGTTAATTTCCTTATAGCTAACAAATGAACCTAACTTTCACACCAAGTTATTTAATGCCTAGATATTCTAAAAATGGCAATAAAAAAATTGTTATTCATTAACTTGATGCAAACTGAAATATACCTCAAATTAGTGTAACCAACAGTCAAGTTCTTTAGCCTGTATATGACCTTTATAAGGCTGTATTTTTATCATGTTGTCTGCTTTGAATAAAGGTTGTTGTGGGGAGCCTGGTGTGCATTGGGGCTGCTATTCATGGGATTGAGGCTGTCTTTTCCATGCCTCGTTTGTTTTGGTAGTTTCCATGAGTATCTTTAATCCATCCAGCCTCCCAAGGGATTGAGAGATGCTTGCATCATCCTTTCTCAACTTACTTTCTTAGCTTCATTGTTTCGAGGTACTCCCCCATGAGCCATGCTCTTCACTTAATTCACTTGATTCTATATCTTTGTGGGCATTTTCAGCTAGAAAGGGACCAATTCACCTTATCTGACTTGTTAGCTTTCCTAGTAATGGTACGCTGTTTGTGAAACAGCTAGACCATGATAAATGATACAAATAAAAGAACAGAAACCTGCTCTTATACCAATTTAATCAGTAATTAGATATTCTTTAGCTGATTTACCAATGCAAATCTCATCTCATTTGAATACAACTTTGTTGATTTGACTTGATGTTCCCTTTTTAGTAATGTTTGAAAACTGTCAATTCATGCTGAAAAAGTGAGTTGCTTAAGAGCTGTAACATATGTCAATTGTTATATGCATGAAATGACAAAAATTATCCAGTAAATGCTCAGGACAAATTGCAACAAGGAATTTTACCCTGGAGAAATCCAATTCAGAAAAACTTCAAAAGAGAAGACTTTGTTTACCCTTGTCACTATCTCCTTGCAAGACTACAAGTTTATTGCCTAGATTATAAGAATAGTTGCTTATTTGAACAGAATTCACCTAAATGATCCATTTAGAGAGTGAGTCACTCACTTCGATTTGATTACTGATGGAATTTGAAAAATAAGCTCGCCCCTTGTTCTTGTGGGTAGAGGATATTTTTTGTAGGTCTTGCATATGAGATCCTAAGTTATTTCATTATGATTCATGAATGACACTTAGATGATAACAGACTGCAATTTAATTTGTTTTAATCTTCAACCCCAAGTGGAACTTGAAATCCCAATATCTCTCAGATCTTTGACGAGCCCACCTGACCATCTGTTTCCCGTGTGGTTTGTAATTGGTCATTTTAAGAGTTATTATGAAATATGGCGCAAAATCCATGAAACTTTGATGTTATAACATCTTTTCATTTTTTAGAGCCTGCCTATAGAAAACATTACATTTTCTCTAGATATCACTCTTAGTATGGTTTATGAAAGTGCATATTCCATCTCCTTGACACCATCTAGTCGTTATCCTGAGTGACAAAGGTCCTGTTTTGCGTAATTTGATTTCATTGGTTCCTGAGTTCCAGCTTTGCTAAAATAAAAGAAAGGCATTAACATTCTTCTGTTCAAAATGAAGAACAGATGTTATCTACTAAAAGCTTTCCTAAAAAAGCGGCTCTTTTGGTTCTTGTTGTTAATGTTTTGAACCAAAATTGCAAAAAATAAAATGCTGATAAATCAGGAACACAAGAACCCCATAGATATCTTGGGAAAACCCTCCTGCTCAAGGGAAAAACCCAACCACACCAAGAACAATATCTTTATTGAATACTAAAATAGTCTGAATACAATCTGAATCTAATATAGATTCTATACTGAGGATGAACTCTTAATCATCAATTACCAACAATACTGAATACACATATGCTGAACACAAACTTCTTTACACTATATTCCAAATATCTTAATCGCCAAGAAGAACCACCCAATGCTCGACTGAAAGAACATATATATAAATAGAATGACGTAACATCCAAGAATTTGATTGATTCCACATGAAAGGCTCTTCATCTTCCCACACGGAAGACTCTTGGTTTCCAACCGCAAGACTCTTCAAATTCCAAACAGAAAACTCTTGCTATTCACAACCGAGAGACTTTTCACATCTCCACGTGGGTTCTTTTCATATTCCAAAAGATCATACTCAAATACTACGCTTAAGCTGGAGAATACAGAGAGCAAATACAACAAGAAAGTAGAAGCCGACTATCACAGGTAGAGAAACAACCATCGCAGGTAGAAACGATTTCTCTTGCAGCTATAAAACATTAACACTCCCTCTTAGCAAAGGGTAAATCATTTGCAGATTTTTATGTCATGGAGTCTCTCAACATGACAAACACAATGGCTACACTCATATGTGTCAACAACAAAACTTTATCACAGATTTTCTCAATGTGATATCGTCATCTCAATATGATGTTCACCATGGCTACTCCCAGAGGGTGAAAGAACAAAAAACTAAGTCATGGATTCTCTCACATGACATCCACCATGGCTACTCCCAGAGGGTGAAAGAACAAAAAACTAAGTCATGGATTCTCTCACATGACATCCACCATGGCTACACCCAGAGGGTGGAACCACCATAGCTACTCCTAGAGGGTGGAGCAAGGGCTTTCACCTCAAACTTTTTTCGCAAAGAAGAATGCATTAACAAGGGATTGCACCTCGAACTTCTCCCTCACAGAGAAGAACTCATTAAGAAGGGATTGCACCTCGAACTTCTCTCTCACGGAGAAGAACTCTTTGTCCAAGTCAGATTCCCTCTGAATCTGATATCAATCTTCTGACCTCATTGTCCAAGGTTGCCTATGATAGATAGTTAGACTCCCTCTGAATGGAGACTCCCTCTTAGCAGGGGCAACATTCTCACTGCTTTGATTATTATAGAAAAATAGAGTTGATTCCAATGTTGACAAAATAATGAGCTTTTGAGGCCACACTACTTCTCGAGCTTGTTGATCCTCTGCAAAGAACATGGAATTCTCCCTCTACTTCCAAGCTCCCTCTGAATCTCATTTCTTCCTCTTCGAAGAAACAAATCACAATGACAAAGTGTATAGGATCTTCCCATTTTAATGAAGATATGTGACACCAATTCAGTCCCATGGCTGCAAACAGTGTCCCCATGTTCATTTCTACGACCTGCATAACTTTCCATGTAATCTCTCATCATCTTGTTGCTTCTTGATCTGTCCTGGAAGTATTTTTAGAGAGATTAGTAATAGTTCATAGAATCAAACTATCATGAAGAGAAATATACAGATCGATGCTAAAAGCATACACTATTCCTAGTGTTATAACATGAATTAATATTAGCTATATAAAATTCATGATCAATATTCAAATGTATAATTGTAAAATACTTATCTCTTTATTGCATAAATTTCCTCACAATCCACTAATAGATCTTTCGCCATCACACAGTTATAGTGCAGCCAGAGAAAGAAAAATTCGAACACTAGCACATCCTTCTAGGTAAGAAGCTTCTTCAGAGATTCTACCCTTCAAGGCTCTTCAGCTACACGCTCTCATATGCATCCCTCATTTCTTGCATCTCTTAAATTCCCAAATGACCTATTCAGGTTCTGGATCTTTATTTAGACCCACTCTGATACCATGGTAATGTTTTGAACCAGAATTGCAAAAAATAAAATGCTGATAAGTCAGGAACACAAGAACACCAAAGATACTCTGGGAAAACCCTCCTACTCGAGGGAAAAACCCAGCCACACCAAGAACAATATCTTTATTGAATACTAAAACAGTTTGAATTCAATCTGAATCTAATATAGATTCTATACTGAGGATGAACTCTTAATCATCAATTACCAACAATACTGAATACACATGCTGAACATACAGACTTCTTTACGCTATAATCCAAATATCTCAATCGCCAAGAAGAACCATCCAATGCTCGACTGAAAGAACATATATATAAATAGAATGATGTAACATCCAAGAACTTGATTGATTCCACACGAAAGGCTCTTCATCTTCCCACCCGGAAGACTCTTGGTTTCCAACCGCAAGACTCTTCAAATTCCAGACGGAAAACTCTTGCTATTCACAACCGAGAGACTCTTCACATCTCCATGCGGGGTGTTTTCATATTCCAAAAGATCATACTCAAATACTGCACTTAAGCTGGAGAATACAGAGAGCAAATACAGCAAGAAAGTAAAAGCCAACCATCACAGATAGAGAAACAACCATCGTAGAAATGGTTTCTCCTGCAGCTATAAAACATTAACTCTTGTTAATCTGGGCCGATAAATTGAAAATGTATTGTTCTATTCATTTAATGTTTTCAGCATTTCTAAAGGTAACAGAGACTTCTGTTATCCTTATAGTTGTAAGAATGTTGTATGATTATAGTGAAATATATTCAACGGACTTCACCGATGCGTAATTGGTCATGAAATGGACATTACTCATATTTGATCAAAATATCTTTCCAACCACCACTCTGGAGATAACTGAAATTTTAGTTTGCCATTTCATAATGAACATGATTTCCAGTAGATTTTTGTTAACAATAATGATTCTTAGAAATGGATGAATGTAAGCAATGAAAATTAGTTTTTTGAAAATTCATATATTTTTACTCTATATTCATCTCTATTCATCACCTTGTGGCCCACCGCTTGTTATTTGCTGTTCAATCTCATGAGCACAGCCGTTGAAAATGAGAATATTGTAATGTAATGCAAGTAAGAAATTCGTTACCAAACTTTTTAAGATGTAGTATAATCTATTTATGTGTTTACACAAAGATGCTTTAGGAAAACCCTCGTATTAATTTATAGACTATGGAAACCTTAAATCTTTTCATTCTTTTTATATTTATATGTTATCACTTATCAGCATCAAGGATCTATAGTTTCTTGCACTGAATTTTGGTCTCTCATTTGTTGGTTGGACAAGAGACAAAATTTGTTACCACAAGTCACCATTCTATCTAGAACAATAGATTCCTTATTCATTGATGTTTCTTAGTCGCGTATTAGTGACAAAGTTGATTAATAGGCAATTCCTTTAATGAATTTTATATCCCAGAATTCCTTGTTGGAAGCTGATTCTGTGTTCTGCTGTCAGAGGCGATTCTAAAGTTTAGCATGTATAACGTCTACTACGAAAGATATTTATGTGAGAGGATCATTGTTTATTCTTAAATGACAGTTCCCTTTGTCGTCAACAAGGAAAAAATTTGTGAACTATATTCTCATCATTATGCTTTGCTGGTTTTTCCACTGACAGTGCACTCACCAACAATCAGATTACCTGACTTTGGGAGGGACAGATCTGAATGCTCTCAACAAGTACAATCCCATCATAAGATCTGAAGTATATCAAATCAAAACACTTTGCATCCCTTCCCTATAAAATGAGCATGTCTGAAACAAGATAGTTTCTCGTCCATTTTTAGAGCATGTCTGAACACCATCAAAATAAAATAAAATTAGTGGCTTCAACTAAATCTGTTCAAACTGATTGCTTTGGCATATAAAGTAATGATCGCATCATTTCATGTGTGCATTCCATCCCAACACGTCTAATATGTCGGTACGATGATCATGTTGACATACATAGCATTCCCTTGAACATCATTCTTGGGACATATGTTAACACGTAAAGAGCAGATCATTCTCTTCTCCGTCATTGTTGGGACCAATAGGGATTGGAGGTGAAAACATTAGACATCTTTGGTTGCCTTGTAAGTTTGACTGCACAGTCATTAGGTCTACTTCATTCAATACACGAGAAGTCTGATTAAATTCCCAGAAATTACACGAAATTCTTGGAATGCCAATCTCTTGTAGGAGATACATGATGTGTTCAATATGAAGATGCAAGTCTCAATCCTTTTGTAAGCTTAGCCACGCTTTATCTTAGTTTGCTTTATCGTAGATGTCTTGGATATTATGTTTATTATTTTAGCCTACACTACTAGTAACACACTGATTTTTGATATTCGATTTGCATAAACATTATTTGGATGTTTATTTTTCATTTTGAGAATTTATATGCTAAACATACCTAATTGTAATTATTAGGAAGGTATGCTATTGAAAGGAAGCCAAGTGCGTAGAAGATGCTTCCTACACTAACTTGAACAAATAAGATATTACAAAAAACAAAAATGTATACTTTTACAATTACAGATTTAAATGCACATTAAAATCATAAACAGATAAACAAAATAAATTATAACACAAATTATCTGGGGAAAACCCTTAGAGAAAAACTTGTACTGCGAAACACAAGCCAACATATTGTCAGTATAAGGATTACAATGCACTAGTAGAGCTATGCTCTTGCATGAATCTTCACACTCTCTATAGAATCCAAGAGTAAAATCTATAGCGTCATAGTAGTAAAAAATATCTAATTCCAAAATACAAGTGCTTAATATTTATGAGATGCATTAATTAGGACGTTTCCAAATTGCATTGTCCAAGATTGAAGCTACACAACCTAGGTGCCAAAAGCATTGCACCTGTAGAACAAAAAATTTTCAACTGTTAACACACCTACTCATACAACACTGGTACTACCAACTGCCAAGAAACTCGCACATACAAAATTGTGCTTGGTAAGTAATAATTGTACCTCCAAGGCACCCACATACAATGCAAACTCAAAATGCAAAATAGAAAGTGCCTACATGCATAACTCCAACCGTAATAGAAACTTTCAAAATTGACTCCTCCCTGGAAATAGAAATTGCAACATGTAGTTGACAATCCATTATGAGCTAACTATCAATTATGACTATAGTCAACTCATGCTAAGTGGGTTGCCTACCTCTTGAAAAGTAGGAACCATGTTAAGTTGGCACTCCCACAAATGACAACATTAGGTGAACACATAATTACATAACATAGGAAAATAAAATTAGGATTAAATAATTAACTAATCAACAAATAATTGTAAGGACTTTAAAAGGTTGACACACCTTAATCCCTACATTCTCCCACTCACTGAACACCTTTGAAGAGCTTATAGAAGTTACAAGATTTCAACTACAAGGGGTTGTGAACTCCATACAATTTGAACACCATCTAAACTTATATGTGCTAATTGATTTTGTTAATACATTTGTAAAATTTGCCAAATGTCCACCTCCAATTTCACCTTCCCATCTTCCACTATATGAAATTGTACATCAATATGTTTTGTTCTGGAATGGAAAGTTGGCTTCTTTGCTAAGAAAATGACACTGTGACTGTGCAACATATAGTAATCAATCTTGTATAAAAACCTACATTTAAACAAAATCGTCTAAGCCAAATGACTTCCTTGCAAGCATGAGTAGCCCTTTACTCTTCTTCTCTAGTTGACAAAATGACAATTTATTGCTTACTCATCCAATTGATAACACCACCAAACGTCATGAACACATCCACTAGTATCTTTTTCTATCAATGTCATATGCCCAATCTAAATCTACATATCTATGAATACTAACTTAATGTCAAGGTCTAATTGGGTAACCATGAAAACACACAAAATACTCAAAAGTACCCTGCAAGCATTAGAACACTCTCTTTACTGCATTCTAATGTTACTCATGCAGGATAAACCATAGAACAAGGATTTCCACTACTTGGGCAATGTTTAACCTTTTATAAACCATGACATGCATCAAACTGCCTGCAACACTCACATATTGTACTTTGGCCATTTCCTCCATCTTAGTAGGATATTTTAGACAATCCTCTACCAATAATCTTTTTCCCTGCAAAGTGGGATCTACCAAGGATTTCTAAGTTGTCACGTTGAATATCTCCAACATATTGTTCATGTACTTGCTTCAACTCAACCAAAGCTTTCTACTAGCTTTCTCTCTTTTGATTTGCAATTCTAAAATGTATCTAGCTGCACCTAGATCTTTTATCTCAAATTGTGCTGACAATTGAGACTTCAAGTTACAAATCAAAGATTTCCCATTCCCAAAGAACATATCATCATAATACAATGGAATAATGAGAATGAGATCATTATCAAATTTGGAATATACATGATGATCAAATTTAGACCTATGAAATCCTGAATTCAACACGTAGGCATTATACTTTTGGTACCACATTCTAGAACACTGTTTCAAACCGTAGAGAGATTTCTTCAACTTTATTCCACATTTTCTTTACCTTTTATTGTGAAATGATTTGGTTGTGACTTGTAAATCTCTTCTTCTAAATCACCCTGCACAAATATTATCTTTACATCCATTTACTTAGTTCCTAAGTCATAAGTTGTTGCAAGTGATAACAAGAATCAAATGGATGCCAATTTTTCTATATGAGATAGTATTTCACCATAATTAAATTCCCTCCATTTGTGAATGCCCCTTCATGATTAATCATGCTTTATGCTTTTCAACATTGCCATCAAGACCAAACTATGACACCCATTTACAACCGATGGGTTTACATCCTCCACGAAAAGGTACCATATCTCATGTGCTCTTTTTCTTCAAAGAATCCATCTCTTTGTCCACAACTTTCATACAACATCCATACCCATAACCTCTCTAACAATCCTAGGCTCATTAGTGTTAGCAATCAAGACAAAAAATACTTGGAATTCTACAATGAATAACAAATTTTTTTCAATTGTTGACTAATTCTTGTAGACCTTCTCAATGACCATTTTTGAGGTTCTTCTAAACTTTCAAAGCTGCTAGAGCTTTCCTCATTGTTAGGTCCAGCATGAGTATGCAGTTCATCTTTCATTAGAGTAGGTGGAACTTGATCTACCTCCTTATTTTCCTCCTTTTTATATGGTTGTGGTTCAATAGTGGAAGGTTCATTTCTCTAAAAATTATATTTCTACTATAAATAACCTTCTTGGCCATTAGATCCCAGAGCTTGTACCTTTTCACATTGACACCATACGCGATGAAGATACATTGATCACCTTGTTCTCCAACTAAGATATTTTCACTCAACACGTGTATATGCCTTGCAACCAATTACTGTGAGATGTCTAATCAAAGCCCTTTTCCCAAATCACATCTCTATGGGTGTCTTAAATAACAGATAATGTAGGAGATCGTTTTACTACAAAACATGTAGTAGCTACAAGTTCAACCCGAAATTTTTTGTTCAAGGCCACCATCACTCAACATGCTCCTAGCTCTCTCCATCAACGTCTTGTTCATCCTCTTCGCAACTCCATTCTGTTGTGGGGTGTATGGAGTTGTATTATGTCTTTCAATCTCGTTCTCTTTACATAAATTGTTAAATTCTACCAAACAAATTTCATCACCATTGTCAGTCTTCAGATATTTAATCTTTGTACTAGTTTGATTTTTAACCAAAGCCTTAAACTCTTTAAATCAACTAAATACTTCACACTTACTCTTGAGAAAATAAAAAATGTCATACTACAAATCAATGAATGAAACAAGATATACAAATTTTTATAAAGAACATTAATGAGGCCAAACACATTTGAATGAATACACTCCAAAACTACAAAAGATTCATGATAACTAGAATAAAACCGAACACAAATTTTCTTACCATAGATGTTAAATTTGAAAAAGTCAAATTCGAGATTCTAATCATCAAGCACTTCTATAAGACTTTTATTTTTAATGGCTTTAAGACTCTTCTCACCAATATGGCATGTCTTTGGTGCATAACATTGTCCTCTCAATTGGAAGTGTCATCTTCAAGGAATGAGAACCCTTAGGTACCCAAAATGCACAACCATCAAAAGTAGATGCGAAAAATTTCTCCACTACTTGATTTGATGATGATGATGCAGAACCCAAGGCCTTTTTCTTTAGCTTGTTAGAAGAACTACTATACTAAATAATGCATGCATCCATCTTGCAAATAGTGGCAATCCAAACATGTTTAGCTAACACCATATATCCTCTCGTCATTGTACATCCTCCACTTGAGAAAACAACCTAGACATCCAAATCATTCAACTTGCTTACCAAAAGGAGGTTTTGTGCCACCTAAGACATGCAACAAACCATTATTCTTTTCACTCTACCATCAAGGAATTCGATTTGGACTCTATCATGGCCAACAATCTTTAGATGAGAGTCATCACCTAGATAGACCTATTCACTATCATATTCTCCACGCTTTGTGAACTAATTCCTATGCAAGGTCATGCAAAAAGATAAACCCGAGTCTATCAATCACACATCTTTAGATGCATGCATTGCTAAGGTTATATGAAAGATGCTTCACTATCATCCTAAGAGGATTTATCGGAATCAAAATCAAAGACATTCTTTTTACTTTTTTTCCCCTTATATTCTTTGCAAAAATGATTGGTTTTGTTGTAGTTCCAACACTTTAGCTTGGACTTTCCAATAGATTTTGATCTCCTTGGAGACTTGAATCTTGTCTCTTGTCCTTCTTTCCATTCTCTTTAGATATATTGTGAACAACAAGGCCCCCCTTAGCCATCTCAAAAAAATTTCTTTGCATCTCTTCGTAAAACAATAATGCCACATCTTAATCCATCTTGAAGGTGGTAGTGGTACTCCCAATGATCATCACAAGGTGATCCCACGAGTCTTACAAAGAGCATTAATGATCCACCTCCTCCAAATTTACACCAATCCAACAAATTTACACCAATATAACTCATTTGGGCAATGCACATGGTAAAGGCATTTAAATGATCTACCACAGATCCTCCTTCAATGTTCAAAGAATACAACTTCTTTTGTAGGAATAACTTGTTTACTTGGGTTTAGTATGATAAATCTCTCCAACGTTCTTCTAAAGATTTCTTTACATCTTCTCTTTGTGGACATTTAACAACATAAATCCTACCAAATTGAATCTGATCAAACCCTTGCCTTTTTAATCCATCAAATCCCATGCTTCCTGAACCATACTAATAGGGTTAGAACCATGAATTGCATCCCCTAGATCATGATCTACAAGCATATCCTCCATTTTAAGTTTCCATATCTTGAAATTATCACCACTAAGTTTTTCCATCTTGATCCTTCTAGATGTGCTTTCCATCTTTTTCCTACAACAAGGTTAGGAAAAACACATGCAAAGCTTCCAAACTAAGATCAATATATAAAAAATCTTCAAGCCTATAATGGAATGAAAGCTAGCTATGCTCTAATACCAACTGAAAGTAAGCCAAGTTCCTAGAAGATACTTCTTACATCTATCTAAGTAGAGGAGGTATTGCAGAAAATTTCTAAACACCTTTACAATTATAAATTTAAATGCATATTTAAATCTTAATTAGATAAACACAATTTACATGGGGAAATCCCTTTTGGAAGGAAAAACCCACACTCCAAAATATAACCTAAATTATTATTAGTGTAAGAATACAATACAATAGTAGAGCTATGCAATTGATGGATTCTCAACTTGTATAGGTTTCTAGAGTAATTTTGACATCATAATTGAAATCAAGATCATCCAACTCCAAAATAAAAGTGCTCAATATATAGGAGATTGTAATGCATTAATTAGACATTTCCAAAATGAAACACCCAATACTAAAGATGCACAAGGTAGGCACTAGAAAAACCACATGCAAAAAAACTTTCCAATTATCAACACACCTGCACATGGAACACTACAACTACCAATTGTCATGAAACCTACACATGCAAAACTACAACTGCCAATTGTCAAGAAACATGCACATGCAACACTGCAACTACCAATTGTCAAGAAACCTACACATGAAAAACTATTTCTACTAAATAATAATTGCATGTCCATGATATCCACATTCCCTACAAATTCAAACAAAAAAAGGAAATTTCCCAAATGCGTAACTCCAATTGTACTAACAACTTTCAAATGATTCCTTCTCAAAAATAGAAATTTCAACTTGTAACTAACATCAATAATGAGTTAGCTATCATTTATGACTCCAATAAACTCGCACAAAGTGGAATGCCTTCCTTCTAAATAAAAGCAACCATGTCACCCATGCCACTTCACATCTATGAAGACAACTCAAGTTGGCACTCTCACAAATGACATCAATATAATTAAATAATATAAGAAAATAAAATTAGGAGAAAATAACTAAATAAATCTAGGACTTGCGAAGGTTGAGACACAACAATCCAAACAACTATAGATTCTATATGGGATATGAGTGACGACAATGATGTTTCTATATTATGCTTATGTCTTTAACGTTGTGATTTATAAGTGTGTTAATATGCTTGTAATTGGGGTTTCATAGTACTTATGTTTGTGAATAAGTGGATTAGCTGTAATAATTCTTGTGGTAAAGTAGATTGTGCCTATGAATATTTTGTGTTTTTGTGGTGTTGTTAGATATTTGTGAAATGGATGCAAGTCTTAAAACATATCCATTTATTGTAATTGTTGTTATCAATGCTAGATAACCTTGTGCTTGTTTAGATTTAGTATTGTTATGATTTTGTTGTGAATGAGGAATGTAATATTGTTGAATTATGATGAATGCAAATGCTATATTATGACTGTTTGGATCATAAAATATTTTGAGTATATTAGAGCATTACAAAATAAGGGTGATTATTTGTTTATATTTGTTTTGATTATTGTGATATAGAATAAATGATAATTTATTGTTCATCTCTTATGTTCATGAGGGATGATAGAATTGGGACTGCATATATGTTGCATCATGTTGTGTCAACTAGTTGTGCGACACTTTAGTGATAATCATATCATGAACATATTTGATATGCTATTCAAGTGAGTAGAATATAGATGGACAAACAAGAGCTGAGATGAAAATTAGGTGCGAGGACATGTCTTCTCATCATTGGTTGAGTGAGATCTTTATTTGCATCTTTATTCCTAGCTTTGTGTTGGATAGGAACACCTAATTCAAAACCCTACCTTGCTTAAGTTACTAAACCTCAGCTTTATTTCCATTGTTTCAGATATGATTTTTTTTATACTCTTGAATTTGGAATACATTTTACTTATATACTAATATTTTAATATTGCCTTAGCATATAAAATATTGTGTCTTGATAAATAAGTGACTATGTAATGTAAAATAGTGTTAGATTGTAATTTTATCTTTTTTGGATAATAAAATAAAGTGGATGGCTAGATTTCTCTATGGATGTAGCCCACATTGGGTAAACCATGCTAAATCCGTGTTACTGTGAATTTTTATTTTTGTCTCTTTTATTTTTCATTATATTTAACATTTTTTATTGCTCTAGTTTACCTAAATCCTAACAGGTGGTATTAGATCATGTATTTTGGTTATTGGGAAGGATATTTTGGATTCAAATGGGAGCTATGGTAAAAGAATGCAAGCTTACGGTTTAGAAGTTCAAAAACCAAACCAATCAACTATGAAAGATGTAAATGAAAGATTATCTATATAAAAAAGATCTTTACTTACCATTGGGTAGAAAAATAAAGAATTTGATGACTATAACAGATCCACAATGGGAGGCTCGCGATAGAAAGGCACTAGGAACAATATGATTGAGCTTGGAAGCATAAAAAACCTTCAATATAGCAAAAGAAATGACAATGGACTTTATGGAAATGTTAGACAGACTATATGAAAAATCTCAACTTCCAATGAGGTATTTTTTATGAATCATTTATTTAATATGAATATGCTAGAAGGTGGGTCTATTGGTAATCATTTGAATAAGTTTAACATGGCCACTACTCAACTAAGCTCTATAAAATGAACTTTTGATGATTAGGTTAGGGCTCTCATGATTTGGTGCTGATTTCTATAAAGTTGTAATAGATTGGTCATGAATATAAGTATTGTCTCTGGTTCAAACATTTAAAGTTTGATGATTTTGTTGATGTTATCCTTAGTGAGGAAATGCAACAAAAAAGCACATGTGAGACATCATATAATTCTTTGACTATTTATAATAGGGTAAGACAAAGGGAAAGATGAAAGATCCCAATAAATCATGGGAAATAGAAGAAGATAATCTCCAAATCTAAGCTAAGGATAAAGTCAAAGTGTTAGCATTGTGGCAAGAAAGGGCATTTGAAGAGAGATTGTTGGTCTTGAAGGGAAAACGAGGAGATGGACAACAAGAAAATAGCAAGGAAGAAAATATAGCACGTGATGTATTTTAAGATAACTTAATCCTTTCTTTAGACAATATTACTGATTCTTGGGTGTTAGATTTAAGAGTCATTTCGTGCCACATCCCATAAGAAATATTTTCTACACTACTTTCAAGGAGATTTTGGGCAAGTTTATTTGGGTAATGATGAACTATGAAAAAATGTTGGGCAACATATAGATAAAACTACAAAATGGAAATCAATGGTTGTTGCAAGAGTCAAGATGCGTTCCTAAATTGAGAAGAAAATTAATATTATCAAGACAACTTGGAAGTGAAGGTTGCACAATTATAGACAATTTGTGGAAGGTCACTAAAAGCTCATTGATAATAGCAAAAGGGGAAAGGTAGGTACCTTGTACTTACATACTAGTAATTTTTATTTTTCTATTTCGTTAAGTTCCATAGGAACATATACAACAATATGACACAATAGGATCAAAGGAGTGAGAAGGGGATGAATATTATCCATTCAATGAATTTATTGCTAGGTTTGAAGAAAGTTGATTTAGATTTCTATGAAAATTGTGTTTATGGAAAACAAAAGATACTCAAATTTCTTAGAGTTGGGAAGGAAAAGAAGAGTGAAAAGTTAGAGCTTGTGCACTTAGATGTATGAGTATTGGCTTAGGTATTATCTCTTGGTGGCTCCTACTATTATGTTACTTTTATTGATGATGCAAATATAAAATCTTGTGTTTATTTCTTTCCCCAAAAATGATGTGTGATACTTTTAAGAAATATTTGATTGAGAATTAGATAGGAAATAAGTTGAAGTGTCTCTGATTAGATAATGGAGGTCAATACTATAATAGAGAGTTTGATAGTTACTATTCATACCATTTGATTTATAGGTAGCAAACAACTCTAGAAACACCACGAGAAAATGGTGTCTCTGAAAGGATGAATAGAATAATAAATAGATTGTGCAAGGAGTATGAGCTTATTTGCATGATTTTCATTACAATTTTGGGCATATGTTCTAGATAATTGCACTACTGTAATTACAATTTTGAGTTTATAAAAATCCTTCCTAGCTTTAGAAGATATTCAATATTTCTATTTTTTTTGCATCACTATACTTGATGCACAAAACTCGGACAATTCCTTATCTTTGGCATTTTATTGTCAGTGATTCGACATATTTGATATATTTTCCAATCCCTTTTTATTATTTGTTGGCAATTTCTTGCATGATTTTTGCCTTCATTGGTTAAAGTTTCACATAATGATTTATTTGGCTCTTTGTTTGTGGATCACATTCCTTCTTTCCTGGTGGACCTATTTTGTATCACTTAGGCATCACATGTTATTCCATAGATTTATGTAGTGTAATTATATTTGGCTGTAAGTTTCCTTGTTGTGATCAACTCTCAGTCTTCTATTATTGAAGTTATTTTGATCAACACTGCTTGTTTTCCTAGTCATTTCCTTAGTAGGTGTCAGGAATTGATACTGCATTTTGGAGCCTTATTTTTAGTGGATACCTTTGTCAACTCTAAACTTGGCTTGTACATCAATTTTATCGGTCCAACCTCTGTATCTATTATCACTTTATATTCATTGGGGTAGTATTCATTAGTCTGATTAGGTTCATTCTAGTCATGCCACAATCTCAAATATATAAACCTCCATCAATTTTATTTCTTCCTTTCTCAAAGCTATATCAATCTACCTACGTGGAGTTTAAAGGGTCAAGTTTTGTAGCATTTTCCATTCTCGATTGATTGGTTCCAGCTATCATTTTCTTGAGATTCATCTATTGGCTACAACAACTTCCTATTGGTTGATTTCTCTTGATTAGGGAGAGGACTTTCTATTATTCTAAAGTATTATGCACAAATATTTCCTTTCCTTACTTTATGGTTTGGTGTTTACCATGAGAGGATTAGCGGTGGGCGCCACATGCACATGGTCCTTACCACTTTTATTCCATATTAATAGCACACAAAGTTCTTTAGAAGATTATATCCCTTTATATTCACAATGAGTGGTGAAATAAAGAGCATTTTGTGGGCATTATTATGATTTGGTGTTTGGTGCATAGTTGATATTGCCTTAAAGGACAATGTTTTACTATGGTGCAACTTGAAGTCACCTAGGTGGTTGTATATATCCCTTTGGTGCTTTGAAAGTGCCTTTGATAGGCTCTTTTTTCAAACTAGTACAACTTTTGCATCTAAAGTTTATTTTTTGGCACATCATATATTGTTGGAATTTTTTTTCGCAAACTTTGTAGTAGTTGAAGTTTTTTTTACCAATATTTTACAATTTTCCACTCCATTTACTCTGTTGAAGTTGCATGTTGGTTTTGCACTATTTCTTGTGAATAAAAGAGTTATTTGTTGGTATTATGAAGACCATTTTCTACATTCTCTTGTTTGTTCATGAATTGGTCCAAAGTTGCACTTCTAACTCCATATAATTGACATGAATGGAAATCACAAATGGTATTATTATTGCTAACGTTGAAGCTGCATAGAATCACATAGTTCCAAGAGCCTTAACCCACACTAGGAGTTTTAAAAAATAGATTATGACTTGGTAGATGAGATGAAACTCTTTGTATTCTTCATTTATCTGTTTCTCTTGATCTTCTATATCATGTTGTATTTTGTACAATATCCCAATGAGATTTGGACCACCTTGGAGAATCACTTTGGTAAGCTATATAATATGAGAAACATTTATCTGGAGAATGGACTAATGAGCCTTGATCTAAGACATTTTGATCGTATTCAAGACTTCTTCACCGAGATCAATTATTTTCACAAATGATTTCTGAATGTGGGGTTATGAATGATGATGAACATTTGATACTATATATTATCTCTAAGATTGATCCTAATTATTCTATATTTGTTTATGCATTTTATGCTAATGTGGATACTTTAAATAGTGCACACAAAATTACTTCTCTTGATGTTTTTTAGTTCACACATTTCTTTCAAAGGACCCATATCAAAAGACTTCAAGTGGAAATAAAAAGAAACAACATAAAGATTATAAGTCTATTGAGAGAGCTAATGATTAGCCTTCACATACTACTCTGGAGTCCAAGATCTCTTTCAAACATGAATCATCACAAAAGAAGAAGATCAAATGTGCATATTGCAAGATTTTAGAACATAATGAGAATAGATATTTTATTAAGAAGATTGATGAACTTACACACCTTCAAAAGCACCACATCTCATTTCCCTTATGAGTATCTCCTTCTTTACCTACATGAATGACATCTTCTCCATGTTTATCCACATTGTCAAGAACTTCATATTATGGGAAAATTAGAGCACTCTTGGCTTCCAATATTCCTAAGAATAGTAGATGGATTCTTGATTTAGGCGCATCACACAATATGACATTGTAATGATGGGAAAATAGGGTTCACTAGTCTATGCATGCAGATTAGGACTCTAAGATCTACTTCCCACTCAGATGGTAAGGAGAATGTTCTACTTGGCTCAAGATCCTTGGGAACAAGGTGGATTCAGTGGTTTTTCATGATGAGTTGAAAGTGATTGTGTAATTATGGAAGTTGAATGAAAGATATAGGAAAAAATGTGATGAAATGATGACTTTCAGTATGCACAGTAAAAGAATAAATGACTACATAGATTTTGGTAGAAAACTTGGAAATTTTATATGACGATTGATCTATGATATGAATTTAGAGAAGAATAAGGGGGACTCAATTAAGTAGGATGAACCACTCCCATATGTATCAAATCTAATGATTGGTGCCATGTATCTCTACTGATTCTTAGTGTGTAACCAAATCTGTGTGTCCACCACTTGTTTCCTACACAAAAAGAGAGAGAAAATGTTGGGTTGAAAGGGGGTTACCTAGATCAAAACCCCATTTTTGGAATTAAATTTGAAATTGAAATGTAATTGAAAGCGTGTTGTTAGGTAGAAAAGGTTGGATCTAAAAAATGAATGTTTATACCTCCATAGGCCTTATTTGTGCCAGAATTCTCATGATCATGATGTTGAATTTATAGAGTTGACTTTAGAAAATGTTGATCATGGATGCCATCATGAATGCATAGATCTAATCCTTATCTTCAACACCTTTGATGCTTGATCTCTTTCTCTTGAGACTTGAGTGCTTGCACTTGATTTGAATTAACAATTGAATGAATGGATTGAGTGTGATTTTCAAAATGAGAGGGGATAACTTGATTTTTTAACTCTCCCTAGCATTTTTATAACTAAATTTTGTAGCAAGACAACATAGGTTTAACTTCCCTGCTCCTACAAGCTATCCATTACATGATTTGAATTTGGGCCTTGATTATAGGGAGCAGGTTTCCCAAGGTGACTTTATTCCCCCAATGTAGACCCAAATTGGGACTTGGGGTTTGAAATATCAAGAAGAGGAAAAAAAATAATTCAAAATTGAGCTAGATCAAGCATGTTGGAAAAGGGAGGCCAAGAACACTAAAATGGGGCCTAGGTGAGAAAGCAATTGCATAAAGATACAATTTATGATGCTACAGGCATATTCTATGGATATTTTTTATTCTTTTGAGCCTTGTATTTCATTTAACATTTTAATGGGTAATAATACACACATGAAGGTTTGTGGGAAAATACTATTGATATGGGTGAGGGATCTTTCAATAATGTTCTTTATGTGTTGGTACATAGAGAGGGGGAGGGGGTGAATAAAAAAAAATCAAACTTAAATACATAAAACTTAGCTAACTGATTCACTCGGTAGAACTAAATATTGTAATAACCGACACACCAAATAACTTAATAACTTAAACAACCATACATCTCATAATATGCAAATCAATCATTCAAACCCAATTAACACCAGATTTAACGAGGAAACCCAATATGGGAAAAACCTCTATGGAAATTGTGATCCACAATAAAAATGTACCCTTCTGAAGTACGCTCGATTAAGAACTTATACTGTTAAAGATTACAAACACATTTTCTAGATGTGACCTTGTTAAGGGATTTACCTCAGATCTGTTAAGATCTTCACCCTGTTAGGAGTGGCCTTTCTAGATGACTTTAAATACTCTTTTGGAATGTCACCTATGTCTAGGATTTACAAATAGGATTGTTAAATCCACTCGGTTAAGAGATTTTCTCTGTTACAAATGCTAATAAGAAACAGTAAAACTTTGATTTGTAAATATATAAAATACCTTTTTCTTGGGTCAGATCCTTTATGCTCACATGAATACTATCATCACATACTCTATTTGTCTCTTCTTTTAGACTATAGATCCTGCTCTTTCTTCTTCTCTTTTATGCTTGGTAACTTCTGTTCTTAACTCAACTCGCCAGCATCATTGTCTCTGTTTATTTCTCATCCTTTATATAGAAGAAATTTTGCCTCTTAATCTCCTTGCTTAGGTTTTCCATCATTTGCAATCAACTGTTCGATCATCTTCTTCACAAATCTCATCTCGATACACTGTTTAAATTTTACCTCGTAGCTTGAACTTTTTCTTGGAACTCTCATAATCAGGTTTAAATACTTAATCTTCACCTTAGATCTTCTCATTGAATTTTCTTGCTCGTAGATCTTCAAAAAAAATTTCTTTAATTCTTAACAACATCCAGATCATCATAGCTTCGTATTAAATTTTATCTTATCATCATTCTTAATCAATATCATATGCTCGGTAACTTGCTTTGCAACTCGGTAACTAATTTTGTTCACTGCTCGGTGCCTACTCATTCTCGGTGCTCGGTAACTGAAATAGACTAACACAACTCTATACCAACTCACTCTGTCTAGATAGGTAGAGTAACTCTTTTCAGTCATAACTTAACTCTTTGCAATCTATGACTTAATCAATCTAAAGAACCATAACTGATTGAATGTTTAAAGATATTAAGTTGATGATCACCGAAATGCAGAAAGTTAATGCAAGACATTAAATTAGTTAATGTATTGTATTTTCATTGATGTTAACTTGATATAATATGATTGGTTATATACATAATGTCAAAGACTTCAAAGAACCAGAGAGATAAAGGTTATGCTATCAGTAATGCATAAAAGTTCAGTATTCAAAAAGTGACAACAAACACCAACAAACAGTGCACACTGACAGAAAGAGAACCCCGAGAGGAGAGTAACAATGATTCCCGAGAAAGAAACTCGAGAAGCATTACCGATGAGCAGAACCACAACATTACCGATGGGTAGAACCACAGTGTTACCTGACAAACAAACAACCCCGACGAACATATAGAGATGTCCGAGGACAACTGAAGTCATGACCGAGCTAACAAGGAGTTAAACGCCGAAAAGAACTGAAGTTTAGAAATGAAAAACGACTTAGCTGGCAAGAGCTAAAGAAGGAGTTAACTGGTTGTTAAAAATTGTTTTCATCAACAAGTTTAAAAGAAGAGATAAGCTAGAATTTTAAAGTTGTTTTATTCCAGTTGTCAAGAAGATATCTACGAGATAAAACTGAAGTAAATCTTTAAAGCAAGAAAGGCTAGAATTGCGGATCACGCCAAGAAAAAGAAAGTCAAGGACTTAGAAATAGTTAAATCATGTCTATAAAGAGACAAGATAATTCATTATGAATTAGGGGAGTGAATAGAAAAGAGGATGTTCAATAGAAACTGATGAAGAAAGACTTCAATCAGACCTGATCAATTAAGCTAAAGAACATAGCTAATTCTGTGGACATCAAGCAATAGAGAAGAAAAAAATCACCGAGAAAAAATAAGTGGAGCAAAGGTATTGAAAAGAAACATTGATCAGAAAGGTATTATGAGCTTACAATAGATCTGAAAAATCTGCAAAGTATAGTTGTATATGTGAACAGATCATTTACTATTTCAATTTAACCATTGGATCAGAAAGTATCTTAACCGAGTAGGAATTAACAATCCTTTTTATATTGAGATACATCTTAAGGAGTATCAAAAGGTTTGGTCATGAAGATAGCATAGAGATGCCAGATATCAAGTGACAAACTATTCTATTTAAATCCTCTAACAAGGTCACACCTAACAATGTGTTTGTAACCTTTAACAGGGCTGACTCTTCACCGAGCTCACTTCAGATTAGTGAAAATTTTTGGTTACTGGTCCCAAGTGGTTTTTCCCTTAACATGGTTTCCATGTCAAAAATCCATGTGTCAAATGTGTTTATGATTCATTGCTTTCATGTTTTTCTTTACACATTACTAAAACAAGATGATCGGTATGTTAGTAATAACTGGGGGGGGGGGGGGGNTATGTTAGTAATAACTGGGGGGGGGGGGGTGAATCAATGGCCTCAAAATATTCCAATTAATCAACCCAAAAAGTTAGTACCACAATATTAAGCCTCTAGTTATCTTCAGTCCTATAAGATGAATGCCTTCAAATATACTTATTAAATAACTACTACTCGGAGTGCTTTGTTAAACATAGTCTATGTTTACCGAATAGCAGTCTTTCAATTTACTGAATGACAGTAAATAGATTAGTGTATACCGATCAATCCAGATTAGTTATGTGAAATGAAAAACACTAAAGTAATGACTCATAAACACATTGACACATGGATTTTTAACGTGGAAACCCTATTAAGGAAAAAACCACTTGGGGCCGGTAACCCAAAATTTTCACTCCTCTAAAGTGAACTCAGTGAAGAGCCAACCTTGTTAAAGGTTACAAACACACTGTTAGGTGTGACCTTGTTAGAGGATTTAAAAGATTAGTTTGTCACTTGATATCGGGCATCTGTATGCTTCCTTCTATGACCAATCCCTGGTTTGTCAAATGGTATCTGGCATCTCTTGCTATCTTCATGATCAAACTTTTTGATACTCCTTGGGATGTATCTCAATATAGAAAGGATCTTTAAATCCTACTCAGTTAAGAGACTTTCTGAATCAATGGCTAAACTGAAACAGTATGATTTGTTCACATATACAACTTACACTTGCAAATTTTTAGATCTATTGTAAGCTCATTAAACCATTTTGATCAATATATCTTTTCAATACCTTTGCTCCACTTTTGTTTCTGCTTGGTGATGCTATTCTCTGTTGCTCAGTGTCCGCAGAAATATTTAGCTCTTTCCTCAACTTGATTGATCATGATTGTATGAAGTTGTTCTTCATCAATTTCTCTCCACCATCCTCTTTTTCATTCACCCCCTTGCTTAATTCGTAATGAATTAAGTTGTCTCTTTATAGACATGATATCACCATTTCTAGGTTCTTGATTTTCTTGATCTTGGTGTGATCCACAATTCTCGCCAATCTTGATTTAAAGCATAACTCCTGTTTTATCTTGTAGAAATCTCTTTGACAACTCGATAAAACAACTTTAAATCTTTTACTTATCTTTGGCTTTAGCTTGTCGATGAGAACAATGTCAACAACCAGTTACGTCTATCTTTAGCTCTGCTAGCTAGATATTTTGTCATTTATGAACTCCAGTTAACTTTGGTGTTTTAACTCTTGTTAGCTTCGGTCAACACTTCAGTTCTCCTCGGGTTTCTCCGTCGAGGTTTTCTGTCCTTCGGGCTTCACTGCAAAGTTCTGCTCATTGGTTAACACTGTAATTCTGGCCATCGATAATGCTTGTGATTCTTCTCTTCAGTTATGCTCATTGTTTTCTTTTCTCAGGCATCACTATGACTTAACTTTTGGTGATCTCTGTCCATCGAGTTCCACTAGCCGTCAGTGTTTGAAGTCACTTAGTGAATGCTTGTCTTTTATGCATTACTGAAATCATAATATTTCTCTATCTAATTCTTTGAAGTCTTTGACACTTTGATTATAATTGATTAGATTATATCAAGTTTACATCAATGACAATACAATCCATTAACTGATTTATTGTCTTGCATTATCTTTTCTGCATTTCGGTGATCAACTTAACAACTTCAAACATTCAATCAGTTACATGTCATCATGGTAAACTCTTAGTTATTTGCTGTATTTTGGTAAATGAAAGATTTCTATTTGGTAAACATTAAGAATAAGGTTTAACAATGAACTCTGAGCAGTAGTTATTTGATAAGATTATTTCAAGGCATTCATCTTGTCGGACTAAAGATAACTAGAGGCTTAATATTGTGGTACTAAGTTTTTGGGTTGATTTATTGGAATATTTTTGAGGCCACTAATTCACCCCCCTCTCAGTTATTCTAATAATTGGTATCAGAGCTTGTGTGCTTAGAAGGAAGGTTTCAAGACCTAAGGAAAAGATCACAATATGAGCAAAGGAGATGTGCCCAAGTTGAACAAAGACAACTTTGCATCATGGCAAAGCAGAATAAGACTCCACCTATTAGGTATTGGAAATGATGTTACTCAATACATAGATACTGAATATGTGTTACATATAGGACCTCAGATACTTGATCAATTGAGAGAAAATCATGAGCACAATTGCATGATGATAGAGCTTGCTTCTTCACTCTCCGATGCTGAGTTTGAAGATGTCAAAACCTGCACCTCTACAAAGCAAATGTGGGATAAAATGAAGCTGGTACATGGAGGAGATGCTAATGTACTAAGAGCTAAGGAAGAAATCCTAAGAGGAAGGTTTGATGACCTAAGGATGAAATAAGGAGAAAATATCAATTAGTATAGCTACAGAATCAAAGAGGTAATCAATTCTATCTGAGGAGTTGGAGGTGTACTTGTAGAAGAGACAATGGTAAGTAAAATCCTAAGAATATTATTGCCCATCTATGCTATTAGAGTATCTTCTATACAAGAAATGAGAGCAGTAGAAAACAATAATATTACTCTAGATAGTCTAATTGGTAGATTGATTTCATTTGAGATGAATAACTTTGATAACAGTGTCTTACCATCTATAGAGTTTACATTCAAATATTGTTTGAAAATAAGTAAGTCAAGTCATAACCACACTATGAGGAATGATAGTGAAAGTGATAATGATGACCAAGGACTTGATGAGATTGAAGCATTAATGGTAAGAAGATTACAGAGAGGAAAAGGTAGATACAAAGGTAAATTACCACTTGTATGTTTTAATTTTAAAGAGATTTGACACTTTGCTGCAAGATGTCCTAACAAAAGAAAATATGACAGAAGCAGTGAAAGATCATATAAAAAGAAGTTTTATAGAGGTGAAAACACAGATTACCAAAGCAATCGACAATCTGACAGAAGAGATACCTGAGACTACAAGGAAAAAGGGAAGAAAGTTTGTTACCTAGCTGAGAACAAAGCTTGAGATACTTACACCAAATATGAAGAAGACATTGAGATGGTATTTGTAGCCATGAGGGATGATTTAGAGGAAGAAGAAATGTATGTTGAGACTGCACTCGTATCTAAGGTTAGTAAGAATGATGTTTGGATTATAGATAGTGGCTGCACTCACCACATGACCGGTGATAAACAATAGTTTGAAACTTTTGAATACTATAATGGTGGATCAGTAAGAATGGTTAATGACACACCCCTTCTAGTTGAAGGTAAAGGAGCCATAATGTTGAATAACCTAATCAAATGTGAAAATTCATACTAGGTAAAAGGACTTAATTATAATCTGTTGAGTGTTTCACAACTAAATAACATAGGTCACTGAAAATAAGAAGGCAAAGATCTTCAATGAATCAGGAAGGTTGATCGGAACTGGTGAACAAACAAAAGGTAACCTATTCTGTCTTGATGACATTAACACCACTTGTTTAATGGCTAGAAATGAAGACATATGGTTGTGGCATAAGATACTATGTCATGTAAATTTTGACAACATGATAAAGATAAGCAATAAAAGGAAAGTAAGAGGCTTACCAAGCATGTCAAAACCCGAGCATATCATGTGTAAGAATTGTCAAAAAGGTAAAATGACAAAGTCTAGTTTCAAGAGAAAAGCCCATACATCTAATGCTATTCTAGAATTAGTCCATACTGATCTATGTGGACCCATGAGGACAAAGAGTTACAATGGTGATAGGTATTTCATTATCTTTGCAGATGATTATTCTAGAATGATGAAATTTATGTTCTGAAAAGAAAAATCAGAAGCATTCAAGATGTTTAAATGGTATAAAGCTATGGTAGAAAAACAAAGTGGTAAGGAACTAAAATGCTTAAGATCAGATATAGGAGGGGAATTTATTTCAGATGAATTCACTAACTTTTGCAATGAGCATGGAATTAAAAGATAGGTTTCTGCACCAAGAACACCATAGAAAAATTGGATTGCTGAAGGAAGGAACAAATCCATTGTTGATTGTGCAAGAACATTGATTACTGAGAAAAGCATCACACAAAAATTTTGGAGGGAAGATGTCAGTACTGCTGTCTACACATTGAATAGAGTACAATTGAAGAAAAACACGAAGAAGACACCCTATGAGCTATGGTATGGTTACACACCCAATGTAAGTTACTTCAGAATTTTTGAAAGTCAATGTTATATTTTGAAAGAAGATAGAAATGGAGAGCTTGACTCCAAAATTGAAGAAGGAATCTTTCTAGGGTATTCCACCAAAAGTAAATCTTATAAATGTCTTAACAAATCCTCTAACAAGATAATTGAAAGTGCAAATGTCAGAATAGATGAATATGCAGAGAAAAATGATGAGGAAAGAAGAAAGAACCAGAAGACTACAACAAGTTTGTCTACAATGAAGAACCTGACACTCTACCTGAGCAACAGTGTATCGCTCCCGAGCAACAGAACATTGCACCCGAGCATCAGGCTGCAAATATAAAAAATTAGGAAATTGCTCAAGATAATGTACCAAGTGATAGAGATCAGAATGAAGGTCAAGATGATAAAAATGATGAAAAAAGAGCTGAACTGATACTTTCTAAGTATGTTAGAAGACACCATCCACAAAACCAGATCATAGGAGACAAGAAGGCTGGAATGAGAACAAGAAGTAAGTCTCTAAACACTAGATGTTTAATTTGTGATTTTGAGCCTGAATCTATTAATACTGCAATTGAAAATAAAAAATGGGTCAGTGCTATGAATGAAGAAATAGAACATATTGAGAAGAAAAAGACATGGACACTAGTACCGAGACCAGATGACAAGAATGTCATCGGTACCAAATGGATATTCAGAAACAAGCTGAATGAGAATGGAGGAGTCACAAGGAACAAAGCAAGGTTAGTATGCAAGGGGTATGCACAAGAAGAAGGTATTGATTATGGAGAAACCTTTGCACCCATTGCTAGAATAGAAGGAGTCAGAATACTACTTTCTTATGCTTCATTCAAAGGATTGAAGGTATACCAAATAGATTTCAAATCTACATTCCTAAATGGAATATTACAAGAAGAGGTATACATTGAACAACCGGAAGGGTTTGTTGATCCTGACAAGAGAAACATGGTATGTAGAATACATAAAGCCTTGTATAGATTGAAACAAGCACCTACAACCTGGTATGAAAGATTTCACTCCTATCTCATAAGAATTGGATTTGTAAGAACAAATGAAAATAAAATTTTGTATTTAAAAGAAGATAATGATGATAATATTCTGATTGCTGAAATATTTGTTGATGATATCATATTTGGGGGTAATGATATGTTATGTAAGTCATTTGCTAATGAAATGAGAAAAGAGTTTGAAATGTCTATATTTTGGGAGATCAAATTCTTTCTTGGTCTACAGATTCTTCAACAAGATGCAGGCATATATATCGCACAATCCAAATACATCAAGGAAGTGCTAAAGATATTCAAGATGGAAGATTCCAAGCCAGTTGGAATACCTATGGAAACCAGATGTAAGCTGACAAAGGAAGAAAATTCAAATGAGGTAAATCAGACCCTATATAGATCAATGATTGGAAAACTAATGTATGTTGTTCATACTAGACCAGATATAGTAATGTAGAATCCCAAGTCTACTTGTTACTGAGAGTCATCTTGACTCTAGTTCAAGGTCTTTGAATGGACCTTATAGGGTATTATCAAACCCTAGCTTAAGGAAGTCACTAAGATCTTCACCTCAAGTTCTCTAGACCTGGTTCTCACCATAAATCTACTATTTCATGTTGTGGAACCTAATAGGATAAATCCACCCTCCAAGATAAACTGACTGGTTCAACTGGAATAACACAATAATACACACTACACATGGAATCCATCACAAAAATTCTCAAGATGATTCTCTAAATTCTCTCTATATTCGCAAAATCTAATCTATTACAAAATACATTTTTTTCCTTTCTTCTATCTACTCTCTCCTACTCCTCTTATGAAAGATTTCAACTATATATCTATCTGTCAGAAATATCTCCAAAATATCTCGTGCTCTTCAACAACTTAAACCACCTTACACAAAAGGTGTGGTCAAACCATAAATGACCCTCCCATCACTGGAACATGTGTCTTTGTCCAACAAGGACAAAAATGACACGTCGCAAGCTGTTGTGATTGACCCAGTTGGTCACAAATGTCACATCCCGCATTTCCTAGGCTGTTAACCAAATTAACCAAGCACCAGTCCCGAGCATCAAAATAAACTTTGCCTTCAATACCCAAGTGCTAGTCAACAACCTAAAATTGGCAAGCAACCTCAAGAAACATCACCAAGAAACAACCCCAAACACCAAGTGTAACCCAAGAGACATTACCAAACGACATTCCCGAGCAACATTACTGAGTAACAGAGTTGCCTGAGCACAGTATAAGATAGTGGAATTTCACCAATTTTGGTTGTCTGAGCCTTGTTGGATTTCTAGAGGTTTATAAGCTACCTCAACACACACTTAAACAAGAAAACAAATATTTAGCAACTATGGTGATTGTTCACTAATTGACCTTGGTCATTACAAGAATGATGGAACAAAACACCTTACAAACCAAAAATGCTTTCTATCCTAGAAATATTTCTAACCTTAGGTGCTCCTGCAACATACTCCCCAAACAAAAAGAAATCAACTTCCAGGTGATTGGAGTAAGTCAGGATTAATGCCTAACTTTGTGAAATCAGTTTCTTGCACCCATGTAGCCTCAAAATTAGCTTGTCCTTTCCATTTGACCAGATGTTCCATATAGGTCTGCCTTCTAGTATGCTTGGCAACTCTGGAATTCAGAATCTCTTCTGCCTTCAGTTTTGGTGTAACAAGTAGTTTGAGTGCTCTAAGATCCTTGGTATCTGTCGTGAGATTAGAATCTCCTTCTAGAATTGGTCCTTTATAGGATACCAAATCTGCCACATTGAAAATAGGAGATAATCCTATGTCTGCAGGAAGATCAGCTTTATAAGCTTTAGACCCATACTTTGCCAATATTGCACAAGGTCCTACCTTCCTCATCTGAAGTTTACTTGAAACTCCTTTCTGCAACCTTTCTTTTTTTAGGTGCACCATGACCAAATCTCCAACTGTAAATTGAATATCTCTTTTCCTTGCATCTACCTTCTACTTGGTGTGAGTCGTACTCTCTATCAATACTTCTTTGACTGAGTCATGGACCTCCTTCATGGATTGAGCAAAATCTTCAGCATACTCACTCCTTTCTACATTGCTTCCAAGATACCTTAATTCACATATACCCCTGGGATGAATCCCATGCACTATTTCAAAAGGGCTCTTTCCAGTGGATCTATTAACTATATCATTGTATGCAAATTATGCTTAAGAAAGTAACTAATCCCATGATTGTCCATACTCCTTGTTGAGGCATCTCAAAATATCTCCTAAACTTTGGTTCACCACTTCAGTCTAACCATCGGTCTATGGATGATATGATGAGATAAAAGAAAGATTTGTATCAAGCTTCTGCCATAAGGTTTTCCAAAAATGACTCATAAAATTGGAGTCTCTATCTGATACAATACTCAAAGGTAATCCATGTATCCGTACTGCTTCTCTAAAGAACACATTTGATATGTAACATGCATCATGTGTGGTCTTGCATGGAACAAAGTGAGCCATCTTGCTGAACTTATCAACGATCACAAAGATGTTGTCCATTCCCTTCTTGGTCTTCGGTAGTCCAACTACAAAATCCATACTAAGGCATTCCCATGGTCTATTTGGGATAGGAAGGGGCTGACACAATCCTACATTGGATGAAGTCCCTTTTTTCTTTTGACAAACCATACAAGTCTCTACATACTTTTGGACATCCCGATTCATTCTTGGCCAATTGTAATACCTCTTGACCAATTCTAGAGTCTTATTCAACCCAAAATGTCCACTTAAAGAACGATTATTCTTTTCTTGTACTAGGTTCTCCCTCATGGAACCTCTCGGTACACAGAGTTTTCCTCCTTTAAAGAGAATACCTTCTTGAAGAGTATACTCTGAATACTCACTATGAAAATGATTTTGATAATCTTGACATACCTTGTATGCTGCTGCAAAGTCTTCATCTGTTGGATACATATCTTTGAGGCTTTCAATGCCAATTATCCTTTGCTGAACTTCTTGCACTATGAGTAACCTTCTACTCAATGCATTAGCTACTTTATTATGTACTCCATTCTTATGCTTTATGGTGAAAGTATAGGCTTGTATATACTCCACCCATTTCATATTCTTATGGCTTAGTTTATCCTGTGGGCTTAGAAAAATCAAATCCTGATTGTCGGTAAAGACTACAAATTCTTTAGGAAGGAGATAATGTATCTATTTCCTTAGTGCTTGCACTAATGAATACAATTCCAAATAATATGAGGAATACTTCCTCTTTGCATCACTGAGCTTCTCACTATGAAAGGCTACTGGCTTTCCTTCTTGACTTAAAACTGCATCGACAACAAACTAACTAGCATCACACTCTACTGTAAACAATTTGTCAAAACTATGAAGTGTCAATATTGGTTGAGTCACTACTCTCTTTTTCAGATGCTCAAATCCTTCATCAGCCTACTCATTCCATTGGAACTTGGCTTTCATACCTCCTTTGATGGTATCTAAAATAGGTGCACTGATTTCACTGAACTGTTTGATGAACTTCCGGTAGAACTATGCTAAACCATGGAAGCTTCTTACTTTAGTAGCTGATTTTGGTGTAGGCCAATTCAAGATTGCTTCCACCTTGCTAACATCCATCTTTAAGTTACCTTCTGAGATAAAAAAAACTAGATATACCAACTCTTGCTTCATGAACTCACTCTTTTCCAAGTTGATTGCCAACTTTTCTTCATGCGATCTTTGCATTACCATTTGCAGATGTCTAAGATGAGCCTCTTTTGTTTTGTTGAACACTAGGAAGTCATCTAAGTACACTACAACCCATTTTCCAATGAATTCCTTCAAAAACTCATTCATAAATCTCATAAATGTGCTTGGGGGCATTTGACAACCCAAAAGGAATAACCAACCATTCATAAAGTCCTTCGGTGGTCTTAAAAGCAATCTTCCACTCATCTCCCCCTTTAATTATGATACGATGATATCCACTCTTAATATCTATCTTGGAGTAATATCTAGCTCCACCAAGACAATCCATCAAATCTTCTATCCTTGGTATTGGGAACCTATACCAGATAGTTATCCTATTTATGGCCCTGGAATCGGTACACAACCTCCAAGTACCATCTTTCTTTGGGGCTAGTACTGTGAGAACAACACAAGGACTTATGCTCTCTCTAATAAACCCTTGGTCAATTAGTTCCTGGATTTGGTTAGAAATATCTGCATTTTGTTGTGGGGTCATCTTATAAGTAGCTTTATTTGGAAGTGAGGCTCCTGGGATAAAGTCAATCTGATGACTAATAGATCTTTCAGGTGGTAGGGTAGCTGGTTGACCATCACAAACTATGGCCCGGTATTGAGTTAACAACCTTTGGACCTCTAAATGCAACTCTTCCCTTTGATTTCCCTCTTCACCTTTTGGTTTTAAAACCAACACAAAGCCTACTCCATCTTCTTCTTATAATATATTTAAGAATTATTTCTCACCAACCAACAGTATGTTGGGACCCCTTTTCTTTTCTTTCTCTTCTTCCAAGGTTGGCTGTAGCCAGAAATTTATTCCATCCTTCTTGAAGGAATAGGAGTTCTTAACTCCATTATGCACTGTAGCTCGGTCAAACTGCCAAGGTGTACCTAATAGAAGATGACACACATCCATGGGTAGGACATCACACAAAACTCTATCCTTATACCTCCCTTTTCAAAATTCTATCCAAGCTTGTTCATTCACTATTACATGTTGATCTTTATTCAACCAAGTAACTCTATAAGGGTTAGTGTGAGGTATCCTTGTCAATTTTAACTTCTCAATAGATTCTAAAGAAACTATATTATCAGTAGAACCTGAATCTATGATAACTTTATAGACCTTACCGAGTACCTTGTAATTGACTCAAAACAAAGATCTTCTTTGGCTTGGATCTTCTTTGATGGGTTCTTTGAGGAGTGCTATCTGAACCATAAAATTATCTCCCATCTCTGATCCTATGGTGACTTCTGCAGTCTTGATGCTAGAAGACTCTTCTTGCACTTAGTTAGCTCTTTTCTCTCCTCCTTGTGAAGTAGATCTCTTTGTAGGACACCGATATGCAAGATGCCCAAACTGTTGATAGTTATAAAACTTCATTGAAGAGAAGTAAGATCCTCTTCCTTGGTTATCAGTTCTTCCTCTTGAACTGTTATTTGAACCTCTTCCTTGGTTGTAACCCCCTCTAGAGTTATTAGATTCTCCTTGATTCTCTATGAGTTTTTTCTCACTTTGATTCTTAGCTTCATGATTCCTTCCTCCATATTCTCCTCTATGACCTCTATTGTCTCTTCCTTTGCCTCTACTATTTGATTCTTGCTTCTTCTTGAACTTCTCTTCCACTTTAAGGGCTAATTGATAGCATTGGTGGACAGTCTTGGGTCTTAAGAGATTGATCTCTTCTTGAATACTCCATTTGAGGCCATTATGACATCTTGCCACTTTTAGGCTTTCTTCTTCCACCACATGGGACCTTAAGCATAGCTTATGAAACTCTTCTATGTAGGCATCAACTTCTAAGTATTTTTGCCTCATATTGTGCCTTTTCTTGTGCAATTGCACTTCATAATCATCAGGAAGGTAATTTTCCTTCATCTTAGCCACCATACCTTTCCAACTGGTTATGGGGTTCTTTCCTCCTTTTTCCCTTTCATCTGGGAAAAATTTCCACCAAGTGAGAGTAGTTCCTCTCAATCTTGTCTTGGCTATTCTGACTTTCTGAGCTTCAGTCACACTATCACAATCAAAGTGATTTTCAAGACCTTCTATCCATTCCATGATTAATTTTGGATCCATCTTGCCACTAAATAGAGGCACACCTTCTAAGGACTTACCACTCATTTCCTTCAATGATTTCAAGAATGGATCTTATTGAAGCATAGGGTCTAGTTCTAGGATCATGTCCTCCTCAGCCATTAATTTACCCTTCTCATCAACTTCTCTCATTAGTTCACTGACTGCTATAGTATGAAGCTGCACTTCTTCTAACTTGCATGCCATTTCGACTAACTGTTCCTTTAGGAGTCTATTCTCCTCTCTCTATTCTCTGACATCTCTTGCCAGCTCTGCATTAGAAACCATATTGGATGAATTTATAGACTCTTCTAAAAATCACACCCAAACAACACAAGCCCAATTCTCTAACTTTCTCTGATACCAATATGATGTAGAATCCCAAGTCTAGTTATTACCGAGAGTCATCTTGACTCTGCTTCAAGGTCTATGAATGGACCTTATAGGGTATTATCAAACCATAGCTTGAGGAAGTCACTAAGATCTTCACTTGAAGTTCTCTAGACCTAGTTCTCACCATAAAGATACTATTTCATGTTGGGGAACCTAATAGGATAGATCCACCCTCCAAGCTAAACCGACTGCTTCAACCTGAATAAGACAATAATACACACTGCACATGGAATCCATTAAAAAAATGCTCAAGATGATTCTCCAAATTCTCTATGTATTCACAAAATCTAATCTGTTTCAAAATACAATTTTTTTTCCTTTCTTCTATCTACTCTCTCCTACTCCTCTTACGAAAGCTTTTAGCTATATATCTATCTCTCAGAAATATCTCCATAATATATCGTGCTCTTCAACAACTTCAACCACCTTGTACAGAAGGCATGGTCAAACCATAAATGACCCTCCCATCACTGGAATAGGTGCCCCTATCTATCAAGGACAAAAATGACACATCGTGAGCCATTGCGATTGACCCAACTGGTCACAAATGTCACATCCCGCATTTCCTGGGCTGTTAACTGACATAACTGAGAAATAGTCTCAAGCATCAAAATAAACTTTACCTTCAATACCTGAGCACCAGTCAACAACCCAAAATCGACAAGCAATCCTGAGAAACATCACTGAGCAACAACCCCGAACACCAAGTGTAACCCGAGAGACATTACCGAGCGACATTCCCGAGCAAGATTACCAAGCAATAGAGTTTCCCAAGCACCAGTATAACATAATGGCATTTCACCAATTTCAGTTGTTAGAGCCTTTTTGGATTTCTAGAGGTTTATAAGCTACCTCAACACACACTTAAACAATAAAACAACTATTTAGCAAGTATGGTGTTTGTTCACAGATTGACCTCGGTCATTACAAGAATGGCAGAACAAAACACCTTACAAACTGAAAATTCTTTCTATCCTAGAAATGTTTCTAACCTTAGGTTCTCCTGCACCATATAGCACATGCAGTTGGAATAGTTTCAATATTATCTGCTAATTCCAAAGAATCACATATGACTGCTGTCAAGAGAATTATGAGATATCTAAACAATACTGAGGACTATGGTCTCTGGTATAACAAAAAGGGAAACTTTGAGCTTCAAGTCTATATAGATGTTGATTGGGTTGGAAACTTAGATGACATGAAGAGCACAACTGGAGGAGCATTCTTCATGGGTAACACACTTGTCACATGGATCAACAAGAAGCAAGGATGCATCTCATAGTCTACTGCAGAAGCATAATATGTGGTTGTTGCTGCAAATTGCTCTAATATTGCATGGATCAAACAATTAATGGAAGGTATGAATATGAAGATTTTTGAACCAGTGATTATCTATTGTGATAATACCAGTGCAATAAACATATCAAAGAATCTAGTCATGCATGCTAAGACTAAGAATATTGCTATCAAGTATCATTACTTAAGAGAGCAAGGACAACATAAAGAAGTGATACTAGAATATGTTCAATCCAAGGAACAATTAGCAGACATATTCACCAATCTATTCCCTAAAGGTACATTTGAGTACCAGAGACAGAGACTAGGGGTCCAACCCTTGTCTATTAGTCACTAAGATGACTAGGGGATTGCATCAGCCTATACATAAATCATAAGATCCTTCATGTTGATGCAAGTAAAGAAATGGACTGCAAAGATACACCTGTACACAAAAAGGTACTTATCTGCACCAAAAACCAGAGGTATTTATCGGCTATTATAGAGCTACATTGCTGATGGAAAGGGAAATTCGAGGAATATATTAAATAAAGAGAAAAGAGGAATGACTTTGGTATTGTTGTCAAAGGGAGATATGACTTGAGATGAATTGAGAGAGACGTAACTTATAAGGGAGAGATTATATCCAGATGGGAGAAATGTAAAGAGATGTAAATTTTGATGGAGATACGACTTAAGGGAGAGATTATATTAATATGAAATATTCATCAAAGGAAAGAACATCATGAGGGAGAGAATACATACAAAGGGAGAGATTGATGTCAAAGGAAAAAGAGATGATCAAGGAGAGGAAAAGTCAAAGGGAGAGCACAAATTAGGAACATAAGTTACAACAAAGGGAGAGACAGAATCAAAAGTTGATACATCTATCCAGTGAAGAGATTGAAGATTGAAGAAAGTACTCTTTAAGAAACAAATCTAAGTTATATGAGCTTACCAAGAGCCAGACATTTGTATTGGTTCTAGAACAATAAGTTTGGTATTTTAATGAACTACAACTGATATTTCATAATATATTAGTAGTATGTATTGTGTTGCCATCAATGCCAAAGGGAGAGATTGAAGAACCATAACTGATTGAATGTTTGAATATGTTAAGTTGATGATCACCAAAATGTAGAAAGTTAATGCAAGACATTAAATCAGTTAATGTATTGTATTTTCATTGATGTCAACTTGATATAATCTAATTGGTTATATACATAATTTCAAAGACTTCAAAGAACCAGAGAGATAAAGGTTATTCTATCAGTAATGCATAAAATTTCAGTATTCACAAAGTGACAACAGACACCAACAAACAATGCACACCGACAGACAAAGAACCCTGAGAGAAGAGTAACAGTAATGCCCGAGAAAGAAACTCAAGAAGCATTAGCAACGAGAAGAGCTACAAAATTACCGATAGGTAGAACCATAGTGTTACCCGACAGACAAACAACCCTGACAGACAGACAGAGATGTCCAAGGACAACTAAAGTCATGACCGAGCTAACAAGGAGTTAAACACCGAAAACAACTGAAGTTCAGAAATGACAAAAGAATTAGCTAGAAAGAGATAAAGAAGGAGTTAACTGGGTGTTAAACATTGTTTTCATCGACAATTTTAAAGCCAAATATAAGCTAGAGTTTTAAAGATATTCTATTCCAGTTGTCAAGAAGATATCTATGAGATAAAACTAAAGTAAAGCTTTAAAGAAATAAAGGCTAGAATTGCGGATCATGCCAAGAAAAATAAAGTCAAGGACTTAGAAACGGTTAAATCATGTCTATACAGAGATAAGCTAATTCATTATGAATTAGGGGAGTGAATAGAAAATAGGATGCCAAAGAGAAACTGATGAAGAAAGAATTCAATCAGACCTGATCAATTAAGTTGGAGAACAAAGCTAATTCTGTGGACACCGAGTAACAGAGAAGCACAACATCACTGAGAAGAAAGAAGTGGAGCAAAGGTATTGAAAAGAAACATTGATCAGAATGGTATTATGAGATTACAATAGATCTAAAAATCTAAAAAGTATAGTTGTATATGTGAACAAATCATTTACTATTTCAATTTAACCATTGGATCAGATGTTGGAATAATGATACATTTGGCATCAGTGAATGCACTTAGTGAAAACACTTATTCGGTTTTGAATGCTTACCGAGCTTATCACTCATCCCACAGCCTATACCGAGCATTCAGTAATGCTCACCGATCAAACAGTTTAAACCGAGCAGTAAGGCAGTCACCGAGCATATGAGAAGAACAACAGTTACCGAGCAGACGGTAGTCACCGAGTCATCAATTGAAGATAACCGAGATGACAGTTACTACCGAGTCACCAGTGGTTACCGAGTGACAATGTATTTACCGAGTCACTACAGCTACCGAGTTCCAAGCTACACTACGGGACTAGTATGGATCGAGCTTCTACTCTTACCGAGAGCATGACGATGCCGAGTACAGTAGTGGATGCCGAGTATCAGAAGATCACTGAGCCAGCTTGAGGAACCTAGCTTCTACCGACTCAGTAATACTTTGTTCACCTAT
>MU217902.1:373632-384112 GCA_018584345.1 Thuja plicata | reverse complement strand
AGCCTTAACCGGCCAACTTTATACTGCAGTACCAAAGTTTTGTGGGTACCATCCCCACCCCAGTTTTACTTTCTGTTTGGAAGGTTTCTGGGTTACCAATCTTTGTGTTATGTGTTATGAATGATTACATTTTCATGATTGCAGTAGATTAGATGAATGAATGGTTAAAGAATATAAAAGTGCAGAAATGTTTTAAAAGTTCTAAGTGTTACTGATTCACCCCTCCCCTCTCAGTAACTCTGTTAATCCTGAATATTTCCAACATCAGAAAGTCTCTTAACCGAGTAGGACTTAACAATCCTTTATATATTGAGATACATCATAAGGAGTATCAAAATTTTTGGTCATGAAGATATCATAGAGATGCCAGATATCAAGTGAAAAACTATTCTATTTAAATCCTTTAACAAGGTCACACCTAATAGTGTGTTTGTAACCTTTAACAGGGTTGGCTCTTCACCGAGCTCACTTCAGAAGAGTGAAGATTTTGGGTTACCGGTCCCAAGTGGTTTTTCCCTTAACAAGGTTTCCATGTTAAAAATCCATGTGTAAAATATTTTTATGAGTCATTGCTTTCATGTTTTTCTTTACACATTACTAAAACAAAATGATCAGTAAACTCTAAGTTATTTACTATATTTTGGTAAATGAAAGACTGCTATTCAGTAAACATTAAGAATAAGGTTTAACAGTGAACTCTGAGTAGTAGTTATTTCAAAAGATTATTTCAAGGCATTCATCTTGTAGGACTGAAGATAACTAGAGGCTTAATATTGTGGTACTAAGTTTTTGGGTTGATTTATTGGAATATTTTTGAGGCCACTAATTCACCCCCCACTCTCAGTTATTCTAACACAATCAAGTGTACCAACTTGATAACATCAAATATATAGTAGAAAATAACTATATCAACATTAATTCATCATTGTCTGATATGTATTTGTCACCCATTTAACTTCTCCTTATTATGATATGGTAACTTAATAAAAATTAGTAATCAATTGCTTGACATCAATGACAAAACAACAACTGATCTAACACTTTCTATAAACATGTATACCTATTATCACTCAGTCTTCATCATCTCCATCAGTTGATTAACAATTTCCCTCTTTGGCATTGATGGAAACACTATAGTAGCACTATAGCAATTGATGATGGCAATTCACAATACTGTCTCTCTGTCATTACTCCCTTTGATTTGATAGTTTTGTTTTTGATTATCAAATTGTTCTCTCTCTTGGATATATCTTTTGATACTGTAGCACACATTATGATTCATCTTCATGATTAAATGTCATCAATTTTTTCTCTCCTTCTTTGAAAACAATGCCAAAAATTCATACTCCTAAAAACTTGTTTTAACAGTGGATTATACCTTACATGTACAAATATTCATTGCATACAAAATTCTCCACACAACATCAAGAATTACCTAAAGTGTGTCATACTAATATTATTTCAAAAATAGACATTCTAATAAATTATAGAATTGATGCAACATGCCTCATGCTCCTTAGTGAATATTGGATAGGGGAAGAACCCCTAGTTTACCTCTGAGATACTCAAAAGTATCCTTCGGTAGTGGCTTTGTAAAGATATCAGCCAGTTGTTCTTTTGAATTCACAAATTCCAATACCATATTTTTCTCTTGAACTTGTTCTCTCAAGTAGTGATACTTGATAGAAATGTGCTTGGTCTTCAAATGCATAACCATGTTCTTTGATATGTTGATAGTACTTGTGTTGTCACAAAAAATAGTTATAGGATCTGAGATAATCTCTTGCATACCTTCAAGTAGCTATTTGATCCAAACAATGTTCACACAATTCATGACAACAACAACATATTCTGCCTCAAGAGTAGACTGTGAAATGTAACCCTACTCCTTGCTTAGCCATGTGACCAATCTTTCACCTAGAAAGAATGCTCCTCCACTAGTACTTTTCCTGTCATCAATATCTCCAGCCTAATCTACACCAGTGTAGAATTGCAGATCAAAAGTACCTCCTTTCTTGTACAATAAACCAAAATCTTCAGTTCCTTTCAGATATCTAAAGATTCTCTTGAATGTAGACATATGTGTTTCCTTAGGATTAGAATAAAATATTGCAACAATGCCAACAACATGTGCTATATCAGGTCTGCTGTGAACAACATACTACAATTTACCAATCATGGACCAGTAAAGAGTATTATCCACCTCTTGTGTCTCATCTTCTTTAGACAATTTGCATCCTGTGACCATTAGTGTTCCAACAGGCTGGGAATCTTTCATACCAAAAGTTTTGAGGATCTCTTTGATATACTTAGCTTGTGTAATATAGACCCCTTCTGCAACTTTCTATATCTGTAGACCTAGAAAGAACCTAATCTCTCCAATCATTGAAATTTCAAATTCTTTTCTCCTTTCATCAGAAAATGCCTTACATAAGGTTTTATTGCCTCCAAAAATAATATCATCAACACAAATTTCAGCAATCAAAACCTTGTTGTCACTGTCACACTTCAAGTAAACATTACTATTATCACTTGTTCTTTGAAATCCTATTTTTATTAGATAAGAGTGCAATCTCTCATACCATTCTTGGGGTTCTTGCTTCAAACCATAAAGATATTTGTGTAATTTACATACCTTGTTCTTATTTGTGCTCTCAATGAATCCTTCAGGTTGTTCAATGTAAACTTCTTCTTCCAGTATCCCATTTAGAAATGCATACTTGACATCCATTTGATAAAATTTGAATCCTTTGTAAGCTGCATAAGCTAGAAGTATTCTAACTCCTTCCAATCTAGCAACATGTGTAAAAGTCTCTCCATAATCAATACCTTCTTCTTGTGCATAACCTTTGCAAACTAGTCTAGATTTGTTTATGATAACTTCTGCATTCTCATTCAACTTATTGTTTAAATACATTTAGTACCAATAACATTTTTATCCTTTGGCCTAGGTACTAAAGTCCATGTACTGTTCTTTTCTATATGACCAAACTCTTCTTTCATTGCTTTCATCCAATCTTCATTATCTAGTGCTTCTTTAATTTTCTTTGGCTTAAATGTACATATCAGACATGTATTATCTCTTACCTTGCTTCTTTTCGTCACTCCATTATCTTTATTTCCAATAATCTTGCTCGGGGAGTGGTACCTCCTCACATACTTTGCTAAAACAGGCTTGGTAGGTCTCAGTGCTTCATCCTCATCATTCGGTTGTAGAGAAATCTGTTCAACTTCCTCCTCGGTAGGTGCTCTTGGTAAGGTGTCAGGAACATAAGGCTGTAGATACACAAAATTATCATAGTCTTCAAGTTCCTTTTTTATTTCTTCATCATTCTTTTCTGCAAATTCATCGATTCTCACACTTTCACTTTCCACCATTTTGTTAGTAACACTTATATGCTTTACTCCTTGTAGAATATCCTAAGAATATTCCTTCATCCCCTTTAGAATCAAACTTTCCTTCCCTAGAATCTTTCAAGATATAACATCTACTTCCAAAAAAATTGATATAACTCACATTAGGTTTGTATTCATACCAGATTTCATAAGGTGTTCTGTTGGTACCTATCTTCATTTATACTTGATTCAATGTGTAAACAATAGTACTGACTGCTTCTCTCCAAAAGTTTTATGAAATACCTTTCTCAATCATCAGTGTCCTAGCACAATCAACAATATATCTATTTCTTCCCTCAGCAATACCATTCTATTTTGGTGTCCTCAGTGCTGACATCTGTCTCTTAATATTATTTTCATTACAAAACAATGTAAACTCATCAGATGTAAACTCACCTCCTCTATTAGATCTCAAAAATTTTAGTTGTCTTACTATTTCTTTCTCAACTATGGCCATATACGAATTAAACATTTGAAATGCATCATATTTTTCTTTCAAAAACATTACAAACATCATTCAAGAATAATCATCCACAAATAGAATAAAACATCTGTCTCCATAATAAAATTTGAGTTCTCATGGGTCTACTTAAATTAGTATGCACTAAATCCAAAATTCCTTATTTCATTCTTACTTGTGATATTAGGGCTTAGTGTTCTTCTTTGTTTTCTTCATCAGAATTGTCTTTAATAGAAACATACACAACTTCTTTTTCATCAGTATCATCTGAATCATCATCACTTATGTCTTGATTAGCAATATGACAAGATTTCTTACCTTTGTTTTTGTAGTCTCTGAATCTCTTGAATCTATTTTCTCTTTTGTCCTTATCTCTATTATATTTCTTCTCCTTGTTATCTTTCTCAGGGAAGATAGATGCAAAATGACCAACCTTGTTATAGTTAAAATATTTCAAGTGTAACTTACCTCGGTATTTGCCTTTGCCTCTTTGTAGCCTTGTATCCAACAAAGATTCAAACTCTCTCTCGTTCTCTTCATCTGTAGCATATAACTCTTCCAAACCATTCTAACATCTGTAAAATCTATTACTAGCACTGCTCAAATATCCATCACTAGGTCTAGAGTCCTTAGAACTTCCAATCTTCAAAGATGACTTAAATGTAGACTCAATCTTAGATGTAGTAGGAAGACTATTATAAAAATAATTAATCTCAAATGCAACCAACTTACCAATAGTAGCATCAAGAGAAACATTCATTTGAGGAATGGATGTCAACTCTTGTATAGTAGATAATCGAATAACATAACTCAGTAGTAGGGTTCTCAACATTTCCCTTGTTACATCTTATTCTATTATGGCTCCACCAGCTCCTCTGATAGAATTAACAATCTCCTTAAGTTTAGTGTTGTATTGTATTATGTTTTCTCCTTCTTTCATTCTCATTGAATCAAATTTACCTCTCAGACATTCTACTTTTTCCTTTTGAACATGTTGATCTCCACCATAGGTAAAAATAAGCTTATCCCACTATTGTTTCGAAATAGTTCATCCATCAAGTTCATCATATTCCTGGTTGGTAAGTGTAGAAGCAATCTTAATCATGAATTATGTGTTCTTGCTTTTGTCTTTGCTCACTAATTGTCAAAGGTGTGGTAGTAGGTGCAATATATTCATTATCAAGAAAATGAATTCCATATTCTCCTATACTAGACACGTGCAATCTCATTATTCTTTCCATGTAGAGAAATGTTCCCTATTGAAATTTGGTGCTTCCCTCTTATACATCTTTAGATCTTGACTCAAGTCCTTTTAAACTTAACACTCCAGAGAACCAGAGATATGATACCAATTGTTGGTTCAATGAGGGGGGGGGGGTGTATCAGACAAAATGAAACTTAAATACTTAAAACTTAACTCACTGATTCACTCGGTAGAATTGAATACAATAATAACTGACTCACCAAATAACTTAATAACTTAAATAATCATACATATCATAATATGAAAATCAATCATTCAAACTCTGTTAACACCATATTTAACAAGGAAACCCAATATGAGAAAAAAATCTGTGGGAATTTTGACCTACAATAAAATGTACCCTATTGAAGTACACTTGGTTAAGAACTTATCCTATTAAAGATTACAAACAAATTTTCTAGATGTGACCCTCTTAATTGATTTACCTTGGATCTGTTAAGATCTTCACCCTGTTAGGACTGACCTTGCCAGAGGACTTTAAACACTCTTTTGGAATGTCACCTATGTCTAGGATTTACAAATAAGACCGTTAAATCCACTCGTTTAAGAGATTTTATTTGTTACAAATGCTAATAAGCAACAATAAAACTTTGATATGGAAATATATAAACTATTTCTTGGGTCAGATCCTTTATGCTCACATGAATACTGACATCACATACTCCATTTGTCTCTACTTTTAGACTGTAGGTTCTTCTCTATTTTGCTCGGTAACTTCTATTCTTTAGCTTCTTCTTCTTCTTAATTCAAATCGCCAACATCATCATCTCTGTTTATTTATCATACTTTATATAGATAAAATTTTGCCTCTTATTCTTCTTGCTTAGGTTTTCCATCATTTGAGCTCAGTTGTTTGATCATCTTCTTCACAAATCTCAGCCATTTTATTTTTACCTCGTAACTTGAACTTTTTCTTGGAACTCTCATAATCAAGTTTAATTGCTTAATCTTTTCCTTAGATCTTCTCATTGAAATTTATCGCTCGCAGATCTTCAAACAAACTTCCTTTAATTCTTAACAACATCCAGATCATCATAGCTTCGTATTAAATTTGATCTTATCACAAGTCTTAATCAATATCCTATACTCAATAACTTGCTTTACAAATCGGTAACTAACTTCATTCATTGCTCGGTGCCTAGCTCATTCTCAGTGCTCGGTAACTAAAACCGAACAACACAACTCTATACTGACTAACTCTGTCTATCTCGGTAGAGTAACTCTTTTCAGTCATTAATTAACTCTTTTCAATCTCCAAATTAATCAATCAAGTGTACTGACTTGATAACATCAAATATATAGTAGAAAATAAATATATCAACATTACTTCATCATTTTCTGATTTGTATTTGTCACCCATTTAACTTCTCCTTCTTATGATATGGTAAGTCAATAAAAATCAGTAATCAATTGCTTGACATCAATGAAAAAATAACAACTGATCTAACCATTTCTACAAACATGTATAGCTATTATCACTCGGTCTTCATCATCTCCATCAATTGATTAACATTATGTACCTCTTTGGACCACTAATATCATTTTAGTGTATCAAATTACTCATGGTGCACAAGGTAATATAGTGGAGTTCACTACTTGATCATATATACATTAGAGATATGGAGACTAGAGAGATCATTTCTATAGGTGTAGTTGATCATGTATCTCAATTATATTCATTTTTTCATTTTTCTTTTGATGGTTATGATGTTATTTTGCATGATTTTCACACCCTTCTATCAAGGGTGAATCATGTTTGTAAGGGGAATTTTGGGCATTTGTGTTAGTAATAACTGAGGCAGGGGGGGGGGGGGAATTAGTGGCCTCAGAAATTTATCCTTCAAANAGGCAGGGGGGGGGGGTGAATTAGTGGCCTCAGAAATTTATCCTTCAAACTTAACCACCAATCAATAAATCTCAGATTATTATGTCCCTACAAGATGCATGCCATGAAATACTAATAATGATTAAATGTCTGTTGATTACCGATAAGTAGTATCACTACTTATCAAAACTCAGTAAATAAGAAGAGTATACCGATCAATCCAGAGTTAGCTATGTAAGATGAAAGACAGTAAAGAAATGAATCATACACACATAACACATAAATTTTAACGTGGAAACCCTGTTAAGAGAAAAACCACTGGGACTGGTACCCCAAATTTTCACTCTTCTAAAGTGAGCCCTGTTAGGAGCCAACCCTGTTAAAGGATTTTATACATAGAGGTTGTCACTTAGTACTAGGCATCTATTGCTACCATCCTTGAATCAGCCTTCTTCTTAGACTGTCAATAGGTATCGGGCAAGTCCAATGCTACTTTCATGAATCAACCTTTTTGGCACTCCTTGAGATGTACCTCAATATATAGAATACTTTTAAGTCCTACTCAGTTAAGAGACTTGATGATTCAATGGTTAAACTAAAACACTATGACCTGTTCATATTGCAACTTGAATTGTAGATTTTCAGATCTATTTAAGTACATTACCTCTTTGACCAATGTATCAATTCAATCCTTTTGATCCATACTTTTTGCTCTGTGATGTTTTGCTCACTATTTGTCGGTGTCTGTAGAATTCCTTAGCTCTTCCTTCATCTTGTTTGATTAGCACTGCATGAATTTTTTCTTCATCAATTTCTCTTCATCATCCTCTTTCTACTCACTCCCCTTAATCCCATTCGTAAATGAATTAAGCTTGTCTCTTATATAGACATAATATTCATTGTTTCTTGATTCTTGATTCTTGATTCTTGGTGTGATAAATAATCCAACAAATTATATTTAAAGCATAACTCCTGATTTGTGTCGTAGATATCTTCTTTCCAACTGTATAAATTAGCTTTAAATCAATCACTTATCTCTGGTCGAATAAAATAAAGAGACAACTAGTTAAGTCTATTTTTAGCTCTGCCAGCTAGATATTTTGTCATTTTCTAAACTCTCTGTTCTGTCAGTCACCACTATAGCTAGTCATCAATGAAAATTGACTAATCTTTCAGTGAGACTCCAGTTAACTTCGTGATCTCCATCCATTGGGCATCATTGGAATTTTACTCGTCGGGCAACTCTGTATCTTTGGTCGTCGGGCAACCTTCTGAATTTTCTTCTCAGGCATTCTATAGTTTTGCTGCATCGGGCAATGCTATGCTTCTAATCATCGGGTATCACTATGACTGTTCTTCTTTTCTCTGTCCGTCGGTGTGCACTTTGCTAGTGTTGTTTGTCACTTAGTGAATACTTGACTTTTACGCATTGCTGAAATCATAACTTTGGTTCCTTTGGTTCTCTGAAGTCTTTGGAATTATGTACATGACCATACAAATGATATCAAGTTGACATCAATGACCTGCATTATCTTTCAACTTAACATTATAAAAAATTCAATCAGTTACATGTCATCAATCTCTCCCTTTGGCATTGATGGAAATATACTATATTATCATACTATACTATTTCTAATACAATATGAAATACACCAGTTGAGATTCATCAAACTACCAATCTTTTGTTCTGTTAATCGATAAATTTATGACCATCGGTAAGCTCTATTTTAGTTTAGATTTGATTCTTGCAGCTCTCTATCTTTTGATGTGTTGTGTTCTTTCCTTGTGTCAATTTCTCTCCCTTGACTATTCTTCTCTTTTGATGTCTTTTCTTTTGTCAGCAACTCTCCCTTTGTAATAATCTTTCCATACAATTTCTCTCCCTAAGGATATAATCTCTCTCCTTTTACAGAAGGATGTGATAATATGGATAATCTCTCTCCCTTTGAAAACAATGCCAAACAAATGTCTGACATTAATGTCAAACAATCATTTCTTTCCATCCATAATATATTCCTTGAATTTCCCTTATCCATCAGCAATACAACAATATGCTCTAGTTCTTGATGATGATATATACCTGTCTGTATATAGATGTAGCCTTGAAGTTCATCTCTTTTCTTGCATCAACATTAATGATATTCTAATAATATGTAGGCTGATGCAGCCTTCTAGTCATTTTAGTGACTGGTAGACAAGGGTTTGACCCCCAGTCTCTTTCTCAAGTATTCAAATGTATCCTTGGGCAGTGGCTTTGTGAATATATCAACTAATTGTTCTTTGGATTGCACATACTCAAGTGTCACCTCCTTTGCTTGAAATTGTTCTTTTAAATAATGATACTTGATTGCAATGTGTTTAGTCTTAGCATGCATGACCGGATTCTTGTAAATGTTTATTGCACTGGTGTTATCACAATAGATAATTACTGGTTCTAGGATCTTCATATGTATACCTTCCAGTAACTATTTGATCCATGCAATATTTGAGCAATTTGTAGCAGCAACAACATACTATGCTTCTATAGTAGACTGAGAGATGTATCCTTGCTTTTTGCTAATCCATGTGACAAGTCTATCACCCATAAAGAATGCTCCTCCAATTGTTCTATTCCAGTCATTAATATTTCTAGCCCAATCAGTGTCAGTAAACACCTTAATTTCAAATTTGCCTTCTCTTCTATACCATAAGGCATATTCCTTGGTATTCTTCAGATATCTTAAAATTCTTTTCACAACAGTCATATGTGATTATCTGGGATTAGCAGAAAATTTGGCAACTATTCCTACTGCATGTGCAATATTTGGTCTAGTGTGTACAACATACATGAGTTTTCCAATCATTGATCTGTACAAAGTCTAATTTGCCTCTGATGTCTTGTCCTCCTTTGTCAACTTACATCTAGTAGCCATTGGTGTTTCAACTGGTTTGGAATCTTCCATCTTGAATATTCTCAGGACCTCTTTAATGTATTTGGACTGTGTAATGAAAATACCTTCACATTGTTGCATGATCTGTAGACCAAGAAAGATCTTGATCTCTCCAAACATAGACATCTCAAAATCTATGCTTATCTCATTAGCAAATGATTTGCATAGGATATCATTGCCTCCAAATATGATGTCATCAACAAATATTTCAGCAATCAAAGTGTTAGCATCAGTATCTTCCTTCAAATAAATATTACTATTTTCACTAGTCCTTACAAATCCAATACTTATAAGATAGGAATGAAGTCATTCATACCAGGCTCTAGGAGCTTGTTTCAATCCATACAAGGCTTTATGAAGTCTACATACCATGTTTCTCTTGTCTGGATCTACAAACCCTTCTGGTTGCTCAATGTATACCTCTTCTTCAAGTGTTCCATTTAGGAATACTGACTTGACATCCATCTGGTATACCTTAAATCCTTTGAATGTAGCATAAGAAAGTAGTATTCTTACACCTTCTAGCCTAGAAATGGGTGCAAAGGTCTCTCCATAGTCAATACCTTCCTCTTGTGCATACCCCTTGCATACTAGTCTTGCTTTGT
>MU217902.1:284411-344679 GCA_018584345.1 Thuja plicata | reverse complement strand
ATATATATATAGTTGGAAACTACAATTGAAAAAATTGTTATATTGCCATTGATGTCAAATCTTAACTAGTAAGACAATTGCTATCTTATAAAGTTCCATATCAATTGATTGATGAAGAAGATTTGAAAAGAAGAGATAACAAGAAGACTTGGTGAAATGATTGAGTTATGTGGAAATACAATGGGTACTTGATGATATTGCACCTTGACTAGGTAATATTTTGTTTATCTTAAGTCATGAAGTTTGGATGACTGCAAGATTAGTCTTGGCCGAGTAACAGAGTAGAAGATTAAGGAACTTAAGTTTGTGCTGAGTGATGTGAGTGTCAACCAAGCACCAGTACATGCTAAGAAAATCCAGTCTCAACCGAGCATCAATATTTATCGAGTGTCAGTAAATTACTGATTTATCTAGTGATGACTGAGCAGAAGAACACAGTGATGACCAAGTGTTAGTATTTTGATAGTTTGTGAGAGATTTAAGATCCCAACCAACATAGCTGATTTCTTGGGATATGTGAAGCGTATTTAAGATAAGGATGATCATTGTGGAGAATTAAATGAGAATTTAATATATGTTTAACCATTTTTATGTATGGATTCAAGGAGTTTTGAGATGTATTATACAGTGTAGATGAAAATGAAATGTTGGAAGGATTCCTCGAATCTGACCAAACCCTAAGATATATAGTGATGATTAAGTGGAAAAAGATAGAGCGCCTGATCAAAGAGGTATACTATTAACCTAATTTTAAGTTATATGTGTGTGGTAGAGGTTAATTTAGTTGATTGGAAAATATAAGAAGGAAGAGAAGGCTGAAGAGAGGAGTATAGGACTGCATAGTGGTGATTGCTTGAAGGATTTATGAGCATATTTGAGTGATAGAAATGACATGAAGGCCAGTCAGTGAATTAGAATTTGAGCTATAATTGGATCTGTATTTGCAAAGTGAGTTGTATGTTTCAAATCACAATTTACTGTTACTTTCCAACCATTGTATTAGTTGCAAAATCCTTTTAAACAAGGTTGACCTAACAGTCATATTATAAATCCTTTAATCAAGGTGACATTCTTATGGAATGATCTAAGCCCTCTAACAAGGTTCAATTTTAATAAGGTGATTAAATCATTTAACTGGGTCACATTTAACAGTGTGTATTGTAACCTTTAACAGGGTTGGCTCCTAACAGAGCTCACTTCAGAAGAGTGAAAAATTGGTAGCATGTTAATGGTGGCTTTTCCCATATTGGGTTTCCATGTTAAGTCCTAATGTCATAATTGTGTGAATTTGATTTGATGTATTATGTTTTTAAGAGTTTTATATTCTGCAAGTTGATTACATTAGGACAGTGAACTGCAAGTTTATGTTATTGATTATATGTTATAGAGACCAAGTGGATTACTGAGTGCATCTGAGTTGGTTAAAGTGATTGAAAGTTCAATTGGTACATCTGGGCCTAGGATAACTAATTCAACCCCCTCTTAGTTATTCTAAACCATTCTAATAATTGGTATCAGAGATATTATGGTGCTTGTAGAGAAAATTTTGAAGGTACTTGAAGCTAAAGATCAATATGTATAAAAAGAAGGTACCGAGGCTGAACAAAGAGAACTTCCCTTCATGGAAATTTTTGATGAAGTTACACCTAGCTCAAATTGGAGATGCAACAAAATACTATGTGGAAAATAATTACATAATAGTACTTACAATTATGAAAACTCAGCAGATGAAAGAAAAATAAGAACACAACCAAGCAATGTTGGAGATTGCATCAGGCCTAACCCATCCTAAATTTGAAGACATAAAAGATTGAAAAACTGAAAAATAAATGTGGGATACATTGGCAACTATCTATGGAGGTGATACGAATGTAATGAGAGAAAAATATAAAAGCTTGAGAGGTAAGTTTGATTAAATGAGAATGCAAGATGGTGAAACTATTGTTCAATATTGTAGCCGAGTTAAGGAGGTTGTGAATGCTATTAGAGGAGCTAATGGAACTATTAGTGACAATACTGTTATTAGTAAGGTACTGAGAGCCTTAGTTCCTATATATGTTGTTAGATTATCTACTATACAAGAACTAAGATGTACTCCTGGTAACAACTTAACTCTAGAAGGTTTAGTTGGTAGACTTACTACTTTTGAGTTATCAAATTTTGATAATTTCACTCCTCACCATGTTGATTCTACATTCAAATGACAATTGACTCTTCACAAATCAAGGAAAGGAAAAGAAAGACATATGAATAGTGATAGTGACACTTCTGATGAAGATCTTAATGAAATTGAAGCATTTATGGCTAGAAGACTACCAAGAGGAAAAGGAAAATTTAAAGGTAAACTTCCTATAATCTATTTTTCATGTAACAAAGTTGGCTATATTGTAGCAAGATGTCCTGACAGGAATGACAAGGATGATAGAAGAGAAAGAAAGTACAAAGACAAAAGGGATGAAAAATATTTTAGAAGGTATAAGGACTATAAGGACAAAGGTAAGAAATCCTGCTATATTTCTGAAGAAGAAACTGATAGTGAATCTGATAAATCTGATGACAATGATATAGAAGTTATTTATATTGTTATGACAGATGATTATGATGAGGATGATAAAACTGCACTTATTTCATATATGAGTAAAGGTGATAGATGGATAATTGATAGTGGTTTCTCACATCACATGACTGGTGATAAAATTAAATTTGAAGCCTTAAGCTATTGTAGAGGTGGTAGTGTTAATTTTGGTAATGACAAACCATGTCCTGTGAAAGGAAAAGGATCAATAAAACTGACTGATAAGATCACATGTGACAATGCTTATTGGGTTGAAGAACTAAACTATAATTTTTTGAATGTTGCTCAGTTGAATACTTCTGGATACCGAGTTGAGTTCCATCACAGAAAAACTAAAATATTTGATGCTACTGGTGAACTGATTGGAAGTAGAGAATAGACAAGAGGTAATTTGTTCTATCTAGATTTATCTGATGAGACAAGTTTTTTTGCACAATATGATGATATATGGTTATGGCATAAGAGGTTATGTCATGTGAACTTTGAAAATTTGGTAAACATTATTAAGATGAAAAGAGTAAGAGGGTTACCAAGATTGAAGAAACCTGATAATGTTATGTGTAATCAATGTCAATTGAGAAAAATGACAAAATCTAGTTTTAAGAGAAAAACCTCTACTTCTGATGATATTTTGGAGTTTGTTCATACTAAACTTTGTGGACCTATTGGTGTACAAAGCTATCGAGGTGATAAATATTTTATACTTTTTGTCAAAGATTACTCTAGAATGATGAGTGTAATGTTTCTCAAAGAAAAATCTGATGTTTTTTAGCTGTTTAAGTGGTATTTGGAAAAACTTGAAAAGGAGATAGGTAAGAGCTTGAGATGTATGAGATTTGACAGAGGAGAGTTTATATCTTATGAGTTCAACTTATTCTGCAATGATAGAGGAAATAAAATACAGATGTCTGCTCCAAGGACTCCCCCATAGAATGACATAGCCAAGAGAAGGAATAGATCAATAATAGATTGCGCTAGAACACTGATGATAGAAAATAATGTTGCACAAAAGTACTGGGCAGAATTTGTAAGTACAACAGTCTATACCTTGAACCAAGTACAAGTCAAGAAAGGTACTGATATTACACCTTATGAGTTATGGTATGGTTATGCACCAAATGTAAAATATTTTGAATTTTTTGGGAGCAAATGTTATATATTGAAGGATGATAGAAATGGAAAAATTGATGCTAAGAGTGATGAAGGTATATTCCTAGGTTATTCTAGTAAGAGCAAAGTGCATAAGTGTTTGAATTCTAACACTAACAAAGTTGTGAAAAGTGCAAATGTTAGAATTGATAAATATGTACAAAAGAATGAGGTGGAATGCAAGCAAGAACCTAAAGATTATAGATCTTTCATTTACATGAATTAAGGAAAGCACAACAGTTTTCCTAACCCAGAAAAAGAAGATACCAAACAACAGAATGATGTTGTCGAGCAACAACAAGAAAATCCCAAGTTACAAAAAGAGGTTGCCGAGCATCAAGAGGGAACTGCCAAGCAATGTGAAAATGAAACAGAGACACAAAATGAACCTAAAATTAACTTTGATGTTGAATCTGAGGAAGAACAACAAGAGAAAAGGAGACCAAATCCTATACTAGAAAAGTATGTAAGAATACATCATAAACCAGATCAAATTGTGAAGACATTACATTTTTCCATTAGTATATGCAAGGAAAAACATGATAAAAACCATCGGTTTATACTACACTGACAGATAGGGCACAACACTACCCGACACCAAGGTTACTAATACTGCTAAGTACAAAGCATCCCAACGCAACACTATTCAGTGTTACCTGATGATAAAAAAGAAAAAGGAACCCGATGAGTAACCAACAGTGCAACCTGATGAAATAGTCAAGAGTGGAACCCAAGAAATGAAGGGAACTCGATGATCAGTTCAAAGAAAGGACACTGATAGACTTTTAGTTCACACCGACGATCAAGAACCGATAGTCAGTTACATCCCGCAAAAAGTGGATCTGACTTTCCATGTCAGATTAATCACTGAAGTCTTATATTTAGCTTCTTGATTTGTTTTAACTCCATTACGTGAGGGAAAAGCAATGTAATTATTATTGTTTTTATCAGTTTAACTGATTTAAAACATGCAAACTAAAGGATCAAGGTCAAGTTGTATACCTTGGATCTAGAGTTAATATTGTAATGCATGATTCTAAAATAGGTCAAATAACTTGTATAAATAGATGCTCAATCAATTATGAACATGTTGTTCAATGATGATTGTAGCCATTGAGAGCCTCTAAGGACTAGTCAAAAGAATTCATGCAACAACACAAAAAAAGATCAAATCAATTTTCAAGAACAAGAACAAAGGCTACCGACAAGCAGGAAAAGGTATTAGTCAATCACTATAGGTGATATTAATATACTGTAAGCTTTAATGGATTTGTAATCAGCAATTATAGATTGCATACAGTCAGGTCATACATATTGTACACATTCTAAAAAGTGGGGTACACTTAAGAAATCCTTTCAAGGAAGGTGGATTTAACAATCCCATTGTAAATCTCTTAACTGAGTGCACACTACATCAGTGTTGCTAAAGCTCTTAACAAAGTATATCCTAACATGTCTCCACATTAATACTCCTAACAAGGTAGGTCATCATAAGTGATCAAATTGTAAGCCTTAATCGCCTCCCTTCCATTCTACAGATAGTGAAGTTTTGTGGGTGCCATCCTCACCGTAGTTTTTACTTCCTAACATGAGTTTTCTATGATATCATATCTTGTGTTATGTGTCTATTAATTTCATGAATCTTTCTATGAATGTTGCATACAATTAAGTTTATGAATTAATATTATATGCATAAGAAAGAACATCATATTTGGTTGGTAATACAATAAAGATTGATTGCTAATGAAGAAAGGTGAAAAGTGTTAAAATTTTTAGAGGTACTGATTCACCCCCCCCTCTCAGTACTACTTCCCATTAATCCCAACAATTGGTATCAGAGTTGAGTCTCTTCTTGGAAAGCTTAAAGGCTTAAGAGAAAAGATCATACAATGGAGAAGTACAAACTTGATAAAAAAATTGAGAATAAAAGGCTTGAAATTCAGATGTTCTATAAACAATATAAAGAAGCTAGAATCACCATGAGATAGTTGCTGGATGAAAGAAAGACTATGACATCTCACAGTAATGAGACAGATTATCATGAGGAAGAGATTCTAGATTTCTTTGAGTCTTCAGGATCAAATACAAGCAAGGCATTAGATACATCAGAAGAGAGCATCACAAGCCTAACTGAAATAAATCTACATCTAGCTGGAAAAGTCAAATCTCTACAAATCAGTCAAGAGAGACAGATGGTAAGAATGATTGATGTCTTGAACAATTCTAGGCAAGTTGAATAAGAGAGAACACTAGCTATTGATGATAGAAGAAAGATCATAGAAAATCTGCAAGAAAAAGAGTCTGAGATACAAAGAATTACAGAGCATCACCATGAGGTTACAAATTAGATTATTCTTATGAGTCAAGAAGCAAACAAAATGAATATGGAACTCATTAAAATAATATAGATTATTGGTGAACTAAGAGAAGAGAATGAAAAAATAAAGCATGAGGTTAGAATTCAACAAAGTAGACCCAAAAAGGATGGATGAATTCTTGAATGCATAAAGTAGACCCAACACCAACACTGGACTAGGGTACACTGAGCATGGAGAGTCATCAAATGAAGCTGATCCAAAATATGCCTACATCAATCGTAGACCAAGGAAGCTAACATGCAATCACTATGAAAAGCAAGGCCACACCTCAAATGTCTATAGGAGCAAAGAAAAAGGTATTCCTAAATCTACATTTACATTTATAGGATATTGTTATAATTATAGCAAGAAAGGACATAAAGCATATGAATGTAAATCAAAGGTGAAAGAACTAAAGAAGGAAACCTATATGGACAAGTATTGTCCAACCTGAAAAATGCATGGGCACACATCTCTTGAATGCAGGAAAAAGAAAATTGAAGCATGGAAACCCAAAAATAAAGAAAATACATATAAACCGAGTAGAGTTGGTAATTCATATGTTTGGGATTATAATACATGGATAAACTGCACAACATGTGGTAGATATTGTCACATTGCTGCAAACTACATGAGAACACGGACCAAAAGGTCTAGAGGCTGGACCAACCTGGGAATGGCATGTTTACACTATCATAAGGTTGGACATCTAAAGAAGGACTACATAGATCGAATAACATAAACCACCACTTTTGCAAATGGTAACACCATTGAAGACATCAAGAAAATGAGAAAGAAAATGTGGAGGAAAGCTTTAACTAATGTGGAAGTTGGACCAAGAAATGCAGTTGGTGACACCTCATCCCATGGATCTAGTGACATCACCACCTCCGTCTAAAAGATGAACAAGTAAGTATGGAACTGTACTACACCAAGTCATATTTTGCATCAGTTCCATTATACAAATTGATACATAGTCAAGATCTACATGAATAAAGATGCATATTATGTTACTTGTTACAATTCAGAGAAAACAACCCTGCTGGTAAACACATACCGAAAATCATTTGTGAACATAAAAGGATGAGCTGTCTACACTTGCCAAGAATTGTCAGTCAACACATAAAAATCCTAAGTCACTAATGTAACCCGACACCCATCGGTAAGGAAGCAAAGTTACAAAGTTGTCTTGACACTACACCAAAATCCGTCGGTGAAAGCAACAATCTTAACAACTATCTAGAGCATCCTGTCAACACCAAGAATGTTATTCAAGAGTTTACCTGATGAACTCCATCTTCATGACCCAACGAGTTGTTGAGCATTTATGACAGGCTTAGGGAAAAATTATATAAATACTTGATGGAAGTACTTCATTTTTCACATGCGAATTGAGAAAAAAGAGCAAAGAAAAATTAGAGAAAAAAGAAAAAAGTTATTAGAGCATCCTCGACTTGATCCAATGCACTCCAAACAGATCACTCACAAGTTACATGGATCGAAGTAAGTACCAAGTGTACCAAAGAACTTTGTTATTATTTTTGAAAGAGCCCTAAATTCAAAACAACGATAATGAATTCAAGAACAGTCAAATTAAAGAGTGAAAAGAAGAATGTTGTTAAGTTGATCAAGAATAGCACTTGTGTGGAACCAAAATACAAGATATACCCAGAGATTGTATCACAACCTGATGATTCTGGCGCATTTTCAAAAATTCCACCTAGGGTTTTGTTGATAGAAGATGTTAGATTGTATATTCATTGCAAGATCGCTGAGATTGGTGATCTAGAGATAGATCAAGCTTATAAGAAGCTATGTGATGAACAAGGGAACCTAACGGAAGAACACAAGAACCTGCAAGTAAAATGGATAAAAAATGCCCTATATTTCCTGAGGGTTTTCAAAACTAACTAGATTAGGTTGGCACTAAGAAGAATGCATGATTAGAAGCTATGGTTGGATGAACCCAAGCATATTACAAAGGATGTGTTACATGCTGTAACAGGTTACCCTATAACTGACAAACCAAAGGCACATAAGAATCCCTCTCGACCAGAAGTTGAAAAACTCACCAATGATGTATGGGATAACTAAGGACTTAAGGTGAACACCATCACCAATGAGGAACTGAGGTTTAGTGCATGTGTGATAGGTTACAAAATGTTTCAGGCTAGAAGGCTAAATAGCATAGCATCAACGATAGTAAGCACATCTTACAATATTGTCATGAAGGGAATACAAATGGATCTATGTGAGATCCTACTGAAGAAACTTGATGAGAATATGAAAATAATCAGGTCTGCCAAGACAAACACATGTAAGTTTGGCTCACTTATAATGTGTATATTCTTTTACTTTCAAGAATACTTTCCTTCAATTGGCAAAGTGAAGTGGGACACTACCAAGCCAGCCACATTGCAGATAAGTGACCTTATCAAGTCACTAGGTGAAAACTTTGATTCAGTGATGACTGAATACTTCCTTGATTTTAAGGAAAAGATGATGGAGAGAGTGAGGATCCTTGAACAATTAATTGAAAAGCATAGGGATGAGATATGCTTTATGGTGGATTTAGATTTTACTCACATTAAACTAGTTGTACCAAGAATAGCCTGGTTACCACCACTTTACTATGAGATAAACATAGATCAAGCAACAAATGAAATTGGTGCACTATTGAATGAACCACTTGATAGTAAGAAACCAAGATTTGGAACATATGAAGAGGAAAATTCTAAGATAAAAATAGGCCTAGTCATAAAAAAGACTGTCAACAAGAAAAACAAGATGGTAAAGAATCTTGAGAAGATGTTGTCAGTAAATGAGGAGGAGAAAGAACATATAGAGGGCACCAAGGAACAGGGTACCATCAGTGATGAGAAAGATGAGAAATAAACATATTCTAAATCCACATAATCTGATGTGCCTCCACCTCCTACCAAGAAACCAAGAACCACAGCAGCTCACAGGACAAGGAGCCAAACTGCAAAGAAAGATACAACACCCCTTAAGAAAGGTCAAGTGAGGACCTATAAGAGGAAGCATCAAACAAAGAAGAAAACACCTACCAAAAGGAGGAGAAAACTCATCAGGACCAAAGCTAATATTGAAGATTTAAAATAGGATGAGCCTGAAGTAAAAAAGAAAAGCTTAACCCCAAGAATAATTGATGAGACTGTTGATTCAATTGCTACAACAGGTACCATGATTGATTGGAAAATTAGACAATAGGTAAAGCTGGAGCCCAAGGACAAAATAAAATAGAAGATGCAACAAGCAGGGCTATGGTCAACTTCAAATATGTACCAATTGAGTTTGCAAACAAAATTCCCAAAGAACTGAGTGACAAAATTTCAGCATGATGATCTTATGCTTTGCATATAGAAAAGGAAATAAGGGAGAGGATACTTGTAACACCCATGCCTCCCAAATCCAAAATGGAAGAAATAAAATAAATGATGAAAAAAAATTCAAATAAATTTGTTGCAAAGATAAGAGCCTACAAGGTGTTATAGGATAATTTCTTAGAGCTGGATAGCATGACTGATGCTAAATGGAGACAAATTCTAGATCTACCTGTAGAATCAACAAGTTGTGGGAATCCATTACTTCTCACCGACACACCTCATGTAGAGGAGAAAAAAGAAAAAGAAATTCCAGTGAACATTGCTTTAGATAATCTGGAGGATACTGAGCCCATTGACTTAGATAAAGTCATGGATGATCTTGACATTCAAGATATCACTCACTATGATTTTGATAAGGATCCAGAGAAATATGATGATGTAATATTCATATCTCTTATGGATCAAGAAAAGAAACAAGAATTGGAGACACAAGGAAATAAGGACATGGATGTTGCTGATGAGACATGGCCAAACACTTCCATCATTGACATAATAGGACTGGACCCTGCAAAAAAAAATTAAAAATAATGAAGATCTCATTGTTCAACAAGCTCAAACTAACAAAAAAGAAACAACTATAGATGCAACACAGGTGGGCACATAGAACAATATGCCAGTATTGATGAAGGCCATCAATCTGCTAGAAGTAAATGAAGAATCTACTGCCACAGATACAAGTATACCTGAAGGACACCATAGATGAACCCAAAGATACAACTGTAGAACAAGTTGCTACCAATGATCAACAAGAAAAGTCTACTGATCATAATAAAGGAGAAAAACAAGTAGAGGAGGAAAAGCATAAGGAGAAGAGTGAAGAAGCAAAGGCAAATGAAGCACAAAAGAAAATAGAAGAGAAATTTGTTGAAACACCCAAGGTTGATGAAGAGATGTCTTCACCTAATCGATAGGTGAACCTCGAGCGGAAGGCACAAGAGGTTTCATCTACAAAGCCTTCACCGAGCGCCTTAGAGAAAACAAATGAACTAGAAATGGTAGTTCATACATCTTCTTCTTCACAAATCTCAGGGAAGAAGAAGAGAAAGAACAAAAATCTAGTCACTCTGGATGAAATAATTGAGATTCCAGTATGTGATCCTATAACATTGGATCCTACTGAGTTGACAAAGTATGCTAGACTTTGTGAAAGGAAATCTATGCATGATAAGCTGAGAAAAGACACAAAAGAAGCAAAGGTACTTGAAGTTGCAAAAGGAATACTCTAGTAAATTTTACCTGATATAGATGTTGATTAAATAGCTCCCATGCTTGATCAATTAGTGGTTCTCACCGATGCTATCACATCTCAAAATATAGATGCTAAAAAGGCCATGGAAACAAGACTTGAAAAGAAATATGAATTCAAGTTAGCAGAGAAGATAAGCCAAGAAGTGGCACTAAAAAAGGTGAAGCTATCTGAACTGGTAAGCACATTAGACCCCATAATTTCAGAAGCAATAGCCTTAATACAAAAATTATTCACATTGGATCAACTCACGAAGGAGTATACGGATAAGATAGCACAAATTGATGTTGATCTTCAAGATAGTGCACAAGGTCTAACTAACACTGAAGATGCAATAAAATTTCACCAAGACCAGCTCAACCAAGCTAGGAAGCTAAGACAAGATATTCAGATTGCAGAAACAAAGTTCAAAGATGAGGTGAATGAGCTACAAGCTCAACTTTTTCCAACTCTCACATTATTGCAACAACATATGACAGAGGCAAGAATACTCATTGCCACCCTAGAAATGTCTGTCCTAGACATCATTTATGATATGCATGCCAAGATTGAACTAGAGCACATGGCACTGGAAATCCTCAAAGAAAAACTGGAGAAAATGATAGAAGATATCAAGAACAGTCACTCCCACATTCTTGACACTCTGTAAGTTACACATTTTTTGTCACATTTTTGACAACTTATAAGTTGTACATTTTTGTCATGATTATCAAAAAAGGGGGAAATGATATGTATAGTCAGTCAGTAAAAGGGGGAAATGAAATGAGGAAATGATATGTTACATTCAGTCATTAGAAAGAGGAGAGAACAAAAAGGGGAATGCATAGTACAAAGGCAAGTATACATATTGTACATATACTTATACTATACCGATGCATACAGTTAGGGGGAGTCATATAATGACAAGGATATATACACGGTGTACATACTAAACACTTTAGTATTTTGCACATATCATTTTTTGATAATAATGTCAAAGGGGGAGATTGAAGACATTATATTTTTCCATTAGTATATGAAAGGAAAAACATGATAAACACCATTCATTTATACTACACCGACAGACAGGGAACAACACTACCTGACGCCAAGGTTACCGATACTGATAAGTACAAAGAATCCTGACGCAACACTATTTAGTATTACCCAATGACAGAAAAGACAAAGGAACCTGACGAGTAACCAACAATGCAACCTGACAAAACAATCAAGAGTGGAACCCGACAGATGAAGGGAACCTGAAAATCAGTTCAAAGAAGGAACACTAACAGACTTTCAATTCACACCGATGATCAAGAATCGATAGTCAATTACATCCCACAAAAAGTGGATCTGACTTTCCACGTCAGATAAATCACTGAAGTCTTATATTTAGCTTCTTGATTTGTTTTAAATCCATTACGCGAGGGAAAAATAATGTAATTATTATTGTTTTTATCAATTTAACTGATTTAAAACATGCAAACTAAAGGATCAAGGTCGAGTTGTATACCTTGGATCTAGAGTTAACATTGTAATGCATGATTATAAAATAGGTCAAATAACTTGTATAAATAGATTCTCAATCAATTATGAACATGTTTTTTGATGATGATTGTAGCCACTGAGATAATCTAAGGATCATTCAAGACAATTCATGCAGCAACACAGACAAAGATCAAATCAGTTTTCCAAAACAAGAACAAAGGCTACTGACAAGCAGGAAAAGGTATTAATCAATCACTATAGGTGATATTCATATACTGTAAGCTTTAATGGATCTATAATTAGAAATTATAGATTGCATATAGTCAGGTCATGCATATTGTACACATTCTAACAAGTGGGGTACTGTATAGTGGGAAAATGGAAGCACTTCCATGGTAGTATGGTTTAGCCTTCCATGTAAATGGTTTGGGGTCATATCAAGAACCTTAAATGGGTTCATAACTTTTACCTAGCTTTCCCCATGTTCTGCCTCTCTTTCCACTACTTTCCATCCAGTTTTTAGCATCCTGGACTACAGATCTGAGGTCTTTGACCTCAAGGTCAGGGTCAAAATTTTGGCTCTATGTCAACCTTGACCCTGACCTAGGTCAAGGTTGAACTCAACCCTAACCTAGGTCAAGGTCTACCTTGATCTTGACCCAGGGTTCAAATCTTAGGGTCCCACAATTTCTGGATGTCGGTCTTTGCAAAAGTTATTTCCCGCTTCCGGGTCGGCTATTTTGGGTTCTGAAGTGGTGATTCCTAAATTATATTTAACATAGGTCCACTTCTAGGGTCATGGGTCTAATGGGAATTTAATTCTCCTATGTTGGCCTCCTTAGAAGATTGTGCCCTAATTTCATATAAAAGGAAGCCTTTCTCTCTCATTTTCTCTAAGTCTTATAAGTGAAAAAAGCTCTAACCAAGATTTTGTCAAGAAGCAAAAGGTTCAAGAATCCATTATTCTACATGTTTTCAATCTTTCAAGATTTTCAATTCTTCCTCTCAAGCATTCAAGTCCTCCATTGAAGATCAAGGATTCAAGCTTTCAAGCCTTTGAAGGGATTTGGTTCAAGCATTCAAGATTCATCATTCAAACCCTAGATCTAGCCATCATGATGCTATGATTTTCCTTCAAGATCCTTTGTACATCCTCAAGAATCTTTCATCATCTCTTCAAGGTGGATTCTAAGCATACAATCATGAAGTTTTATGGTTTCTAAAGTCCATGCTTTCATGTTTACATATTTTTCTACATTTGAATTACAATTGCATATCTATTTCAATATCATAGCTTCATTATTAGATTCAATTCTACCACTTGCTAGCATTCTTATTTCAATTATTGATTTCAAGGTTAATTCCTAAATTGGGGTTTGAATAAGGCAAACCCCTCCCCCCCAACAAACAAATCTCTTTTTCTTGTAGGTACAGGTTCAAGATTGAAGATTTGAACTCAGATCTGGATACCCTTTTCAGCGAACTATCGGGATCCACAAACAGATTTTCTGTCGGACCTATGTAGGTCAAGGTCAACATTATTGGGTCAGGGTCAACATTTTTTGGTCAAGGTCTACCTTTTTCAAAATATAGTGTCAAAATAGAAAAACATTTCTGGGTTTTGTTCATCTCTGCATTCCAATTCCGGATCATACTTCAGATTTTCTAGAAACAGAGTATAGAGCCCAGAAAATAGCATTCTTTGATCTGTAATATTTTAAGGTTAGTGTGTTTCTCCTATCCATTTCAATTCAAATCCTTAATCATTCTAAATCTATCACACATTTACATTCACACACCACACACATTTTTAAGAGGGAAACCTAGGATCTCCTTCTTTATTCTTATTTCCAATAGATTGATTCATTTATGCATTGATCCTTTTTGGGTTGATCAATTTGGATCCTTCCTTTGTGCATTTGAGAATAAAGGGGAATGTCTTATTTATCCCTCCACCATAAACATTAAATGTAAGGGGATAAGTGATTTGAGTATCAAAAAACTCTTATTCCATAAACATCATTTTTCTCCTTTACATTTTGGTGAACCCGCGATAGAAAACTCTTTCTTTTTGGTGTTAGATTTGCATTTAATATTAGATCTTGCATGAATATAGAAGTAGGTTTTCTTTTATTCTCTTGCATTTATATTTCAAAACTCATAAATATACAAAATTTCTTTAAAAATTCAAAAACATTTACATTTTTTTTGTTGTGTTCAACATGTATGATTTTTGTTTTGAATACTTTGATGAGGCTTTTGTTGCTAAAGAGGATATATCCCTTAATGAGGTACATGGAAGTGAGGATGAAAATGGTTCAAATAAGATCTCCATCGATCCTATTCTTATTTCATCCTCCTCTACAATCTCTTCAATTGACCTTTACCATAGTGTTTGTGCATGGTTACCTTCATGTTCCACTATTTACAACATTGATACACCTAGAAAGATTTCATTTAGTGCGTGTGACATTGATTTGTCCTCTATTATATTACCTTGTAAGGATATATTAGAGAAAGAAGATGAATTTAATCTTTCCCTCCATGGAGATGAGTTAAGGATTGATGTTAATTCTTCTCCTAATATATATGTATTTTGAATGAGCCTACTTTAGAATACAATTCTTTCCCGTTTAGGGATCAAACTTTAGGTACTCCTACAATGTTCTTTATTGATAGGGATGAAAATACTCCTATTTGGGATGAACCTTTGGATTTGAATGTTGATTACTCTCTTTTTCATGAAGCCATTATGGGTGATTCTACTTTTTGGGATGAATCCTTGGATAAAGACATTGATTTATCTCCTCCTTGTGAAGATTCTTTGATACAAGAGGGTGATTTATTAATGGATGACATATTCATACATGATGATGACTCTTTTTCTAAAACACACTCTCCTTATGTAGAAATTTTAGAGAAAGAAGAAAACATTATAGATTCTTTACCTCCATTTGGGATTTCTTCTAGTAATGAGACATTAGTAGGGAATGATATAAATTCCCTTAATGCTATCCCTCTTAGTGATGATCCTAGGGAGAATCAAGCTCCCACCCCATCTTCTCCTAGGATTTATTCCTTTATTTTTCCTTCTTGTGAATCTATCAAACATAATAATGATGACTTAGTGACTACTAAAGTTCAATTGACTTGCTTTCATATGGCTTCTTGTTATGGTCATGGTTATCATTTACTAGTTAAACAAGGAATTCAAATGCCCTTACAATATGGGGGGCATGAGCATTCTTATGGATTGGGATTTAATCCTTAGCAACACATCAATGATACCAACATCTTAAATAACATTTCAAAACATGATGACCCTATGAAGGACTTTGACCAAGATGTTGTTCTGCCTAAGCTCCTTCATGTTAAGATGATTACTAGACCTAAATGCAAAAAGAAACGTAGTCTATACTTGAAGATTCTTCCTTTTTGTGTCTATCATAGATTTCAAGATCACTCTAATGAATTTCATGCTTTACATCATAATATTAGGCAGCTCATTGATAGTGAAATTATTTATATATCATGTGGTAATGAGTTATATTTCAATCCTATTTTCTCTAAATAACATTTATGTTCCTACTATGGAACTCCATATTATGTAAACAATGTTAGCCTAATATTTGGGGGCTCGTTGTCTTGCATAGTATTGTGAGAAATATAATAGGTCCCCTTTCATCCTTGTTCCCACACTTGGGGGGCAAGGATGCCATCTCCTTCTTTTCTTTCTTTCCAGGATTAATTTTTCCCTTGGTTAAGCAGTATCTATCTATTATGTGATATCCAATCATACATGAAAATCTTGGTTTTCATTAAGGATCTATGTCCTTGATTATAACCTATTTATTTTTTTTGGGGTTTCCATGGTTGATAAATCTCTCACCTTGGAAACTGAATAATGTGTTATCCCTCACAAGGGTTACTTTCTCACTTCTCACATGACATCTCTGTGCTACAACATTTCTTGATATAATTCAGTATATCCCTTGCTTTCACCCCTGGGGGGGAAGGTATTTTCCTTCTTCCTTTATCTAAGGAGCTACTTTCCTTAGCTTAGTGGCATGTGTTTATCTTACAACATTATTTCCTTATAAAGATGTATGTTTTTGACTATGGATACCCTCTTATATGAGAGGTGATTGTCCTAGGTCATCACCTCTTCTTTATTTTTCAAACTATTCTTTTGATAAACTCTTGCTCTTGCTTTGGGTTAGAGTTTGATTCCTTCATCTGAAGATTTTTCTTCCTCTTGATTACAGGGGGCTTGGTGATTGAATCTTTGTTCCCTCTTTTCTTTAGAAGATGAAATTTTATCCTAAGCACTCCTCTATGGTGAGGGTCTTGTTGATAATATCTCTTCCCTTTTGAGGATACTTTTTCCATAAGTGACATATCCATTTCACAATTATCTATGTTCTTGGATGTAAGGGTCAAGGCTCTTCGCTAAGAATATGGTATACATTGTTGTTAAGCTGGATATCTCCTTACCTTGTGAGGTAGGTATCCTCTTTTCTCTTCCTTATCCTACCTAGTGGTTAGTCATGATAATGAGGGGGGCATATATATAGGGTCTCCCTTGTACTATAGTTTATAGTAATTTACATTTTTGCAGCATGCTAAATCCTCGGAAGGTAACACACATAAGTTGATAAATCTTGAAGAGATACACATTTTTACTTTTATTTTTGCTAAATCCTCGGAAGGTAACACACATAAGTTGCTAAATACTGAAGAGATATGCACCCTTTTATTTTACAATATGCTAAATCCTTGAAAGGTAACGCACATAAGTTGCTAAATCTTGAATGGACACACATTTTATATTCCATAGTGATACAAGAATATGGATCTATGGATATTTTAAAAGCCGTCAGAAGACACATTTACAATTACAAGCACAGTTTATGGGTGAACCTGTTGGGCTCTCAGTCCTTGGTGATTCATAGTAAGGTGGGAATCTTACTAGGTGAGGTAATCAATTTTTCTTTTCTCTCTTTTCTCTTTCATGCTAGTAGGATTAGATCATGAAGCTATGTTATCTATAGTGTTGCTCTTGTCTTCCTTATGTAATCATGTATGTTTCTATGATTGATTTATCTTTATTTCCATATCTTTATGCATATATGTTGAGTTAGAATCCTTGGTCTAGGGGCTTATTTCCTTGACTTAGTGATATTCTACTTCATTGTGATCCACCAGTGTCTTTCTTCTAACTTTACCATGAGCATGTTTGATTTCTATACTCCCGCTAAAGTGGGGGCTAAATGTATAGTGGGAAAATGGAAGCACTTCCATGGTAGATTGGTTTATCCTTCCATGTAATTTTTTTTGGGTCATATCAAGAACCTTAAATGGGTTCCTGAATTTGACCTGGCTTTCCCCTGTTCTGCCTCTCTTTCCACTACTTTCCATCCATTTTTTAGCATCCTGGACTGTAGATCTGAGGTCTTTGACCTCAAGGTCAGGGTCAAACTTTTGGGTCTATGTCAACCTAAAACATAACCTAGGTCAAGGTCAACCTCAACCCTTACCTAGGTCAAGGTTGACCTCAACCTTGACCCAGGGTTCAAATCTCAGGGTCCCACAGTTTCCGAATGTCGGTCTTTGCAAAAGTTATTTCCTGCTTCCGGGTCGGCTGTTTCGAGTTATGAAGTGGTGATTCCTAAATTATATTTAACATAGGTCCACTTCTAGGGGCATGGGTCTAATGGGAATTTAATTCTCCTATGTCATCCTCCTTAGAAGATTGTGACCTAATTTCATATAAAAGGAAGCCTTTCTCTCTCATTTTCTCTAAGTCTTCTAAGTGCAAAAAGCTCTAACCAGAATTTTTTCAAGAAGAAAAACGTTCAAGAATCCATTATTCTATATGTTTTCAATCTTTCAAGGTGTTCTATTCTTCCTCTCAATCATTCAAGTCCTCCATTGAAGATCAAGGATTCAAGCTTTCAAGCCTGTGAAGGAATTTGGTTCAAGCATTCAAGATTCATCATTCAAACACTAGATCTAGCCATCATGATGGTTTGATCTTCCTTCAAGATCCTTTGTACATCCTCAAGAATCTTTCATCATCTCTTCAAGGTGGATTCTAAGCATACAATAATGAAGGTTTATGGTTTCTAAAGTTCATGCTTTCATTTTTACATATTTGTCTACATTTGAATTACAATTGCATATCTATTTCAATATCATAGCTTCATTGTTAGATTCAATTCTACTACTTGCTAGCATTCTTATTTCAATTATTGATTTCAAGGTTAATTCCTAAATTGGGGTTTGAATAAGGCAAACCCCTTCCCCCCAACAAACAAATCTCTTTTTCTTCCAGGTACAGGTTCAGGATTGAAGATTTGAACTCAGATCTGGATACCCTTTTCAGCAAACTATCAGGATCCGCGAACAGATTTTCTATCGGACCTGTGTAGGTCAAGGTTGACATTATTGGGTCGGGGTTGACATTTGTGGGTCAAGGTCAACCTTTTTCAAAATACGGTGTCAAAATAGAAAAATATTTATGGGTTTTGTTCATCTCTGCGTTCCAGTTTTAGATCATACTTTAGATTTTCTAGAAGCAGAGTACAAAGCCCAAAAAACAACATTCTTTGATCTATAATATTTCAAGGTTAGTGTGTTTCTCCTATCCATTTAAATTCAAATCCTTAATCATTCTAAATCTATCACACATTTACATTCATTTCAAAACACATTTTAAGAGGGAAACCTAGGATCTCCTTTATTGTTATTTCCAATAGATTGATTCATTTATGCATTGATCCTTTTTGAGGTTGATCAATTTTGATCCTTCCTTTGTGCATTTGAGAATAAAAGGGAATATCTTATTTATCCCTCCACTCTAAGAATTAAATGTAAGGTGATAAGTGATTTGAGTATCAAAACACGCTTATTCAATAAACATCATTTTTCTACCTTACAGGTACACTTAAGAAATCCTTTCAAGGAAGGTGGATTTAACAATCCCATTGTAAATCTCTTAACCGAGTACGCACTACACCAGTGTTGCTAAATCTCTTAACAAAGTAGATCCTAATAGGTATCCACATTAATAATCCTAATAGGGTAGATTATTAGAAGTGATCAAATTGTAAGTCTTGACCGGTTCCCTTCCATTCTGCAGATAGGGAAGTTTCGTGGGTGCCATCCCCACCGCAGTTTTTACTTCCTAACATGAGTTTTATATGATATCATATCTTATGTTATGTGTCTATTACTTTCATGAATGTTTCTATGAATGTTGCATACAATTAAGTTTATGAATTAATACTACATGCATAAGAAAGAACATCAAATTTGGTCGATAATACAATAAAGATTGAATGCTAATGAAGAAAGGTGAAAAGTGTTAAAAGTTTTAGAGGTACTGATTCACCCCTCGCCTCTCAGTACTACTTCCCATTAATCCCAAAAAATTGTTGGAGATAAAGATTTAGAGAGCATGACAAGAAGGAAATTGAAAAATTAGATATGGTTATTATGTGAATTTGAGCCTAAATCAGTGAAAGATGCTTTAGATAATGAAGATTGGATACATGCCATGAATGAAGAGATTGAACAAATTGAGAAGAACAAAACCTAGATAGTAGTACCTAGACCAAAGGACAAGAATGTTATTGGAACCAAGTGGGTATTTAGAAATAAGTTGAATGAACATGGAGAAGTTATAAGGAACAAGGCCAGACTAGTATGCAAAGGTTATGCACAAGAAGAAGGCATTGACTATGGTGAGACATTTTCCCCAATTGCTAGATTGGAAGGAGTTAGAAATCTACTAGATTATGAAACTTACAATGGATTCAAAGTATATTAAATGGATGTCAACTCAACATTTTTGGATGGAAGACTAGAAGAAGAGGTATACATTGAACAAGATGAAGGATTTGTTGATTTAAGCAAGAATAATATGGTTTGCAAGCTACATAAAGCATTGTATGAATTGAAGCATGCCCCTAGAGCATGGTATGAGATATTACACAATTACTTAGTCAAGATTGGATTTACAAGGAAAAATGAAAACAATAATCTGTACTTAAAGTCTGAGAAAGGTAAATGGATATTTTTAGCTGAAATATGTGCTGATGATATCATATTTGGAGGACAAGATACTTTATGCCAAACATTTGCAAAAGAGATGCAAACTGAATTTGAGATGTTTATGTTTGGAGAGATCAAATTATTTGTTGGTTTACAGGAATATCAGATGAAGAAAGGTATCTACATTACACAATCCATGTATATCAAGGAGCTAATGAAATTTTTTGGCATGTAGGACTCTAGACCTATAAGTACTCCCATGGCTACTGGAGAGAAACTATCAAAGACTTATGAGACAACTAAATTGAATAAAACCCTGTATAGATCAATGGTTGGAAAACTACAATATGTTGTCCACATCAGACCAGATATTGCATTAGTAGTTGGGATTGTTGCAATATTTCCTGAAAATCCTAAAGATAGTTACTTGATGGCAGTGAAAAGGATTCTAAGATATATGAAAGGAACAAAGGACCATTGATTATATTACAAGAAGAATAAGAATTTTGAACTGATCATTTACACAGATGCAGATTGGGAAGGTAATGTTGATGACAAAAAGCATACAAGTGGAGGTGCATTCTTTTTAGGAAAGAGATTATTCTCTTGGACAAACAAGAAAAAAAATTGCATTTCTCAATCTATAACAGAATCTAAATATGTTGCAGCAATAGTGAATTGTTCAAATATAGTGCGGATCAAGCAATTGTTGAAAGGTATGAAGGAAGAAATTACCAAACCCATTGTTATTTGTTTTTATAACACTAGTGCTATTAATATTTCAAAGAACCTTGTGATGCATAAGAAGACCAAGCATATTGCTATCAAATATCATTACTTGAGAGAGCTGGTACAAGACAAAGAAGTAAGACGTGAATATGTAAATACAAAGGAACAGTTGGCATATATATTTACTAAGGCTTTACCTAAGGATGATCATGAGTATCTAAGAGGCAAGTTAGGGGCGATTCTCCTATCTGAGGCTAATTAAGATCACATGGAGTGGTTGAATCAAATGTATTACATATAATATTTGACAGATTGATGCAAAAGATGGTCACACTTTAGGAGTTGCCTAAAGCTGTGAAGTGTAAAGAAAAAGATGTAAATCAGTCATAAGCAAGATGATAGAGTGAGCATAGAATTCAGAAACCTGACTCAAAAATGTCTACATGATGAAGATGATGAAATACAATTGATTGTATTTTTGAAGTCATTTGTTGGTATTCAACCAAGTTGCAGATGTGATGATAAACATTATGAGTTAATGTATTGTCATTGATGTCAACTTATTTGAGTATTATTATGGTGGAAAATATTTGTTATGGATTGAAGATCTAGAATAAAGAATGTTTACATGGTCAGAAAAAGAAGAGTTTTGTATACATTGAGAGATAGTGACTACCGAGTAAAACACACTGTATACCGAGCACAATGATAACCGAGCAAGGGATTACCGACACAATTATTGACCGAGAAATTTAATCAAACCAAGGTCAACTTAGATGCTGAGCTGGCAATTGATGATTTCAAGGTAAAAGATAAACTTTTTAATTTGATCAAACAGTTATGAAAATTCAATGAAGATCAGACGCCAAAGATTGAAACATGTTTTTAACACAAATGCCAAGGATGGGTCAAGAAGGAAAACCAACGATGGATATTAAGCTACAAAATTTGAAGGATGAAAATTAAATGAGACATGATGTCTATATAAGAGACAAGAGATTCATTTTGAATCACATGATGCAATGATGAGCACATGAAAATTTTATGCATGACTGATCAAACTGGTTAAAGACAAAACTGAGCATTTTTCTTCAAACATCACCGAGAAAACAGAGGAAAGAGCATTATCGAGCAGAAGAAGTATGAATTATGAGATAAATTGAAGTGAACAAATTGATCAGAGGTATTATGTACTCAACATAGAACTAAATATCTTCAAAATAGAGTTGTATTTGAATCAGATCATTACTATATCAGTTTAACCATTGTTACAGATAAATCTCTTAACCGAGTAGGACAGTGAAAGTGTTGGAAATATATTGCAGGCTAGGTGACTAAGAGGGGGGGAGAATCAGGAGCCAATAAAAATTCTTTACATTTATCATTTATTATATTGTCTAATCTAATTGCATGCATGGAACAAAAAAGCAATAAAAATTCATAACACTTGACACAAGATATGGTGACCCAGAAACCTTCCAAATACAAAGTAAAACTAGGGTGGGGATGATACCCACAAGATTTAGAACTACAATAATAAAATTGTCATGTTAAGGCTTACAATTGACCACTTCTGATGATCTGCCCTGTTAGGAGCAATAAGGATTATTAGGTCCACCTTATGAAAGGATTTTACAATATAGTTAAGTATGCACTTTGCTAGCAGATTTGTGAAGGTGTTAGGTCCACCCTGTTAAAGGATTTTGACTGATACACCTGTTAGAATGAATTGGTGAATGATATTCTATGAAAATATGATTTTTTGAATAAGATCCTTTGATGTAGTACTGATCACCTAAATGTGATACATGAGTCTCTATTGTTCCTTTATACTATTGTAGCCTTCTAATCAATCTGCCTCTTCATATTCATATCAATACATGTATCAATTGTAATTAATGATTGATGATTTGCATAAAGAAAGTGTCTCACATATATACCTATCTAAATCAATTACCTCTATAAGTCAGATACTATCATATTAAATAGTATCAAACAATATTCACCAATTCGGCTTAATGCTGATACTCAGGTCCAGTAATCCACTCGGGTGATATACTAAAACTTAGGTGACACAGTGAACTTGGAAACTCTAGCACTCGGTTGACACTGGGTTCTCAGTCAACATTGACCACTCAGAGATGGTATGCAACTCGGGTAACACTGGTGACTCGACAAACACTGCTTGGAACTAACTGCTCGGTTGGCACTACAACTGATTAGCTTGGTTAACACTTTAAGCATATGAATGACTAAGTGTTTTGGCACTAATTGACAATATGTCTTTCCATAAGGTCTACAATATCCCCATTTGGTATTAGTGACAAAAACACTTATCATACCAAAAAATATGATCAAACAAAGTGATAAGTCAAAAATCCCCCTTACCATGTGCTTGGGTTCAAGCTCAGTTTTGACTACTGCTCTAACTCGGTTGCAACTGACTCTATTTTTTATTTTTCAAAACTATTTTTGTAACTCTCCTATATATCTTTGGTGCAGGAGCACCCTTGAGAAACCAGTATGTTGGTGGTCTCTTGGTATTTTGGGTGTGTGAGTGTGTGTAAGACCCTCTTGTAGGGAAATTTAAATACATAAGTTCATGTGGACCAAGTATGGTTAAGTTAGATTTTATTCAAGCTCTTTATTTTGTTAAATTAGCTCATTTTGGCTCTTTTAGTGAACTATACTTGATGATGTCATCAACTATCAGGGTGATTTCATGGAGGTTATTAGGGTCCTTGGATACCCTAGGAGGTCTAACTAAGGTTAGATAGTCTAGATTGGTGTTGAAACACAAGGAAAGTGAAATGGTGAAAAAGATGTAAAATTGTTGCATAGCAACATTAGCAACTTTTCAAAAGTTGTTGACAACATTTGAGTTGTCTTAAGCATTTCAGTATCTAGAATAGATGGAGTTTAACCAAGGGTTAAAACATATGAGGTAGGGTATATATGTGGAGAAAAACCCTAATTTGGGGGTTGAACAATTATTGTGTATGGATTGCATACTGAACAGCAGAGAGTTTGAATGAAAACAAGGTGTAAATTGATGAAAGTGGATTGAAATTGTGATTGTTATCAGTAGAATCCATTTGTGCATATTTTGTGAAGTGTTTCCAATAGCTATTTTTTTTTGTTGTTACTTTTCCTTTGTAGTTTGCAAATTCTTTTTGTTTTGGACTGTTTGCTATCCAGTTTTGACTGTGAAGCAAAGATGTGGACCTAACTCCACTTTCCACCAATGGTTCTATATGACCACTTGGGGATGGAGACTAGGTCCATGGAGCTTCAATAATCTAGAAGGAGGAGCTCTGAAAGTGCTTGCAAGTAATTTTAGGATCTTTCCCTAGGCGAGCTAGATGAAGAGCCTGGTTAGGAAGATCTAATAACAGTCAACTTAAAATTGCAGGAGGTTGTTTTCATGAGCCAAGAAGGCCATGGATGTGTTTTATGGTGTTTTATAGGTACTCCTGATCAAAGAGAGCTGTCCAAGAAACCATCTTTCAAAGTTTTGAAGCCAAAACCACAAAACAGGCCTAAAAACAAGGAAGAAGCCCTAGTTCTGAAATAGGGTGTACGGACAGTGTTGAACCTCAAGACTAAGAAAATCTTGGTGTGTTTTTTCCATACTTAAGAATTGTCAAAACCTTTCAGGGCTTTCTTTGAGGAATTTTTTCTATTTTTGAGAGTTCCTAGATTTGAGGAGGCCTAATTGGGAAAAAGGCTACAAGGCCTAAATCCTAGGAAATTGGAACTCGATTGGTACATGACCAATCTTGATAAGTTGAGATACTAATTTGGAGTCAAGATAGTAGTAAAATGAGGCCCTTGACCTCCTACAACTCAAACTCATGGATATGGATTTGAAGATGAAGATGTGAAGAGTTCTTGCAGAGAACTAGGTAGTGAACCTTAACAAGATAGGTAGACTATTGGTTGGAGGGGAAGGATTGAATCTTTCCAAGTGTTAGAGGGTGGATTGAGGAAGCCCTAGAGGTCCTAGGAGAGACCTAAGAAGAGTTCAAGAAAGCTTATAAGGTTAGAAAGGAGTCTCCCTATCAATCTTCCTCTACTATGTACATGTATTTCCTCATATGTATACCCTCTGATATACTCTATATTTTCCTTTGTATACATATATGCTATCTTTCCCCCTTAATTTTGACACAAATTCCAAAAATGCATATCTACAAGGTAATACCAAAATGTGAAAGTAAATCACTATGTACCTTCAAAATTTGAGACAAAGCCTTGTCCCAATTTTCTTGCAACATCTTCAGGATGTGCAACTCAATTTGAATTTCTGTAGACAACTCCATCATAAACTCAACAACTAAAAAATTGTTATCATGGATGAGTGTCTTTGCATGAGTAATATGTTTTTTCATGACATCCATATGAGGAATGAGTTGGACTTGTATAGCTGATAGGGATTCCCTTGTTCTTCCTATTTCCCTTAGTAGCTCAGCCTGCATATCAGTCAGATACCCGATCTTAACAAAATGTGCTGAACTTGAACTAGGATTAAGTGCTAACTAGCTTGCACTTGCCTTCAGATCATTGTCAATCTTTTTCATCTTGTTCTTTATTTCCATGGTAAAATTGGGTGTGTCACTCAACTTTACAAACAATGCTACAACATTATTCATAATGGTTTCTTGAGAGATACTGATAGTGGAAAGCTTCACTTGATCTATTGCAATCTTACCTGCAACATTCTCTAGAACCTTATTCTCAAATTTTCTCTCATCCTTCTGCAATAATTTCTCCTAACCACTTAAATCATGGTTAAACTTGTGAACTATGTCAACAAGTTGGTCCATTATAGAGTCATTCTCATTGAATTCAATCTCTAGTGTATCTAGGAATATACCTTTGATGTCCTCTAGTAATTTGTTCCTTTTCTTGTCAGCTCAGAGATTCTGTTGTTTTACTCTTTTCTTCCATATCTCCCCAAGGATTTCCATCTTCTTAGCTGTTAGGCTAGAAAGATCCCAATTAGGAATCGCAATGTCTTCCTCAAGGTCAACTTCATCAGTAATTATTTCCTTTTCTTTACCCTTGACCTTGGGATTAGGTGAAGGAATGATTTCCTTACCTTTTCCATCATCACCCTTATCCTCAATTTTTAGTTGAAGTAGGTTGTTAAGTGTCATTGTACCAAATATAGAATCAGTACCAACTATTGAAGTATTCACAGTGTCCTATTGTGACTCAGTCTAGCTTGGCCCGGTAGTAGGTAGAGCCTGATGCTTGGTTCCTACTAGACTTGATGTAGACTCTGTGGTCTTTTCCTTGCTCAGAGATAAGATAATCTAAGTAGGTGATTGGGGCAAGGATACCATTACTGCCACTGCTATCTTCTCGGCATCAAATTCCTTAATGGTTTGTACCTCAGGTAGTTCTTCATCTTTAATCCATACATAAGGGTCTGTACTTGGTTCCTCTATCTTTTCATCTTCCTTGTCTTCCTTGTTATAAAAAATGGACTTCCACAACCTAGTTGTGGTCTGCACAATGTCCTATATTTTCTTTCCCAAAGTTTGAAAGGTTCTAAACCTTGGAGTATGTCGACTTTCATATTTAGAAATAACAGCTTTTACCTCCTTATCAGTCAACATAGGCATGACTTGCTTCAAGATTTGTTTTCTGATGTCCCTTTCAATCTAGACTGCATTGTTCCACTGAATGGTGATTGCCTTAAGAAGGTCTTTAGTCATTTGGCTTTTCACTTCATATGAATCATACTTCCATTTTTCCATCTTCACTTCTAATGCATCCTCAATCAACTTTTGCTCATCCTTGGTTCTGGAAGCATACTTAAGTGATCTGAGACTTGACATACCACTACCTTCCTTAAATTGTTCAACCTTTTTCTCAAAGGTAAGTTGCGGCTTCTTGAATGTAATTGTTTCTTCCTCTTCATCATCTTCTTTTGGCAATATCAGTTTTCTTCTCAATCTCAAGGGTTTGTTTGCAGTAAAGGCAGGGGTAGAGATATTTGGTGTTTTATTGGGGGCTATCCTCTTCTTCTACCTCTTCCTCTTCTTTCTTGGGTTCTTCTTCTTCTTTATTTATGTCATCCCCTTTGCCTTTAGTGATCGAAAGAGGAGAGTCAGACAACTTTCCATATTTCTTTCCAAACTTCTCATTCTTTTTCTTCCTATTTTCAAAATTTTGGGAATCTCGATTTCCAATGTTATTCTTCCCTTAGCTTCTTCATAAGTACCAAAATATGCTACTTTAGGATCAACATGATCATTGACAAGAGCCTCAATAATATCTCTAGTCTCATCAATGTTAACCTCATATTTAAGAGGTTTCACCCATGCAACCCTGGGTTTTACTGCTTGGATGTGTACTATGTCATAGTCAACTAGGAAGCATATATCATCCTTATAGTCTTCTACCAATTTTTTGGGGATTTTGAATTTGTTTTTCATTTTCTCTTTGAAAGTGTCAAAGTAATCATCCATGATGCTTTCAAAATTATACCCCAATTATGTTATAAACTCATTGATCTGATAAACTATAGGCCTATCATTCTTCCATACAACTGTGCCTTTTAAAGGGAAAAATTTTTGAACATAAAAGAATAAGAAGACCAAGAGTGCACTAAACTTACATAGATTGGTCTTAGATGCCCGAATGCTCTCCATGTTTTTTCTCATTTAGATGAGTTGCAACTCGGCTAGGTCGAATTATAGATTGTTCTTCACCACTTTGTATGCCAAGTCCACAGCCTCACATGGAACACTATTTGGTTGGATGGAACTATATATCTTATGTGAAATCACATGAATTCCAAACTTTAGCTCCATGTCATTGACTCCATTCAACTTCATGCCTCTTCCATCCCACTTGGCAAGAGTCAACTTAGCTAGATCAGCTCAGGGTAGGGTTTTAGTCGCTTTAGATTTATCAAGCATTAGGTACCTTATCACTCAGTGTACCATCATCTTGGTAATTTTCATGGGTTGCTCCAGCCAGAAATGGATATCATGAATATGAATCAGAATAAACCTAATCCACTTTATCTTGAAATTCTTTGGCATATGCAAGATATGGGTTAAACCCTTGACTTTGAGGTGCTTGTGTTCCAGCTTTAGGTTTCTGTCCATACAAAGTGCCTCATATGCTTGATTCAGCTCCAATGTGCCTAGCAGTTGAATGGTACAATGATAGAAAGTTTAAATGTTGTGAATCAATAGTACCTTAGGAGGAATTTTGGAATGGGATCCCATTGGGTCTATCTCCTCTGCGATCGCTAGATGAAGCTTGAACTTTGACACTTCGTAGACTGCTTTCCTCACTAACATCTCAGATCCCTTCTTGATCTTACTTGGATGAAGATACCACAACGCTCAGAAGATTTATGAAAATTCACTGCAACTAAATCTTTCAAATATAAATTCACTCTGAAATCGTAAAAATCTCTCAATCTCTCTGCAAACTATAAAATTTGGTAAACAATAACCTTTTGATTTCACCATTTATAAGAAATTTTACCTTTAAGTTTTCATTAAATGCTCCATACATAGTATTTTTCATATCTCAATTAGTTCTTTGAGGCTTACTTGGAAGCTCAATGAAAACTAACTTCACATCTTTGAAACCATACAAACCGACTTAACTCTGTTAAGCCTGAATAAATCGGTTAGAACCATAATGTGTTCTAGTGCATCAATATGAAGATTTGGAATTGCTAGCATACCTGGAACTGATGTATGATGGCTTGTATGTATAGTTCAAGAGATCTCCTTACATCTTTATTTAGAGATGGTGGTTCCACCCAACTCACCATTTTGGGTGCCATTTGTTCCTTCATTGTTTTGGTCTGAATTATCAGGAGACTTCCTTACCCACTGCTGACTCATCTGAGTTTTGATTTTAGAAAATTTTGATTTTCCTTTATCAAAACTAGTATCCACTTTTTCTCTTTTCATACAGTTCCTTCGTAGATGACCAAGTTGTTTACACACATAACATCTCTTAGTAGGATTCCTTTTTCTGAGGTGAGTCTTTGCATAGTTTGCACCAATGTGCCCATACTCACCACAATGAAAACATCTGTTCCATGTGTTGTAATCCCAACCAAAAATTTCCTTAGCTAATTTTTTAGCAGGGTTCCACTTCTTAGTTCCGCACTCTGAAGATTTATGACCTTGTTTGTTACAATTGAAATATTTTCCTCCAAACTTAGGTTTCTCAGTGCATTCACTTGCCCTATGTCCATGTTTTCTGACACTGTAGCATTTACCATTAAAATTTGACTTCCCATTGCTCCAACACTTATTTGATGTATGTCCTAACTTACCACAATGATTACATGTAGGTTTCATGTTCTTTTGAGCTCCTTGCTATGAGGATTTGCCTTGTTCAGTATAACTTAATCCAGTCTTTCCATGATGTCTAAATTGAGTTTTCTCTGTCAACTGATTCATAATTTCTTGTGAATTCATCATCCTTTCATTGGTTTTATTTTCAGTATTGAGATCATTTTGCAGTCTTTCATTTTCAGTCCTCAGATTGATAACTTCTTGGTTTTCCATATTGAGTTGATTTATCATATCTGCTTGCTGAAGTGACAAATGATGGATTTCATTTTCTTTTTCCTCTAATCTTGTACTTAGCAATCTCTTATCTTCTTGTGCCATTTCTCTATCATTTTTTGCTTGGTTCTTTTGTTCCATGACTTCACATATTCTGACTGAATGAATTTCTTGTTCTCTCTTCATCTTTCTAACTTCTTCATGTAAAGTGAGATTATTTTCAAGTAGGTCTTCAATGGCTGCATCAGCTTCTTCAGAACTTCTTTATTTGCACAAATATTCAATTCTTTCTTCTATGTAACTTTTGTCATTCATTTGCATTGCTAATTCTTTTCTTCTTTTCAGGGAATGAGAAAGTTGCTCCTTGAGTTTTCTGATTTGATCTATGGCCACTTGTAGATCTATCTATTTATTTTCAATGGCTTTCTCGAGTATGCATATTTCCATTTCCTCTAATCTTTGCTCAAGCTATTAAACTTCTAATAAGAGAGCCTTTTCTTTGATACCAATTGTTGGAAATATATCACAGGCTAGGGGACTGAGAGGGGGGGTGAATCAGGAGCCAATAAAAATTCTTTACTTTTATCCTTTATTAGATTGTCTTATCTAATTGCATGCATGGAACATAAAATCAATAAACATTCATAACACTTGACACAAGATATGGTGACCTAGAAACCTGCCAAATAGAAAGTAAAACTAGGGTGGGGATGATACCCACAAGCTTTAGAACTGCAGTAATAAAGTTGGCCTGTTAAGGCTTACAATTGACCACTTCTGATCGTATGTCCTGTTAGGAGAAATAAGGACTATTAGATCCACCTTGTAGGAGATTTTTGAAGGACTGATAGTTCCACCCTATTAAAGGATTTTGACTGATACACCTGTTAGAATGAATCAGTGAATGATCTTCTATGCAACTCTGATTTTTTGAATAAGATCCTTTGATGTAGTACTAATCACCTGAATGTGATAGATGAGTCTTTGTTGTTCCTCTATACTTCTGTTGCCTTCTAATCAATCTTCCTATTCATATTCACATCCATACATGTATTCAATTGTAATTAATGATTGGTGATTTGGATTAAAAAAGTGTCTCACATATATACCTATCCAATTCAATTACCTCTATAATTCATCTACTATCATATTAAATAGTATCAAACAATATTCACCAAGTCAGCTCAATGCTGATACTCGGGTCCAGTAATCCACGCAGGTGATATACTAATACTAGGGCAACACAATGAACTTGGAAACTCTGGCACTTAGTTGACACTGGGTGCTTGGTCCACATTGATCACTTGGAGATGGTATGCAACCCGGGTAACATTGGTCACTCGATAGACACTTCTTGGAACTAACTGCTTGGTCGACACTGCAACTACTCAGCTCGGTTAACACTTTAAGCATATGAATGACTAAGCATTTTGGCATTAATTGATAATATGTCTTGCCATAAGGTCTAAAAAAAGTCCTTATCATGACAATCTAATGAATGTTGAGTGTTTTCTTTTTGACTCCATAGTGAATGCATTGTCAAGAGAGAACTATTAGTTTTAAATCCTCTAACCAAACCACATTTAATAGTGTACATTGTAACCTTTAATAGGGTTGGATCTTCACCGAGATCACTTCAGAAGAGTGAAAATATTTTGGGTTACCGGTCCTAGGTGGTTTTTCCCTTAGCAGGGTTTCCACGTTAAAAATCTATTTGTCAATGTGCATGAATGTTGTGGATTGTTATTTTACTTTACACTTTACTTTATTGACCTAGATCGGTAATCCCAGTATTAATTTACTGATACTTGGTAAACACTATTGATGAAAGTTTGAGATTACAAAATACATATTCACCAAGTTGAATTATATGTTTGAATTTATTTTGATATACATCTAGAGGAATTGGGACTATAGAATAATTTGCGAGGAAACTAATTCTAATTGATTCACCCACCTCTCAATTATTCTAACAATTGGTATCAGAGTGTACAGTGCTTAGAAGAAAGTTTTGAAGGACTTAAGCTAAAGATCACAAGATGTATAAGAGAGACGCGCCAAAGATGAACAGGGATAACTTCTTGACATGGAAAAGAAGAATGAGATTATACCTATCATGGATTGGAAACAACATTGAAGATTATCTAGATAATGAATTCATTTTACCTACTGGACCTTTGGCTGTAAATCAGATGAAAGAGAAACATGAACATAACCTTATCATGGTGGAGATTGCTTCTTCATTTATAGATGTAGAATTTAAGGACATCAAGACATGTACAATGGCCAAGAAAATGTAGGACCAACTTACAATGGTTTATGGAGGATATGTAAATGTACTGAGAGCTAAATCTAAAAGTCTTCATGGAAATTTTGATGACATGTGAATGAAGGAAGGAGAACATCACACAGTACAGTAACCAACTTAAAGAAGTTGTGAATTCTATTCGAGGATCTGGTGGAACCATTTACAAAGACACAATTGTGAGTAAGATTATTAGAAATCTATTTCCTATTTATTCTATAAGAGTTTCTGCAATACATGAAATGAGAGTTGCACCTGGAAATAACATTACTGTTGATAGTCTTGTTGAAAGATTGATTTATTTTGAGTTGAATAATTTTGACAACAGCATTATGCCATCTATGGAATCTGCATTTATGTCTACTTTGAAAATTGGTAAATCTACTAGCAAACACATAATCATAAATAACATTGATAGTGATAGTGATGACAAGGAAATTTATGAACTTGAAGCTTTAATGGTTAGAAGATTGCACAGAGGTAAAGGAAGATATAAAGGTAAACTACCTTTGATATGCTTTCACTGTAAAGAGATTGGCCATTTTTCTGCAAGATGCCCCAAAAGAAAGAATGATGATAGAAATGATAGATCTAATGATAGAAAAGATGTCTGAGACTACAGAAGCAACTGACTGTATGATAGAAGAGATAACCGAGATTACAAAGATGAAGGTGTTAGAATAACTGAGCAGAGGGGGGGTGAATCAGTGGCCTAAAAAATTAAACCAATAATCCAACCAAAACTTATATCCAAAATATAATACCTTCGATTATCATTCATTCCTACAAGATGTATGCCTTATGTAAATCTAACATATATATACTTCTCGGTGAATATATTGTTTATCCTTTTTCTAAGCTTTACCGAATAGTAGCAATTGAACTTAGTGTTTACCGACCAATCCTTTTTTAGTAGTGTGTAAAGAAAAAAATCAAATAAATGAACCATATACACATTTGAAACATGTATTTTTAATGTGGAAAACCTGTTAAGGGAAAAACCACTTGGGACCGGTAACCCAAAATTTCCACTCTTCTGAAGTGAGCTCGGTGAAGAGCCAACCCTGTTAAAGGTTACAAACACATTGTTAAGTGCGACCTTGTTAGAGGATTTAAAACCATTGGTTAGTCTTTTGGCCTTAGTCATTCACTATTCTATCAACAACAAAAAACCTTTTGATACTCTTGAGTATCTCAATACATTAAGGACTGTTAAATCCCACTCGGTTAAGAGATTTTCTGAATCAATGATTAAACTAAAATAGTAAATGATCTGTTCAATAATAAAACTTTACTTTGCATATTTTTAGATATATTGTAAGTCCATAATACCTCTTCTGATCAATATTCTCTTCAATTCCTTTTCTCCCCTCTTTCTTCTTTTCTACTCGGTGAATGCTCTTGCTTTTGTTGCTCAGTGTCTGTAGAATTCTTGGCTCTGTTCTTCATCCTGTATGATTAGATCTGCATGAAGACTTCTATCTTCACTAGAATTATATTCATCATTCCTCTCTTCCATAATGAATTATTTTTCTCTTTATATAGACATGATTTCACTATTTCTTCTCCTTTTCTTTCTTGTTCTTGACGTAGATTCTTTCTTGATCTGCAAATCTTGTCATGCATTTGCTTTAATCTTTAAAGTTTTTCTTTAGTTTTATACCGTAGATTTTTCCTTGACAATTGGGAATAAAAATAGCTTTAAATATTTAGTTTAACTGGTTGATAAAAACAAATCAATCAATCAGTTAACTTTAAATTTAGCTCCTACCAGCTAAGTGTTTTTTCATTTCCTAACTCTAGTTATGATCGGTGATCAACTCTTAGTTTTCTCGGTCATTGACTCTATTTGTCCTTAGGAATCAATATTGTCTATCGGTGTTGTATGTCCTTCATTCAACAATGTGAAATTATTGGGGTTCACTTCAATTATGCTCGGGGTTGCAGTGCTTAGTATACACTATGACTGCACAGGGTTCTCTGTTTGTCGGTGTGCACTGTCCGTCGGTGTTTATTGTCAGTCAGTGTATACTGGCTTTTTATGTTTACCAATAACATAAACTTTATCTCTTTGGTTTCTTGAATTCTATGACAATATGTATATGACCAATCAAATTATATCAATTTGACATCAATGACAATACAATACATTAAATGATTTAATGTCTTGCATTTACTTTCTGTATCTTGGTGATCATCAACTTATCATCTTTAAACATTCAATCAGTTATAGTTCATCAATCTCTCCCTTTGGCATTGATGGAAACATACTTATAAATACAATATGAAATATGCCATAGCATACCAAAAATTATGTTCTGTAACCAATGTAAATATCCAACTCTCAGTAAGCTCTTCTAGCTTAGATTTGATTCTTGCAGAGTTCTTTTCTTTTCAAGTCATTCCCTTCACTGGATAGGTGTAGCAATTCTGTCTCTCCCTTTCTTGTAGAATATTTTCTCCCTTTTCTGGATAGATATGCAGTGTCAACTTTTCTCCAATTCTCTCCCTTGGATGGATGGCTTAATTCATTGAATCTTTCTCCCCCTTTGACTGTTCATGTCCCTGATGGATATGTCTTTTCTCTCCCTTTGGATGATCATGATAGATATTTCATATTTTAATCTCTCTCCCTTTGACAGCAATGCCAAACATATAATATCTCTCTCCCTAATATATCATTGAATTCTTTTGTCCATCAGCAATACAACTTTGTAGTAGCTATCAATATCTCTGGTGTTCAATGTAGATAAGTACCTTTCCATGTATGATTTTTCCTTGCAGTCCATATCTTTTCTTACATCAACATGATTGATCTTCTGATAATGTGTAGGCTAATGTAGCCTCTAAGTCATCTTAGTGACTAGTAGACAAGGGTCGGGCCCCTAGTCTATTCCTCAGGTACTCAAATGTATCTTTTGGCAATGGCTTTGTGAATATGTCTATGAATTGTTCTTTGGATTGTACATATTCCAGTATCACCTCTTTCTCTTGTACTTGTTCTCTCAATTAATGATACTTTATTTCTATGTTCTTTGTTTTAGCATGCATTACTGGGTTCTTTGAGATGTTTATAGCACTAGTATTATCACAATAGATAATCATTGGCTCAAGAATTTCCATATTCATACCTTTTAGTAATTGCTTGATCCATGCAATGTTAGAGAAATTTGTAGCAGTAGCCACATATTTTGCTTCAGCAGTTGATTGAGATATGCATCCTTCCTTTTTACTTATCCATGTGACAAGTCTGTCACCCATAAAGAATGCTCCTCCTGTTGTGCTATTTCTATCATCTATGTTTCCAACCCAATCATCATTGGTATAAACTTGTAGCTAAAATTTCTCTTCTTTATTATACCACAAGCCATAGTCTTTGGTATTCTTTAGATATCTTAGAATTATTTTGACAGTAGTCATGTGTGATTCCTTGGGATTAGTAGAGAATCTTGCAACTATACCAACTGCATGTGTTTTATTTGGTCTGGTGTGTACAACATACATTAGTTTTCCAATCATAGATCTGTAGAAGGTCTAATTTACCTAGGTTGACTTGTCATCTTTTGTCAATTTGCATCCAGTTTCCATAGTTGTTCCAACTAGTTTGGAGTCCTTCATTTTGAATATCTTCAACACTTCTTTGATGTATTTGGATTGTGTGATGTAGATGCTTGTATCCTATTGTAGAATCTGTAGACCAAGAAAAAATTTGATCTCTCCAACCATTAAAATCTCAAATTCCTTGTTCATTTCATCAGCAAATGATTTACATAACATATCATTACCTCCAAATATGATATCATCAACAAATATCTTAGCAATAAAAAATTTATCATCAGTATCTCCTTTCAAATATAGATTAATGTTATCACTTGTTCTGATAAATCCAATACTAATGAGATAAGAGTGAAGTCTTTCATGCCATGCTCTCGGTCCTTGTTTCAATCCATATAAGGCTTTGTGTAGTCTACAAAACATGTTCCTCTTGTTAGGATTAGCAAACCCTTCAGGTTGTTCAATGTATACCTCCTCTTCTAGTATTCCATTTAGAAATGCAGATTTAACATCCATTTGGTATACTTTAAATCCTTTGAAACCAACATAAGTAAGTAGAATTCTTACTCCTTCTAGACTAGAAATGGGTGCAAAGGTTTCTCCATAGTCAATACCTTCTTCTTGCACATACCCTTTGCATACCAATCTTTCTTTGTTCCTTGTGACTTCTTCATTCTCATTCATTTTGTTTATGAATATCCATTTGGTACCAATGACATTTTTGTCACTCGGTCTAGGTACTAATGTCCATGTTTTGTTCTTCTTAATTTGTTAAATCTCTTCATCCATTGCACTAACCCATTCTTGATTATCAAGTGCAGTATTAACAGATTTAGGAGAAAAATCACAAATCAAACATCTAGTGTTAAGTGACTCACTTCTTGTTCTCATTCCAGCTCTTTTGTCTCCAATGATTTGGTCCTGCGGATGGTGTCTTCTGACATGCTTGGAAAGTATAGGTTCATATATATTTTTCTTATTTTGATCATCATTTTGACCTTCATTTTTATCTTCATTGTCACTCGGTTCACCATTGTGAGCATTTTCCTGATTTTCAGTGTGTGTAGTCTGATGCTCGGTTGCATTGTTCTGTCGCTCGGTAGTGATACACTGTTGCTCAGGTAGAGTGTCAGGTTCTTCAATGTAGAGAAATATGTTGTAATCTTATGGTTCCTTTCTTCTTTTGGCATCATTTTTCTTAGCAAATTCATCCACTTTAACATTTGCGCTTTCAATGATTTTGTTAGAGGTTTTGTTAAGACATTTATAAGCTTTGCTTTTGGTAGAATATCCTAGAAATATTCCTTCATCACTTTTGGAGTCAAGATTTCCATTCCTATCATCTTTCAATATATAAAATTTACCTCCAAAAATTCTAAAATAACTTACATTTGGTTTGTATCCATACCATAGCTCATAAGGTGTCGTATTGGTGTCTTTCTTCAATTGAACTTGGTTCAATGTATAGACAAAAATACTTACAGCTTCTCTCCAAAAATTTTGTATGATGCCTTTTTCAATCATCAGTGTTCTAGCACAATCAACATTTGGTCTATTCCTTCTTTCAACAATCCCATTTTGTTGTGGTCTTCTCAGTGTAGAAACCTGTCTTGTAATTCCATGCTCATTACAAAAGTTAGTTAATTCATGAGAAATAAATTCTCCTCCTCTATTTGATCTTAGACATTTCAGTTCTTTTCCACTTTGCTTTTCAACTATGACTTTATACCATTTGAACATCTTAAATGCTTCTAATTTCTCTTTTAAGATCATAACAGTCATCATTCTAGAATAATCATCAACAAATAAAATGAAGTATTGGTGTAGGAGCACCTTAGGTTAGAATATCATTTTTGGTTTGTAAGGTGTTTTTGTTCTACCATCCTTGTAATGACCGAGGTCAACCAGTGAACAAACACCACAGTTTCTTAGTAGTTGTTTTCTAATTTAAGTGTGTGTTGAGGTAGCCTATAAACCCTTTGGAAATCCAACCAAGGCGCTAGGATCCATATTTGGTGGAAGGAAAGAGGATACTGGTGCTCGGGCAATACTGTGGCTTGGGTTAATCTGACAGTCGAGCAATATTGTTGCTTGGGAATGCTACTCAGGAATCTTGATCAGTTTACTCTAGGTTGCTCAGGTATCCTGTGCAGAATGCTCAGGAATGTCGCTAGGTAATGTCTCTCAGGTTACACTTGGTGCTCGGGGTTGTTTCTTGGTGATGTTTCTCAGGGTTGCTTGCAGATTTTGGGTTGTTGAATGGCACTCAGGTATTGAAGGCAAAGTTTATATTGATGCTCAGGACTGGTGTTCGATAATGGTGGTATGTTAGTCAGTTATGTTGGTTAACAACCCAGGAAACTTGGGATGTGATTTTTGTGACCACTGGGTCAACTGCAATGGCTCCCAACATGTCTTTTTTATCCTTGCTAGATAGGGACACCTATTCCAGTGATGGGAGGGTCATTTATGGCTTGACCATGCCTTATATGCAAGGTGGTTGAAGTTGTTGGAGAGAACGAGATATTTTTGGAGATATTTCTGAGAGATACATATATAGTTGAAAGCTTTTGTAAGAGAGTAAGAATAGACATAATAGAGGAATGTATTGTATTTTTGTAATAGATTAGAGTTTGTGAATACAAAAGCATTTGGAGAATTATCTTGAGCATTTTGTGATGGGTTCCATGTGTAATCTATATTATTCTATTATTAAGGTTGAACCAGTTGGTTTAGCTTGGAGGGTGGATCTATCCTATTAGATTCCACAACATGAAATAGTAGCTTTACAGTGAGCACCAGGTCTAGAGCACTTGAGGTGAAGATCTTAGTGACTTCCTCAAGTTAGGGTTTGATAATACCATATAAGGTCCATTCAGATACCTTGAAGCAGAGTCAATATGACTCTAGGTAACCTTAGACCCTTGGTTCTACATCAAGTATCTATCACCATAGTAGCTCTTTGTTCTCATTGGTCCACATAGGTCAGTATGGACCTACTCTAGAATAGCATTATATGTGTAGGTTTTTCTCTTGAAAATAGACTTTGTCATTTTTCCTTTTTGACAATTCTTGCACATGACATGGTCTGGTTTTGACATGCTTTGTAAGCCTCTTACATTTCTTTTCTTACTTATCCTAAGAATGTTGTCAAAAATCACATGACATGAACTTTTATGCCACAACCAAATGTCTTCATTTCTAGCCAATAAACAAGTGGTCTTAATATTATCAAGATAGAATAGGTTACCTTTTGTTTGTTCAGCAGTACCAATCAACCTTCATGTTCCATTATAGATCTTTTCCTTTTTGTTCTCAAATGTAACTCGGTGTCCTATGTTATTCATCTGTGAAAAAATAAATAGATTATAGTTAAGTCCTTTCACCCAGTATGCATTTTCACATTTGATCAGATTATTCAACATGATGGTTCCTTTTCCTTCAACTGTTCAAGGTGATTCATTACCCATCCTAACTGATCCACTGTTATAATATTCAAAAGTTTCAAAATTTTCCTTATCTCTAGTCATTTGGTGAGTACAACCACTATCAATCTTCCAAACATCATTTTTGCTAACTTTAGATATGAGTGTAGTTTCAACATACCTTTCTTCTTTGTCTGAATCAACCTTCATAAAAACAAATACTACCTCAATATCTTCATTAGATTCGGTGTCAATATCTTTAGCTTTGTTCTCAACCAGGTAACAAGCCTTCTTTCCTTTTTCCTTGTAGTCTTAGTCATCTCTTCTGTCAGATTATCGGTTGCTTAGGTAATCTCAGTCATCACTTCTGTCAAACTTATTTTCATAAGATTTGTCATTGTTTCTTTCATATTTTCTCTTGTTAGGGCATCTAGCAGCAAAGTGTCCAATTTATTTGCAATTAAAACAGACCAATGGTAATTTACCTTTGTATCTACCTTTGCCTCTTTGCAATATTCTAGTCATTAGTGCTTCAATTTCATCAAGTTCTTGTTCATCACTATCACTTTCACTATCATTTCTCATAGTGTGTCTATGACTTGATTTACTTATTTTCATAGAAGAATTGAATGCAAACTCAATAGATGGTAATACACTATTGTCATAGTTATTCATCTCAAATGAAATAAGTCTACCAATAAAACTATCAAGAGTAACATTATTATTTGATACTGCTCTCATTTCTTGAATTTTAGATACTCTAATAGCATAAACAAGTAGTAAGGTTCTCAAAATTTTACTTACCAATGTTTCTTCCTCGAGTACTCCTCCTACTCCTTGGATAGCATTAACAACCTCTTTAATTTTTCTGAGTGATGTTCTCTTCTTCTTTAATTCTAAGGTCATCAAACTTTCCTCCTAGGATTTCATCTTTAGCTCTCAACACATTTTTATCTCCTCCATGTACTAGCTTGAGTTTGTCCCACATTTTCTTTGCAGTGGTGCATGTTTTTACATCTTCATATTCAGCATCGGAGAGTGAAGAAGCAAGTTCTATCATCATAGAATTGTGTTCATGTTTCTCTCTCAATTGATCAACCCTCAGAGGTCCAGTAAGTAAAAACAATTTAATATCCAAGTATTGTGTGACATCATTTCCAATACCTGATAGGTGGAGTCTTATCCTACTTTTTCATGATGTAAATTTGTCTTTGTTCAACTTAGGCACATCTCTTTTACTCATCTTGTGATCTTTAGCTTGATTCTTGAAAGTCTCTTCCAAGCACCAAAGCTCTGATACCAATTGTTAGAAAAACTAAGAGGGGGGGGGGGGGGGGGGGGGGTGAATCAGTGGCCTCAAAAATTAATCCAATAATCCAACCAAAACTTATATCCAAAACATAACACCTTCAGTTATCATCCAGTCCTAAAAGATGTATGTCTTATGTAAATCTAACATATATATACTGCTCGGTGAATATACTGTTTATCCTTTTTCTAAGCTTTACCAAATAGCAACAATTGAACTTAGTGTTTACCGACCAATCCTATTTTAGAAGTGTGTAAAGAAAAACATCAAATAAATGAGCCATATACACATTTGACACATGGATTTTTAACGTGCCAACCCTGTTAAAGGTTACAAACACACTGTTAGAGGATTTAAAACTATTGGTTAGTTTTTTGACCTTAGGCATTCACTATGCTATCGACAAGAAAAAACCTTTTGATACTCTTGAGTATCTCAATACATTAAGGACTGTTAAATCCCACTCAGTTAAGAGATTTTCTGAATCAATGGTTAAACTGAAACAATAAATGATATGTTCAATAATACAACTTTACTTTGCATATTTTCATATCTATTGTAAGTCCATAATACCTCTTCTGATCAATATGGTCTTCAATTCCTTTGCCCCCCTCTTTCTTCTTTTCTTCTCGGTGAATGCTCTTGCTTCTTTTGTTCGGTGTCTACAGAATTCTTGGCTCTATTCTTCAGCCAGTATGATCAAATCTACATGAAGACTTCTATCTTCACCAGAATTATATTCAGCATTCCTCTCTTCCATAATGAATTACTTGTGTCTTTATATAGACACAATTTCACCATTTCTTCTCCTTGTCTTTCTTGTTGTCGACGTAGATTCTTTCTTGATCTGCAAATCTTGCCATGCATTTTCTTTAATCTTTAAAGCTTTGCTTTATTTTTATCTCATAGATTTCTCCTTGACAACTGAGAATAAAAATAGCTTTAAATCTTTAGTTCAACTGAAAACAAATCAATCAATTAGTTAACTCTAAATTTAGCTCCTACCCGCTTAGTGTTTTGTCATTTCCTAACTCCATTTTTGATCAATGATCAACTCTTAGTTTTCTCAGTTATTGACTCCAGTTGTCCTCAGGCATCAATACTCTCTGTTGGTGTTTTTTGTTCATTGGTCAACATTGTGAACTACCCGGGGTTCACTTTAGTTATGCTTGGGGTTGCGGTGCTTGGTATACACTGTGACTACTTGGGGTTCTCTGTTTGTCATTGTGCACTATCCGTCGGTGTGCCCTGTCACTTGGTGTACACTATATTTTTATGTTTACCGATATCATAAACTTTATCTCTTTGGTTTCTTGAAGTCTATGATAATATGTATATGACCAATCAGATTATATAAAGTTGACATCAATGAGAATACAATACAATAACCGATTTAATGTCTTGCATTTAATTTATGTAGCTTGGTGATCATTAACTTATCATCTTCAAATACTCAATCAGTTATAGTTCATCAAAATCTAAGAAAGCTTGTTAAATTGTTGAAGTTAAAGATAATGATAGTGGTTATGACAGTGATGAAGATATTGAGAAAGTGTTTGTAGCTTTGAAAGATGATTCAGATGAAGATGAAAGGTATGTAGAAACAACACTTATCTCTAAAGTTAGTAAACATGGCATTTGGGTTATTGATAGTGGCTTTACACATCACATGACTGGTGATAAAGGAAAATTTGAGTTTCTTGAACATTATGATGGTGGATTTATAAGAATGAGAAATGATACACCTTGTCAAGTAAAAGGAAAAGGTACTATTATGTTGAACAATCAAATCAAATGTGAGAATGCTTATTGGGTAAAAGGACTTAACTACAATATATTGAGTATTTCACAGTTGAATAACACAAGTTATCGAGTCGCATTTGAGAATAGAAAAGAAAGAATCTACGATGGAACTGAAAAGTTGATCGGCACTGGAGAACAATCTAAAGGAAACCTATTTTATCTTGACACTACTGAAACAACTTTCTTATTGGAAAAGAATGAAGACATATGGTTATGGAATAAAAGACTTTTTCATGTAAATTTTGACAACATGGTTAAGATTAGTAAGAAAATAAAATTTAGAGGCTTACCAAGCTTATCTAAACCAGACCATGTAATATGCAAAAATTGTCAAATGAGAAAGATGTCAAAATCTAGTTTCAAGAGCAAGAATTTTTCATTTAATGATATTTTGGAGTTAGTTCATATAGACCTATATGGACCAATGAGAACACATAGCTATTATGGGGACATATGTTTAATTTTATTTGTTGATGACTACTCTAGGATGATGACTATCATGTTTCTAAAAGAAAAATCTGAAGCATTTAAGATGTTTAAGTGGTATAAAGCTAAAGTGGAAAAAGAAACTGGTAGAGATCTGAAGCGTTTGAGATCTGATAGAGGAGGTGAATTTATTTTTGATGAGTTCACTAACTTTTGTAATGAGTATGGAATCAAAAGATAGGTTTTTGAACCAAGGATACCACAACATAATGGAATTACTGAAAGAAGAAATAGATCAATTGTTGATTGTGCCATAATATTAATGATTAAAAATAATATTGCACAAACATACTAGACAGAAGCAGTCAGCACAACTGTTTACACACTGAACCAAGTACAATTGAAGAAAGATTTTTAAAAAACACCTTATGAGCTATGGTATGGCTATACACCTAATGTGAGCTATTTTAGAATATTTGGTAGTCGATGTTGTATTCTGAAAGATGATCAAAATGGTAAATTTGATTCAAAAAGTGATGGAGTATTTCTTGGATATTCTACTAAGAGTAAAGCTTACAAATGTTTGAACAAGACAACTAACAAAATCATTGAGAGTGCAAATAAGAAAGTTGATGAATTTGTTGAGAAAAATGATGAGGACAACATGAAATAACCTGAAGATTATAGTAGATTTGTTTTCTGGGAAGAACCTGATACTATATCAATGCATATGCCTAGCGTTACCATACAATAGAGTAATGTTACTGTGCAACATGGTAATGTCAATGAGAAACAGGTAGCATAGACTGAGAATCAAGAAAATGCTGAAAATGAAGATCATGAACCAGAAGACAATGAACCTAAAGAAGAAGATAATGAAGAACAAAGAGTTGAACTTGTACTTGCTAAATATGTGAGAAGACATCATCCAAAAAATAAAATTATTGGAGATAAAAGAGCATGCATGATGAAAAGAAGTAAGTTTAGAGATGACACGTGTTTAATTCATGAATTTGAGCCTAAGAATGTTAGAGATGTATTAGAAAATGAAGAACAGATTAATGCTATGAATGAAGAAATTGAGCAGATATAGAAAAATAAGACAGTGACATTAGTACTGAGACCGAGTGATAAAAATGTCATTGGCACCAAATGGATTTTCAGAAACAAACTAAATGAAGATGGGAATGTAACCAGAAATAAAGAAAGATTAGTTTTCAAAGGGTATGCACAAGAAGAAGGAATTGACTATGGAGAAACTTTTTCACCCGTTGCTAGAATTGAAGGAGTAAGAATACTACTTGCATACACTGCATATAAAGGATTCAAGGTATATTAGATGGATGTGAAGTCTGAATTTTTTAACAGAATACTAGAAGAAGAGGTATACATTGAACAAGCTAAAGGATTTGTTGTACCTGATCAGACAAACATGGTATGTAAGTTACACAAAGCTTTATATGGACTGAAACAAGTACCGAGAGCATGGTATGAAAGATTGCATTCTTATCTTATAAGTATTGGATTTATTAGAAAAAGTGACAACACTAATTTGTATTTAAAAGGAGGAAATGATGATAAGACACTTATTGCTGAAATATTTGTTGATTATATTATATTTGGAGGTAATGATAATCTATGCACTTCATTTGCTGATGAAATGAGGAAAGAATTTGAAATGTCGATGTTTGGCGAGATCAATTTTTTTCTAGGATTACAAATTTTACAACAGACTGTAGGTATCTACATTACTCAATCAAAATACATAAAGGAAGTACTAAAGACATTTAGAATGGAAGAATCAAAACCAGTCAGAACACCTGTGGTGACATGATGCAAACTTAAAAAAGAAGACAAGACACCAGAGTTAAATCAAACTTTGTAGAGATCTATGATTGGTAAATTGATGTATGTTGTACACACATGACCTAAAATAGCATGCGTAGTTGGAATAGTTGCAATATTTTATGATAATCCTAGAGAATCACACATGATTGCTGTAAAAATAACTTTTAGATATTTGAAGAATACTGAGGATTATGGACTATGGTATAAAAGAGAAGGAAAGTTCAAATTGAAATTTTATACTGATGTTGATTGGGCTGGGAACATAGATGATAGAAAGAGCACAATTGGTGGAGCATTCTTTATTGGTGAAGCAGAGTATGTTGTTGTTGCTGCAAATTGTTTGAACATAGCATGGATCAAATAATTGTTGAAAGGAATAAATGAAGAGATCACCGATCAAGTGATAATTTAATGTGATAATACAAGTGCTATAAATATTTCAAAGAATCCTATGATGCATGTAAATACAAAGCACATATCTATTAAATATCACTACTTGAGGGAACAAGTACAAGACAAACAAGTAATACTAGAATATGTACAATCAAAAGAACAAATTGCAGACATATTCACTTAAACCCTTACTGAAGGATGCTTTTGAGTACTTGAGAGGTGGACTAAGGGTTCATCCCTTGTCTATTGGTAACTAAGTTGCGTAGGAGGGTGCATCAACCTACATGAAATAAAAATATTAATCATGTTGATGCAAAGCTGAATTAGACTAACACAAAGATATCAATACACTAAAAGGTACCTACTGCACCAAAAATCAGAGATTTTATTTGGCTACTGAAGAGCTGCATATTTTTTTTGGCATTGTTGTCAAAGGGAGAGAGATTTCAATGAAATATATATCCACTAAAGGGAGAAAATAGAAAGGGAGAGATATATCTAATCTACAGAGAGATTCAAGAGCTGAAAAGTCAAAACTACAGGGAGAGTCTGCATGGTGAGTTTTTAATACTGACACGATTTATATTCAAGCTAGGGAGAGCTACCTAATCGTTGCAGTTGTAGAACATAAGTTTGGTATTTATTGTATGGAATTTTATATTGCATATTTCACATTGTGTTTCCATCAATGCCAAAGGGATAGATTGATGAACTACAACTGATTGTATGTTTGAAGTAATTTGTTGAGATTCAACCGAGTTGAAAATATGATGATAAACATTATCAGTTAATATATTGTCATTGATGTCAACTTATTTGAGTATTATTATGGTAGAGAAACATTGTTTATGGATTGAAGATCATGAACAAACAATGTTTACATGGTTAGTAAAAGAAGAGTTCTATATACATCGAGAGATAGTGAATACTGAGTAAAACATAATGTTACCAAGCACAATGATAATTGAGTAAGGGATTGCCGACACAACTATTGACCAAGAAATTTAATCAAACTGAGGGTGACTTAGATGGTGAGCTGGGAATTGATGATTTCGAGGTAAAAGATAAAGTTTTTCATTTGATCAAATAGTTATGAAAATTCAATGAAGATTGGACAACAAAGATTGAAACATGTTTTTAATACAACTGTTGAGGATGGATCAAGTGGGAAAATCAATGATGGAGATTAAGCGACAAAATCTGAAGGATGAAAATTAAATAAGACATGATGTCTATATAAGAGACAAGAGATTCATTTTGAATCACATGTGCTATGATGTGTACTTGCAAATTTTATGCATGACTGATCAAACTAGTTAAAGACAGAACCAAGTGTTTTTCTATAGACATCACCGAGAAAATAGAGGAAAGAGCATTACCAAGCAGAACAAGTATGAAGTATGAGATGAAGTGAAGTGGACAAATTGATCAAAGGCATTATGTACTTAGCATAGATCTGAATATCTGCAAAATAGAGTTGTATTTAAATCAGATCATTACTATATCATTTTAACCATTGTTATAGATAAATCTCTTAACCGAGTAGGACAGTGAAAGTCCTTATTATGACATTCCAATGAATGTTGAGTGTTTTCTTGTTGACCCCATAGTGAATGCATGGTCAAGAGATAAATTTTATTTTTAAATCCTCTAACCAGTTCAAATTTAATAGTGTGCATTGCAACCTTTAACAAGGTTGGCTCTTCACTAAGCTCACTTCAGAAGAGTGAAAATATTTTGGGTTACTGGTCTCAAGTGGTTTTTCCCTTAGTAGGGTTTCCACGTTAAAAATATATGTGTCAATGTGCATAAATGTTGTGGATTGTTATTTTACTTTACACTTTACTTTATTGACCTAGATTGGTAATCATAGTATTAATTTACTGATACTCGGTAAACACTATTGATGAAGTTTGAGATTATAGAATACATTTTCACCGAGTTGAATTATATATTTGAATTTGTTTTGATATAAGTCTGGAAGAATTTGGGACTATAGAATAATTTGTGAGGAAACTTATTCTAACTGGTTCACCCCCTCTCAATTATTCTAACATAAGATGTATGTCTTTGGCATTGTTGTCAAAGACGGAGAAATGTGTAAGGAAACAAAGAGGGAGATATACTCTTTGAAGGAGAAATCGGTGAGAAGACACAAAGAGAGATAACTAGCTATAGAGAGAAATTTATCCAAGAGGTAGAAATATTTATATTGGAGAGAATTAGAATGAAGCTAAGGACATTAATGAAAATATGTTTACACAGAACATACTTTTTGGATAGTTTGGGAACCTTGCATGTGTTGTTTGTTTGCATTTATTTTCCATCAATGCCAAAGAGGGAGATTGTTGGAAACTACAATTGAAACAATTTTTATATTTCTATCGATGGAAAAACTTAAATGGTAAGACAATTTCTATCTTATAAAGTGCCATATCAATTGATTGATGAAGAAGCTTTGAAAAGAAGAGATAACAAGAAGACCTGGTGAAATGATTGAGTTATGTGGAACTATAATGGGTACTTGATGAGATTGCACCTTGACAAGGTAATATATTGTTTATCTTAATTCTAAGTGAAGTTTGGATGACTACAAGATTAGTCTTGACTGAGTAACAAAGCAGAAGATTAAGGAACTTAAGTTTGTGCTGAGTGATGCGAGTGTCGACCAAGATTCAGTACATACTGAGAAAATTCAATGTCGAATGAGCATCAATATTTATCGAGTGTCAATAAATTACCGAGTTATCTAGTGATGATCGAGCGAAAGAACATGATGATGACCAAGTGTTAGTATTTTGACAGTTTGAGAGAGATTTGAGATCCTAGCTGACATAGTTGATTTCTTGGGATATGTGAAGCGTATTTAAGATAAGGATGATTGTTGTGGAGAATTAAATGAGAATTTAATACATGTTTAACCATTTTTATGTATGGATTCAAGAAGGAGTTTTGAGATGTATTCTACAATGTAGATGAAAATGAAATGTTGGAAGGATTCATTGGATCTTACTAAACCCTAAGATCTACGGTGATGATTAAGTGGCAAAAGATTGAGCTACCTTATTAGAGAGGTATAAGATTAACCTAATTGTAGGTTATATGTGTGTGGTAGATGTTAATTCAGTTGATTGGAAAATCTAAGCAGAAGGAAGAGAAGGATGAAGTGAGCAGTATATTACTGCACAGTGGTGATTTCTTGAAGGATTTATAAGAAAATCTAAGTGATAGAAATGACATGAAGGCTAGTCAGTGAATTAGAATTTAAGCTATAATTGGATCTATATTTGCAAAGTGAGTTTTATGTTTCAGATCACAACTTACTATTACTTTCTAACCATTGTATCAGTTGCAAAATCCTTTTAAACAAGGTTGACCTAACAATCATATTGTAAATCCTTTAATCAAGGTGACATTCTAATGGAATGGTCTAAGCACTCTAACAAGGTTCACTTTTAATAAGGTGATTAAATCCTTTAATTGGGTCACATTTAACAGTGTGTATTGTAACCTTTAACAAGGTTGACTCCTCATAGAGCTCACTTCAGAAGAGTGAAAAATTGGTATCATGTTACTGGTGGTTTTTCCCATATTGGGTTTCCACATTAAATCTGGTTTTCATACTTGTGTGAATGTTATTTGATGTGTTGTGTTGTTAAGATTTTTATATTCTGCAAGTTGATTACATTAGGACAGTGAACTGCAAGTTTATGTTATTGATTATATGCTATAGAGATCGAGTGGATTACTGAGTGGATATGAGATGGTTAAGGTGATTGAAAGTTAAATTGGTACATCTGGACCTAGGATAACAGATTCACCCCCCTCTTAGTTATTCTAAATCATTTTAACTATATATATCTCAATATCAAACTAAGGCTTAATTGTATTACTATTTATCATTTTTATGAAATGAATTTTATGTAATATATATATTCTTCAAGGATGTCTCATGAAGGGAAATACCTCTTCGTGAGAATATGTGTCTCACAAAGAGTGACGTCTCTTCGTGAGAGAATCTTATTATCAAATTTTACCAACTTAGCAAATTACATTATCGACATGTTATTGTTTATCAAAGTCAATCCTCATTATCGACTTGTTAATGTCGATCTTCATATTAAGATTGAAAATTATACTAGCCGATACATAGAGGCCTTCATTCTATTTGTTGTCCAAACATATGTTTAGCAGAATCATTGTTAATAATAATATTGTTGACAATATCCCTATTAACAATGATAAATTTTTTACGTTGATAAGAATGAAGTTGATATAAGTATTTTTATGATAATTATATTTTGATAATATAAATATGATTATCATTATTGATAATGATAATCACAATGATATCATTATCAATAATGATTGATCAATATTATAATTCAGATTCATAGTTGATATCATAATCAACATAAAGTAATATCTTGGTTTGGTCGATACCATAATAAACTTTTGATAATCAAATCAATAATGTTAAGTTGGTGTTGTTATCAACTTTATTAATAATTAAAGTCGATAACAATATCAACTATAACATTGCTATTACTTTTACTCATATTAGTTATCAATAATGATAACTATGATAGTTATCAACCATAACTATCATGGTTATCAAATAATAATAATTACAGAATGAATCTTAATGAATTCTCCAGTTGATAAGATCATCAAATGTATATAAAATATAATTCTCATTTTATCTAAAGAAGGAGATATCAAATGCTTAAGGTTAGAATAATTTGACCGAAGCTACAAACATTAACACTCCCTCTTAGCTAGGGAAGATTAATTAAGAGAAATATCACCTCATTGTTATATAAGGAGAGATGGTGGATTCTTGAATATCAAGTCACATGATGTTCATCAACACTCTCATATGGAAATCTATATGATATGTGCACTGGCATCATTTCACATGATTCCTATATATCAAGTCACGGTATAAGGATATTATACACAAACATTATCCATCATGATAGTTTTAAATATTATGGTTTATCCATAGATATAAAGTCTCATGATATCTACCATAATGTTTTATTCATCATCATGATATGTCCATGGATATCAATTCACATGATATCCATCATGATACTATGTTTACATAAGTGTTTATCCTTTGAAAAGTCATCACCTTTCAAAGAATATCTCAGGGCCCATAAATTCATGGAGTCACACACATGACAAGTAGAGTTTACACATTAAAAATCTTAATATAAGTACAAATGAATAAATATTAAATTTAATAATACATTTCAACCATACCAAGTTTCTTACAAAAATGAGCGAAATTTGCCTTGGCTAATAGTTTGGTGAGAATGTCCATAGTATGTTCATCTGTACTTACATATTCTAATCGAATCACATTTCTATCTACCATATCTATAACATAGTATGGAATATAAATGTGTTTTGATCTATCATGGAATATTGGATTCACAAGTTTTATACAACTCTGGTTATCACAATGAATAATGGTAGGATTCATAGGTTCACAGAATAATCCCAGTAAAATTTTACGAAGTCATACTGCTTCTTTTGATCCCATGGATGCTGCAATATACTCGGCTTATGTACAACTTTGTGCCACTGAGGATTGTTTCTACTGATCCATGAGATCATAGATGATCCTAAACTAAAGCAGCACCCATATGTACTCTTTTTTTCTATCACACAACCAACCCAATCTGAATCAATGTACCTATGAAGGTTCAAGTCAACATTGACGTACTTGAGACCATACTTAATTGTTCCTCAAAGATACCTCAGAATATGTTTAACTACAACTAGATGTATCATATTTGGTTCACACATGAAATGACTTAAGGTATTTACATAGTAACAAATATTTGGTCTTTTTTTAACCAAATACATCAAGGATCCAACTATCTTTCGGTATAAAGTAGGATCTATATTTTCTAAGTCAACTAATGTTGTCTTTATCTTGTGCAAACTTTTTTCAATAGGGTAGTGTCATGGGCTTACATTATATCACTCCAAACCTCTTTAGAATATCTATAGTGTACTTCCCTTGATTTAGAATAATTCTATCCTCTTGTTTCCACACTTCTAACCCAAGGAAGTAATGTAAAAGTCCTAGATCCTTTATGTCAAATTATGATGCAAGATATTTCTTACATTTTGTAATTAGGTTATCTTCTCCTATGATTAGTAAATCATCAACATAGAGTAAAAGAATTAACATTTCACCATTGAATACATTGTAGTATACGTTTTGATCTACATCATTCTTGAAGAAGTTTAGACCTAGAAGGTATTTATCAATCCTTTTGTACCAGGCTTAGGGAGCCTACTTAAGCCCATCTAATACCTTCTTTAATTTTCACACATGTGAATTTTTGTTATGTAAAAAAAACCCTTCAGGTTGTTCCAAGTATACTTCTTCTTCTATTATCCCATTAAGGAAGGGAGTCTTTACATCCATCTGATGAATCTTCCATATTTAGGAAAAATAGCAATAATTGCCCTAACAGAGATGTACCTTTCAACTGGGGCAAATGTTTCCTCATAATCGATACCTTCCTTTTGAGAGAAGCCTAATAATCTTATAACATGGCATCTTTCCAAGCTTGGTTTTTGGTGGCTTAATCAACACTGGAAGGTTCTACTTCAACGATCTCACTCATTAAGGAAACATAATAAGAGTATCTATCAGCTTTCTTCCTTTCTCTAATGGTTCCTTTAGGTAAGGTAAATCTCTTTGCTTCCTAAGTCATCTTACTAAACCAGCATGGCTTTTTTATTTTTTATTTTGGGTTCTTCCTTAGGATTATTGCATTCATCTTCAAGAGATTCTGTTTGAATCTCAGGAGTATGATCTTCTTCCATGTTTTGGGATGATTCTAAATTTTATGGCTCATGAATGTGTTTGGATTTCTTGAAGGCTATATCCTCTTCAAAGGTAACATCTCTACTGGGCTCAATATGTCTTTGTCCATGTATAAAGATCCTATAGGCTTTGGAGGTTTCACTATAACCCACAAATATCCCTTTTATTCTAGGAGGTTCAAGTTTTGATTATTTCAATTTGGGAACATGTATGTAGACTAGAGAACCAAAGATTCTTAGACGAATGATGTTAGGTTTGATTCCAGAGAAGACTTCTTCAGGGTTTTTTCTAGATTGGAGTGAGGGCATCTGTTATGAATATATTCAACTGTACTAGAGGCATCTATTTTAAATATATTTTGATCATAAATCATCTCCAGCAACCTCAATAATAGTTCTATTTTTCCTTTCTGCCACCTCATTTTGTTGAGGATTATAAGGAACCGTGAGCTCCCTCTTAATCCCAACATTAGTACAAAAATTATTAAAGATATCTGAAGTGTATTCCTCCATTATCAGTTCTAAGAGTTTTGATTCTCTTTCCAGATATATTTTCTATTAACCTTTTAAATTCTTTAAACTTAGTTGGAATTTCTTCAGACTCCTTATGTTTTAAAAATATATCCAAGTCTTTCTAGAAAAATCATCAACAACAATAATATAATATAAGAATCCTCCTATAGATGCTACTGGCGTGGGTCCACATAGATCAAAATAAATGAGTTCTAAGATATCTTTAGATTTAGTTTCACTATTATGAAATGAATTTTGATGTTCTTACCTAGTATAGAGACCTAAAATTGTGCAATCTCTACAATCAACAAACTTTCTTCTTAATTGATTAAATAATCCTTATTATTTAATTAATTAGTGTCATTCTTCTAATTCAAATTTGAAAATTAACATTTCCCTCCCTTCTCATAATTAAATAATTGTTAATTATCTAATTTTCTTCTAATATTAATTAAATAATGTTATTATTTAATTAATCAAATCCCTCCACTTTAATTAAATAATCTTTATTATTTAAATAAATGTTTTCTTTCATTTTCCTCATAATTAAATGAGTATTTTAATTATTTAATTAGCTAGCTAAGTCTTCTATAATTAAATGAATCTTTAATTTATTTAATTTTTTTTTTCAAAGAAAGCAAAGTCTCCTAAAAGTAAATAAAATCTTTATTTTATTTATTTATCTCAATATTCTATAATTAAATGAATTCTTTAATTTATATAATTATTTTCTTTTTCGAAGAAAGCAAAGTCTCCTAAAAATAAATAAAATCTTTATTTTATTTACAAATATCTCAATCTTCTATAATTAAATAAATTCTTTAATTTATTTAATTATTATTTTTTCAAAGAAAGCAATTCTCTCCTAAAAATAAATAAAATCTTTAGTTTATTTATTTCTCTAAATATTCTCTAATTAAATAAGTTTTTTAAATTTATTTAATTCACTTTTTGTATTAATAATAAGGAGATCAAAACAATGAAACCGAATTAGTTCACAGTATCACAACAAAACATCAAAGTCAAGAGGCAGTGCCTCAACCGAGAGTAAGAGAAGAGTTACATCAACAAAAGATAGAGAGAGTAATAAAAAGACTAGCTTAGAAGATCATCAAAGGTGTCCACCCAGGCGGTCCACCCCATGTTTCCTTCCATCCAAACGATATTCTTCTTTTTTTGAATTTGATGCAGAAGGAAGATCATGTTGTCAGAGGCAAGTTTGTTGTTCTTCAGGAGCTCCTAGTTGAATTCTTTAATAGTTCTTTCAAAAAGGTGTAGATTGTCCATATGAGATCTCCAAGCTTGGCCATCTTTAACTCCGTACGCAAAGAAGGTAACATGTCCATTCTTGAGCAGTCTTTTGAACTTGTCCTTCTCCACCCTCATGGTGATTTGCACCTACAGAAAGATTTTAGAAAATGTGAGACTTTTGTAAGACTCAGTAAGAACCCTGGGATTACCTTGAAACCTTTCCTCATTCCTGCACTTCTAGATCTATCATAGAATGTTAGAAGAGAGAATATGCCAAAATAGGTTAGTATCCTTTTTCATGCCATCAATATGCCCAGTGATGATTTCAAGAACATTAACATTATTAGGAATAGAAATACCAAACATAAGCCATATCTCTTTGGCAAAACTACAATCAAAGAAGATGTGTCTACCAGATTCAGGAACTCTACAAATGTTACAATAATACACAGTAGTGAAGTCATTTTTAATAGGGATTCTGTCAAGAGATAATAACCATTTAAAACACTTGAGCTTAGGTTCTATAGGCAATTTCCATAATATACCAAAGATCTTCCAAGCAGGGATATCTAGGTTAGAGTACCAAAGTTTATTAACATGACCAATAATGGAGTCATCATACCCAATCACTTTATATATGTTTTTGGCCTTGATTTTGTTCATAGAGGTCCCATCGGGCCATTTAATTATTCTAAGTCTATCAGAATCAATATGACAATAGGTAGGAAGGTTTCTATAGGCATCACTGAGAAGATTATAAGTCTTTTTCTAGGAGAGAGGAATGTTAAATCTGGTTCTTAACTCTTCCCAACTAATCAAGCAGTCATTCTCAAAAAGATCCATAAATTGAGATATACCTATTTTATGCCAAAGCTTGGCAGAACATCCTTGGGAGAGGGCAAGAGGCTTACCCAATCTTTGAAGATTCAACCAAATGGATCTTTCACCAAAGAGCTGATTATCATCATGGAAAGCCTTATTAGTAGCAAGATTCCTAACATTGCTCTAGGCATTCCAAATTGATTTGAAAACAACTGAGCCTTAAACCATAACTAGGAAATCCCCTAAAATTAAATCAACAAAAGGAAGGTTCTTCCAAGATTTGGCATTCTTGGGGAAACCTCTTTCTATATTGCTTCTAATAAGAAATTTCCAAGGATCATCCCTAGCAAGAGAGTGGAAGATCCACTTGGCAGCCAAGGCAATCCCCATGGTTTTAAGATCCTTCAAGCCCAGACCCCCAAGGAGCTTGTCCGAGTGACACTATTCCCATCTAACATCATGCAACTTTTTGTTGCCTTTCCCATCAAACCAGAGATAGTTCCTAATGTCTTTTTGAATTTCTAAAATTTGATAGTTACTGAACATCCAGGCATAAGAGTAATAGATATTGTAAGAAGAGAGAATCTTCTGGCAAACCTGAACTCTACCAACAAGGGATAGAGATTGATTGTGTCATTTATTCAGCTTTTTAGAGATTTTATCCTTAACCCAGAGCCACATATCTTTGAGGGAAGGATCAATAGAGAATGGAATACCAAGATATCTAACAATGGTGTGTGGTCCTCCCCACTGGTAATCAAATTTCCTAAGCCAAGTAGGAGGTTTTTCATCCCACCCAAGACATATAGACTTGGCATGAGATAAATGAGCCCCAGAGATAGTACAAAATATTTTAAGTTTCTTAAGAACATTTTCAAAATTAGTTTCAGAGGATTCATGGAAAATGGCAGTATCATCTGCAAATTGATAGTTAATAGGGTCAGAGCCATTAGGAAGGGAAATACCTTTCACAGTCGGGGAGAGAGAGTCATCTCTAAGGATATAAAATAGGGCATCCACAACTATGGCAAAGAGGGTAGGGGCTAAGGGGCACCCTTGTGTAATGGAGCAGGAAAGGGGAATGGCTTTTGAAAGAGACCCATTGACATCAATTTGGGCAAAGGCATCATTGAGCAGAACATTAACAAATTTACAAAAGAATACCAGGAATCCAAATGCATCCAGCATCATAGAAATGAAACTCTATTCAATTCTATCATAATCTTTTTCAAAATCAAGAAGGAACATAGCAGAATTCTATTTAGAGTCCTTAGTCTAGTTCAAGGCCTCCCAACTAGTAATGAGATTTTCCAGAATATATCTGTCTTTTATGAAGCCAGTTTGGGTCAGACACGAGAATTTAAGTAAAATTTTCTCAATTCTAATAGCTAAAATTTTGGTGCAAATCTTATAGGAGATATTCAACAATGTGGTAGGGTGCCAGTTCTTAAGTAGAGCCTTGTCCCCCTCTTTAGGCAACAACTTAATGATGCCACTATTAATTTTTCTGCCCAAAGAGCCAGAGACCAAAGCTTCCTTATAGAGTTCATGCAGGTCTTTGCAAATCCAGGCACTGTTGGCCTTGTAGAACTCAACAGGCAGCTCATCGGGCCCAGGAGACTTGTCACAACTCATTTTACTAATGGAATTCTCAATTTCCTCCATAGAGATCTCCTTGATGAGAAAAAAGGAATCAATAATGGAGATCTTATTAGGGATCAGAGATTTACAATGTTTCCTAAGGGAAATAGCATCCTCTGTGTCCTCAGAGGTAAAAAGGTTCTTGTAATAAGTGGCAAAGGCATGTTTTATGTCATCAATACCAGTAATGTCTTTATTATCGACAATAATTCTGTCAATGGACTCATTAGATTGCTTATGTTTGATAAGATTGAAGAAGAATTTAGACCCCCTATCACCCTCTTGTAACTAGTGCACCCTGGATCTAATTTGGGCACCCTTTATCTTGCACTGTTGATGCATTCTAAGGGCATCTTTGGCACTAGCCACATAGGAGATAAGCGAGTCATCCAAAGGACTATCTTGAATTCTACTCTCAGCCTCCATAAGATTATCAGTAAGATGTTTTTCCTTGATCTTGGAATCTTTGGCCCTTTTTTGGCCTAAGGTTCTAAGCAAGTTCTTCCAAGCATCAATGTTAATATTCCATCGGTCAATGTGGGAAATGGAAGAATAATGAGATTTGTTAATAATACTAATGAGGTTGACCGCCATCAGAATGTCTTCATCATGAAGAAGACTGGAGTTGAGAATGAATTTGGGGTTGGTAGGGTTAGTCCTAGTAGATAAATTGTTAAGTTTGAAAGAGACAGTGATCGGATGGTGATCAGAAAGTGAAGTGGGGAAGACATAGACAGAATTACCAAACTTATCAGGCAAGACCGAGAATAGATTTTGGTTAGCATAAAACCGGTCTAGCCTAGAGTAGATTCTAGCTGGCCCCTTTTGGAAGTTGCACCAAGTGTGCCATAGGCCAATGTTGGAATCCTTGGATCCAGACAGAGGATCGTACATAAGTTTATTTTGTTTAAGTTTATCCCACTGAGCTTTCTCAATGCCTTTCCAGCTGAAGGGAAGACCCCCAATCTTATCAACTTGAGACTCAATCATATTGAAATCCCCTCCTAAACACCAAGATATGTTAGGAAGAGAGTCAAGCCAGGCCCAAAGCTAGGCCCTTTCATTATAGTCATTAGAGGTGTAAACCAAACAAATGCCAAATTCAATGTTATTAAGTTTAAACATAATCCATAGGGCACGATTACAAGGGGAAATCCCGCTACTAGTAATAGCCCTTTCCCATTTAGGATGCATTAAAATGGAAATGCCACCCCTACCTCTAGGGTGCTATGTGACAAACATAATAGTATCTTTCCAAATAAAATTAAGGTTGGATTCGAGAGTGAATCCAGTTTCTTTGATTTCTTGGAGCATTAAAAAGTCAGTGTAGTTGAAAGAGTCAAGAAAATGCTTAGTTAGATTTTTTCTATCTAGGGATTCAAGACCCCTGATATTCCAAGAGGTGCAGTTCATGATAAAACATTCTATGGGGAAGAACCACACACATGTGCAGCCCCATTATTAGGCATTATTGCAGCACCAAAGTTACCTCCAAGTTTTTTGAATACGGTTGATTATTCTTGGACCCAGGTGGTCTACCTCTTCGTTTAGAAGAAGGGACATCATTATTTAGATCAAGTTCATCATCTAAAAGAAGTTGTGAAGCATTGTCAAGATCCATGAACGAGTTCGGGGAGCAAAGATGGCTAAGATCCAGCGAGGCATTAGCTAGAATAATCTCAACAATATACTCATCAGAAATATCTTTGAAGGACTTTGGGAAAGGTTTAGAGATATCACCATCTATATTAGGATGCTCCAACACAGGGAAAGAGGAATGCGAGCCGACCTGGATTGAGGGTTTGCTGGAGAGCTCAGGGAAAACAATGGGAGTGTGCGAATAGGGTGTCAATGCCAAGGATTGTTCACCAGAAGGGAGGTTTAGTTTTTTGGTCCTCTTCTTCCTCTTTTAGAGACCGTAAGGAACTCATCTGTAAGCTCAGAATCCAGAGTGGGAGAAGTCTGTTGGGTGACCGCAGAAGGTTGAGAGATGGGAGGAGGTTTAAAAGTGGGATTATCCAATCTGGGTGCGGTTGGAGGTGAGGGCTTAGTGAGAGATGAAGCCAAATTGGGATTGGGAATATTTTCAGTTGCACTAGGATTAGGAGATTTATTTGGGGTAGGGTTTTTCTTAATAATAGGGCAATCTCTTCTAATCTGGCCCTCCTTCCTACACAGAAAACGTGCGTTGAGCCCACCAAGAACTTTGATGGGGCATGAGTAATTTTTGGCCTCTATATTGATCGAGATATCATTAGGAATTTCTTTTCCTAGGTATAGAGAAATCAAGACACAGGCGTCCATATGAGGGACAAGTCTGACCGTATCATCCACTTGAATAAATTTGCCAATTGGTTCCATAATTTGGGGCAAGAACCACCACAAGAATGGCGGAATATGTTTGACTAAAATCCATCTTGGGGCTGAGAGGGCCAAAAATTCTTCATGCACAGCCTCGGGGGTCCAAGCTAGGGCACGGAAAGAAGTGTTTCCAATAGTCCATTATTGGCGTTTAAGGATAGTGGCTTGCGATTCATGGTTGTTAAAAAAAATAACAAACAGACCTTTCTGTATTTGCCTACAGAAGGAAATGTGAAACCCCATCTTAAGGTTCCAAAAATTGTGGAACCAGTCATCCAAAAATTTTTGAGGAGGGAATTTCTCAATCTCAACTGCCGCAAATGAAATGGCAGAGTTCTTTAGCCTATTCTTTTCATTTTTAATTTCTAAAAACATTTCTAAATTTGGAGCAACAGAGAAAGATTTAAAGGGAAGCCCATGACCCTTACTAGATTCCTCAACTTCATTCACTGGAGAAAAGGTAAATTTGGCACTGGCATCAATGGCGGACTAAGCAACAACTTCAGAGAAGGTCTTAGGTTTAGCAGTATGATCGGTAGGTTTGTTAACACTAGTGGTTTTAGGAGGGACTCCAAAGGCCATTAAAGCACCCATTAAAGGCTCTTCAATGCTAGCAAGTATGACCTCTGTCGAATGGCAGAGAGGAGAGATAAGCGAAGGAAATTTAACATTAAAAATTGAGGAAAGCTCACACTTTTCATTCGCAGCATTTTGGAGTTGTTCAGTGCAGTTACCAACGATGCCAGCGGAGTAGATCGACGATGGAGTACGGTTTTCAGAGCAGTCCAGATCTGACAGTTTCCAAGATGGTGCTGAGTTTGATGGTTTTTGCAAAAAACACAGAGTAGACGTCATTTTATTTATTTATTATATTCTCTCTTGCACATAATTAAATAAGTTTTTAATTATTTAATGCTAACAAAGTCTACAATTTCAACCACTCTTCAAATAAAGTGGTATATTTTATTTGGTTTTAAAACAACTTTATTAAATCTTGTCCGTCCAAAATAAAATCTCTATCTTCAATCTCAACGTTGATCATGCAGAAATATCTATATAAGCCCTCTTCAAACCCATTTGAATCATCATGATTTTGGAGAGTACAATCTTTATGCAAGTTTTTGGAGCTAATTGTGATCAACATCAATCTTTTTTTATCATATTCTCGAATCTCCCAAGTCATAACATTGTCGGCATCAACTCTGAGCACCATCAAAATAACGGTTCAAAAGGAGAAGAGAGAAGCAACAAAAGCTTCAAGTATCATTCGGTTTGCATTATTTTTCTTATTCATTTCTGAATATGATGCTTGTTATTTTGTTTTCATTAGGCTCATTCATAGTATTTGTTTGATTTATTTCATATCAATTGATTCTATTAACCCTCTTGCTTGAGTGTGTAGAATTAGGCCTATACATTTTGGTGAACCCGACGTGAATCAACAGCTAACAAATCCCTTGCAGACAACCAAAATAATTTCCAGTCTCAGTCGTATGGGTGAGATTAATTTAATTCTTTTTTTTATTAGCTCTATTTTCTTATAATGCAAATTCTGGATTTTGAAAGATTTTAAAATTGTCTTCTATATTTGCATGCAGGTTTTATTTGTTGATTTGTTGTTGCATGCAGATTTTCAAATATTTGGTCATACCTCCTAAATGGCTTTGCACAGCTATAACTGATGGGTCCTTCATAGTTAACTGTGATTATTGGGAACTGTGATGCAATTTATAAGATGTAATAAAATATATATAAATGAATGGTATACAACCATAAAATGCAACTATGTACACGAAGAGATGCTCTAAAAGCATAAATTGCAACTATGTGCAAAATAGATTAAATCAAGCTCATCAATAAAAATAGTAATGATACTCATGAAGACAATATTGTAAGATAATCTCATAATTTAATAGCAACATTAAGGTTATGGATATCAGTTAGAAAACTCCATTGATGGTGAACATGAGAACTATTTGAGATAGACGATAGAACATAATTACGTGTTTGTAAATAAATTGATAATGGAAAATACCTAGACTAATGCAGTAAATAGAATACTAAAGTCTATAGTTTAAATAAATGTATAATTAACAATTGAAAATGAAATAAATTTGATTTAAACATAGGAATAAGCAAGATGCTTAATATTAAAAACAAGTGCCAGGTAGTGGCCGTAGATATATATATATATATATATATATATATATATATATATATATAT